>JAYKAV010001764.1:479598-533356 GCA_035582835.1 Phoebastria nigripes
GGGGGGGGGGTGTTTGTTTGTTTTTAATTCAGCAACAACTTCTTAAAGTGGAAAGGGGCACCTTTCTTCACTTGTAAAGGTAGTTCTAGTTCCATTTGGGAGAACTTCCCAGGGGAAAAGCTAGTGTCATAATCAGGCTTTCTAGCTGGAATCAGTTTGCCTCACATTTAAGAGTGCTTTACATTAAACTCAGTGACTAAAGGAATTTTCTCCAAAAAACACTGAAGTGGAATATCAATTATAACACTGCTAACATTGAAAATACATGCTTAACTACTCCAAAGTTTTGAAAGAAGGCAACCCATAGTGAATAATTGATACATAGTATTTTTTTTTCAAAAATGTTTTCAACCATGGTGGTAGAACAGGATTTACTCATGCAGTGTAAACAGCAATGCTGATGAAATACAGAAACAAGGCTTTTACTTTCCTCTTCTGGCAACAGGATTATGAATGCATTTTATCTTCAGCCTTACTTCATAGAATTCTTTAAAAAAATCTTAGTTTAATTTGTACAGAAAATATTCCAGTTGTATAAAAAGAAAATGAGATGGTGAAATTGGCACCTAGAGTTCGAATGAAAATACTGATTAACAGTTCAGCATTGCTATGTTATACTCTCTAATTTTTTTTAAGAAATGGTCATCAATAATTCAAGTCTCTGTTTCAGCCATACTTTCATGTTCTCAAAGCTGGTATCAGACAGAATAAATAATAATAAAAATAAAACCACTAAGTATAAGCTAGCTAGTCTGAGGAAAAAGCCCAATGTTATTAGACTTATCAGAAATTTCTTGCCCCCTTCCTATGAAGTAAATATGCATCTGTGTCCTGTATCAGACGACTTTGCCCGTCCTCCAGGTATGCCCAGAGGGCAATGTAGGCTATAATGACCCATCTGTTCACTACTGGCAAGTAGCAAACTTCTAATGAAGACAGATGTGGGTCACCCTGTACAAGGCGGCTGCAGGGTGCTAATGAATCCACCTAATGGTCACTTCCTGCCACTGCTGACTGATTGATGAGCAAAAGGGTTAAGCTTCAAAAGCAAAGACAAGTATTTCAGGTAATCATTAGTCTTACTAGGATATCTCTGTCACACTCCCTAATACACACACACACTTTAATGTTGTCTTCTCCCATTTAAAAAAAAAAAATGCTTCTATTATTTTTCTTTGGACAACCTGAAATAACCTGAAAAGCTGAAACAAAGATCTTTTGAGAAATTCACTACTTTTATTGTCCAGAGAAATAAAAGTTCCCAATATTCATAGTAATTTATAAACCTCTGACACTAACAGTAAAACCAAAAGTCTTAAAGGAAATAGCTACCAGTTGCAAAATGCTACATTTATTCATACTTTCTAAATAGTACAATCTGACAGTAGTATAGGAAGGAACTTTTTACAGTGAATGCCATTTCACACAGACTAGAAATTAATGGGTGTGGTTGGGTTTTTTTGTTTGTTTGGTTTGGTTTTTTAAATAACAATTACCACAGAAGCTAGTGAGGATTTGACTCATTCTGCCAATTTCCACATGAAGGTGATGGCACCACAAAAGCCAGCTACTTAYGAGCAAAGTATTGATGCAAATCCAACCATTCATCAATTCAGGTAGTGAGCAAATGTCAAAAAGAGTTGCAATGGGGAAACTCCAGAGAGGGGAGTCTCTCTAGAGAAAAAGTAAAGAAAGTAAAGAAAGAAAAACCAAAACAAAACCATCCTACAGTGAAAAGTGTTATGACTTTGAGCTAGTGTGGGGAGAAACCTGCAGAGAATATTACCATCTTCCAGGATTCACCAGGATTTTGTTAATAAACAGCTCCAACAAAGCAAAGTCACAGCACTATCCAAAAGTATAGAAAAGTAATAAAATTATATGTGAAGTTGAAAACAAAGTATTTTTATGTAACAGCTTTTGAGGAGAAGTGGATCTCTTGCTTTTAGAATCAATTCATTTCTTTTCAAAACACTACAAAAGAATCCACCAACTTAATTTCTGATGTAACTCTACTAACAGGAGATAGGAACCCCAAATAYACTAAGTGCTGCAAATCACCCACTGGGAAAGATTCTTTACCAGATATACCAGGTAACGGTATATTAAAAAAAACAATCCTGTAGTAACATTAAACCAGTAATATGTTGCATCAGTAGGTGGTCTCGTAAAAATGAGGAAGACATCCTTACTAGAAGACAACATTTTATTCCTTGCCATGCTCATCTGTTGAATAACCCTTAATATGCCCTGTAACCTCATTAGGCCTCTACATTCTTAACTGTAAACTGAACATCAGGATCCCAGCACATTCATTTTGCAAGGTTCAATACATTCATACAGGGGAGGATGGGAGGTGGGGGAGGGAAGCACTGGCATTTTAGAATAAAATGTATTTGAGAAGTGGAGAGTATTGTTACATTCTTATYCTAGGCTAAAAGTGAGGTTTTGGCTTGATAGAAGTCACACAATTTTTATCCGAGTCATAACCTAGTAAAAACTCTCGAACTTTTGATAAGCAAAAGGTAACACTGAACAACCTTTAATTCTCAGTATTATAAGACAAAAAACAGCCTTTTCAATTTAAGTCACAACGCTATTTTTGAACAGAATTGGAAATAGTTGTTGTTAATCTTGTGCACGTATTGAACCTGCTTTTTCATCCATATTTTAAAAATCTATATAAAACTAATGAGTCAGTGACACTCAGAAACTTACCTTGCATATAAGCAATGATTTCTAATAAATATAAGGAAATTTATACCTACTCTGTGAGGGTATAAATTGCAGTTTTGCCTAATATATGCCAAGAGAGACTCCAGTGTAAGTTACCTTTTCAAACAGATTCAAAATTCACAGATGATTTCAGTTCTAGGAACAACTGTAAATGATTAAGTAGCCTCAGTCTTTTGCCTGAGGCAACAGCAGCTCTTCAAGATCCAGTAACTCCCATCTATGTGATCCTGAGAATTCTCTTTTGCAAAAAGCTACTAACATTACATACAAGATGAAACTAACTATATATGGTTGATTGATTTATAACAGAGGCTTTCACCGATTTATCCTATGAGAACAAACTAACAGTAGTGAGGGTGGGGGGGCGGGGGGAGGAAAAGAAAAGAGAAATTCTTTGGGAGTGATGGATACCAAACATACCTTTTATTTGCCAATGACATTGTGAATAATCTCATGAATATACAATTGCTTTGTTTTTGCTACACTTCAGTTATCACGGTCTAGAAATAGGCCCTCAGCATTTAAAAAGAAACTCAAGTGTTAATATCATCATAATAGCATGYGTACAAAACATTCTGAAGGGGACTGCTTTGTTTTTCAGTTAGCTCACTTGCCTATGGAGGACCTGCAATTTATTAATGAGAAAGACTTACAATTCCAGTAAAATCTGGTTGTTAGGCACACATTAATGTGTGTTCTATTTTTATCCATAATACCCACTTTCCTTTAAATGTGTAATTACAATTGAGAAAGTATAGCGTAGCTTTAAAAACTTATAGTCCATACAGAGAAGACATTCCTACTTTGTTAAAATTAAAGATGACAGCACACAGAAGTCTAATAGTGCCTACCAATTAAGTTCTCCCATCATCACACTTTTTTTAAAGGTCTTTTGGACAGAATCTCATTTCCCTATATATGCATGCTTCACTCATGTGTCATTCTGTTTGCAGAAAAGACAGACTCAAGTAAAAAAAAAAAAAGATGCTGTTGCATACTTAAATAGCGCAGCATAGCTGTTAAACAAGCACTGAAGGTTAGGACTGCTTAGTGAAAATTGCTGTTAGTATTCACAGGTTCAGATTAACTTGCAAACTGATTTAAATGTATAGTTTGAGGTAAAACGTGTAGATATTTTTTAAAAGGAAGACTGATAAAAAGGTACCATGTACAAAACTTCCGATACATGCATTTACACATCTCAAAACAAGTGATTGTTCAAAGGATACAGCTAGTGATCAACTAGTTAGGCATATGATGGGGGAGGAAAGTGTTCTTTCCAAATCTTGCTTTATTTCCTTACATTCTATCCTCAACTCACAGAGAAAAAGCTGTTACACATTTCCTACCCTCCTTTCTCAAAGATGCCCATCTTCACAGATCCGGAGGAATATAGCAGATACTAACTTGTGTCACAAATAGTAACATAGTACATCCACAAGCTACTACTTTTTTCAACTATTTTATTTTGAGAAAGTGAGTCGCATATTTACCAGTCTGGCAAAAGATAGATCTCCAACACAGAGTCAGTAGTGTTGTTTTACTTAGTATGGCAAGTGAATATATTTTTAACCCCAGGATGTCCCAAATTTCATAGGACTATGTTGCAAGTTCACTACATACATATGCRTTAACACAGTAATGAAGTGGGAACTGAACTGACAATAAGCTTCAAGTTTTTAATCATTTTCTGTTAAGGCATT
Organism: Phoebastria nigripes; assembly: GCA_035582835.1. Classification (NCBI taxonomy): domain Eukaryota; kingdom Metazoa; phylum Chordata; class Aves; order Procellariiformes; family Diomedeidae; genus Phoebastria; species Phoebastria nigripes. The sequence continues at coordinate 484,038 of JAYKAV010001764.1, forward strand.
AGAGCTAATCAAATACAAAGTCAGAATTTGCTTTTGGTTTTGCTATTGACAAAGTATATCCCTCCTCACCTGAAATGTTCTTTGTTCTCAAAAATAAAGGAATCTATTCTACTAAAACCTTCCAGAAATCTGAGTCTGAAAAAAATCCAGCCAAAATCTGCATGGAGAACAGAAGCTGATCAAATTTACAAGCCTTTGATAACAACTCTTATGAAAGAAGCACATTTACACAAATCTGTGATAGGCCAAAGCTTTTCTCTTCTCATCTTGATTATAGATTAATTTAGAAATCGCATTATTTCCTGTCTCTCTTCAGCAAGCTTTTGCATAGTTGAACATTACTACAATGAGTCCCCCTTTGTTCTTTACACTAACTAATACAGCTCATTTATTTTTTCTATCTAGGAACATTCTCTAAATCTCTCACTAGTCTCATTATTTTCCTCTAAACTGGCTCTGATTGGTCTCCGTATTTTTTACTCTAAACACGCTAGATGTGACACCATACTCCAGATAAAGTCTGCTCTGCGTAGCACAGCTAGCAAGAACTATTTCACATGCCTTGCAGGCTATACTTCTATGTACGCATCCTAATATGGCATCTGGCATATTGTAGCATTTTCACAACAATGCTACAATTTTGACACACATTCAGCTTAGAGATTGTTGTTCCTCAGCATTCTTCAAGGTATTCGAAACAAAGCTACCTAAAAGTCATCAGTATTAAGGGAGAAGTGAGAAACTGACAGCACTTCTCCAAGCTATGCTCATTTTTGTTCATACTATATTAGTAGCACTACCAAGTGAAATCTGGGTCTGCAGTCCTTTCTCTGAAATTATTCAAGAAAATATTATTTTGCACTTGCTCAGTGGAAGTTATTACAAGAAGTATCTTCAAAAGCCTAACTTCCTTAAGATAAAGTATTTTAATGATACTAATATAATTTAAGAAACAGTTGTATGGACTTTTCAGCACAAAATGGGAATGCAGTAAATTTTAAAAGGTATCCAGATCAATGCTTCACATTTTTAGATCAACTCCTCCTCTTTTCTGAAATGGTGAGCCCCTTGCTTCCTTTCCTACTTCCCAGTTTAAGAATAGCCTATACATGCTATGGAATTTATAAGCTACTTCACGAATTCCAAGGTCATAGTACTTCATATTAAGTACATATTTAACAATACAAAAAATTGGCTATAAATACATTAGGATCAGCAAACTATTTACACATTGATTGAAATATCCACAATAAACTTTTACAATAAACATGTACATACCTTCTTCATTGCATAATGATTACTTTCTTGTAATGCAAAGAAATCATTTATACCTCATAAAGTGCCAAAATTAGTTATCTACTGAAGTTTTATTTACATTCTGTATATATATTAATACTTATTTTACCCAACACTATACATAGCCAGCTTGTGTGCCTCTGCTCTCTCAATCCTGCACATGGTTTCAGTGACCAAAGTCTGCAACAACCACTCATTCCTCTACCTGGGGCACTAACTCTGTTTATGGGGAAGGGCTCTGTGTAACCGGCTCTGTAGAACCAGACTATCTTCGGTGCAATACTGAAGCTAGCACCAAGCAAATGGCACGTTCAAAGATTTCTGCAGCAGCCTACTGACAAGCTCTAACCTGATATTTTATAATACCACCCCTCAGAAGCTTTTATTTTAGCCACATCAGAAGGGGTCTTCGCTGGGACAACACATTCTCTGCCAAGCTCAACTCTAGGCTTTGAAATACGGTAGTGGTCTTCAAAGAAACATTATTTAACAAGGATAAACTACCTGTATCTCAATTCTTTTTCAGAAAMACCTAGCCTATTTTTATTGAAGCTTAAAAAGGTCAAGGCAATACATTTGCAACTATCTTACCTTAAAGAACTGAAGTCAGGCAGTTACTACAAGCGAGCAATCCTGCTAGGATGCTACCAATTCTGTCATACACTGCAGTGGAATGCAGACCATTTTTGTTCCCTCAAATATCTATTGTTTTTCTATAGTATGTCACAAGATCCTGTTTCACGGCATTACGTAGCCCCCTGTTTTATAGCATTATGCAGCCCCCTGTTTCATCATGTAATCATGACGCACAACTGCAATTAACTTTAGTATAAGTACCAGAATTACAAATTTTCAGAAACATAGCAGATAAATACTTTGCATGTAAGAGTTGCACATATTCTTAGAACTGCAAAATAAATTAAAGTATGTTCATAAACCATTTTTTTTTAAAGTCCTATTTACTTTTTCCAAAAAAAAAAAAAAAAATCTTTTTTGTACTGGGGATGTGTTAAAGGGAAAAAAAAAAATCCGTTGTTGCTCTTTTGAAGTACATCTGATTTTCTTTTCAGGACATTATTGTGAGCACAGAGAGCCAGACAAAGCAAGAAGATGAGTGGATAGAAAACACTGTAAAGCTTTTTATAGTTTGTGTTTGTTTGCTTGATTTTATTAACTTTTCACTTTAAATATAAGCGAAGTGAAATTTACAACTCCCTCCATACTTTCAGAGATTTTTTCCTGCACTTCCAGCAAGACTGTTACAACTTTACCTGTTGATAACTTTTTCCTTCCCCAATAGTCCTGCTTTGGCTAAAAGATCCAGTTCCTTATAAAATTTGATTTTATTTTTTTCCTTAAAAAAGCAGTTCATGGTGAAACAAGATTATCATACAAACTTATAGTTAGCAATAATCACATTCTAAAATCAGGGACCAATCCCACAACCTTCATTGCCTCCTTCTAATTCTTACTTATAGAACTATTTATATGAATTTCTACATCAAAAAAAAAAAAAAAAAANGAGGCAGGGGAGAATAACTGTTGACTAAAAAAAATTTCAATTAAAATGCATCATACAGACATTACACCAAAACCAAACATTCTAACCCCTGGAAATCCTAATTAGAAGTGCAGCTTAAAAAAAAAATCCAACTATTTTAAGACATGAAAATTCTCAATAAGGTCATTTAGAAAACCCTTGTCTTTCCCAGAAGGGACACTATGACATACACAGTTAAAGCTGAACATTTTAACATCTGTGAACCTAAATTAGAATGAGCTGATCATTAAAAACACTGCAATTCGCAGCCTAGTCTTTAGAGGAAACAATGGACATGGTAACACTTGTAGATATGTAAGCCAATTCATCCTTTCATGATAATTTTGAACATATTAGTCACTCTTAACCAAATTTGACTAAGAACTTGCAGACTTGTTGACATGAAATTCTCACCAGCTTTGAAAAAAGAGTACTGTGGAAAGATATTGCTCTGATTAACAGGCTGCATTGTAAGCTCAAGTCTTATCAGAAATCTGTGGATCCACAGGAAAGTAAGTGTTATGAATGCCTTTGCAATAGAAAAAGCATAAATTAGCATGTAATCTTTCCTGGACACCAGCAAATCCAATCCCAGAGCTCAGAGTTAAGTTTGGTTGCAAGACTAAGGTTTCCAGTTACTGCATTCAATCCCAAAGCACAGGGCTGAGTTCAGCTAACTGTTCACGTGACTATTGCCCACACACCCCCTTTAACTGTGTGTATCAACCTAGCTAAGCACAAAAAGATATTTTTTACCTGGTCAGTTGTGCTTTCCATACCTTAAAGAACTGAGATCTCTCTACGGTAATTACAACACACTGTTCATCAACTTAAATTACTGGGATGTACTCTCAACTTTAATTCTCACTTAACACACCTTTTATCTAATAATTTTATTTTTACAGTAAGTTTTTTATGCATTAGCCCTTAACAGAAACCTGAAGAGAATGTTGTCATCAGACATTTCATGTAATTTGAAAATATGAAGCAACATTCATTCATCAATTCTTTATTGAACTTTAAAGCCAGATGGGGGGGGGGGGGGGGGAACAACACACCACACCACAAAAAAGACCCCCCACACAACCACCAAAGCAACCAACACATTCTCTGCCTCTACCAACATGCAAAAACATAGTAATCTCTTCCTTTTTTATCACTTCCTGCCTACAAACACCAGTTTTCCCCTCCTTCCTGAATCTATCTAGTTTTCTGCATTGCTTCTTCCTCAGTAAAAGGAGTGCTAAGTCCTCTCCACTCTTCTCTTTTATACACCCTTCTGTGTATCCCTTTATGTCATTGTTTCTGTATTCCTCTTATGTCAAAGTCAGCTTTACACACCCAAGGAAGACTGAACTAGTTTATTAGGAGTTAAGGGACGAAGCATAAAAGAGCTAAGAAGGTACAATCTCACATTTAGACCTCTTAGCATGGCACACCTCTGATCATATGCCAAGAGAACAGCTGCCTCCCACTAATGCAGTTCCACCCATTCATGTCACTGCTTGGTCCTTTGGCCTTTGCGTGAGATAAGGTATTAACTTCCTCATTAATTATCACCTGAGAATATTCCAAATAAGAAACTGTGGTTCACAGTAAATATTCGCAAGACAACCTCATTATTTCAAGAGATCTCATCAGACAGCTTTTGCAAGTTTATGCTATACTAACACAAATAGTTTCAGGATTCTCTGTATGGTGATACAACAGTCTTAGTTATAATAGCCTTCAGTTGAAAGGTTGTATGCTAAAAATAGTATTTTTTCCTCAGCTTTGCATCTACATACAAAGATTTTCAAAATTCAGAAGTCCCTTAGCTATACTTAAGTTCCTTGAATTTTAACAAACTTTTCACAGGCACAAAATGAGTTATTTGCGGCTTTCTCTCAAAACTATAAATGTTTCTGTCCTTTGATCCAGTAATGGCAGTTACTTGTTTAATGAAAACCCAATTAGTTACTTCTAGTGCTCACAACTTTGAAAAATGATGCTTGGTGTTCTTCTATCACTTATCACCTCGAACTGGTAGCATCTATCCCATTTACCTTACAATTCTTTATAGTGACACTGAGTAAAAGTAGAAAAACTAAGAACATAGAATGACAAGAGGGTTCACACCTCAAACATTTTGCTGGAGACATGGAAAACTCAGTGAAAAGAGAAAACGCAGTTGTATCTAGCAAAGCATTGATTTTTTTAAATTTTTGTAAACGCAATCTCTAAAAATATAAACATATGAAGCAAATGTAAAAAGAAAGCATTTTTACGTAAGAAAAAGAAAATATAGAAGTTAAAGCAATTGCCTGTAGCTTAAGCCTTCTCTCTGCATGCATGCCTGAAAGCTCCAAAATTCTGCCATGTTATATAAAACATCTGAAATACTCCATTTATTCAGTTTAAAACATACTTTAAACCAAAACAATAGCACAGGTAATTTATTCTAAATATATTTCTTGAATCTTGATGAATTCTGAGAGGAGTTATCATTATGAGTCATTTGATTTCAATTTTGACATACCATTCCAAAAGCGTGTGACAATACTCAGCTTCACAATTTCTACAAAGTACAAAATGCTTATGCTGTTAAATTATTTCACAGGATTTACAGTGAAGCAGGAGAGCAAAAAACCAAAAAGGGTAATGAATTTTCATTCTTAACTAGTTTTTTTTTTCATTTTCAATAGAAATCGCAGTGTTTTTTTCATCCTGCGTATAAAAGCCTTACACCTGAAATCCAGGTATAAATTAGTTTTCAAATAGTAGGAAAAAGCTGAAGTGCCATTACCTCCTTTTCTTCCTGTAATTCTATTACTTCATGGTATCGTGGGATGAAGAGGTCATATTTTTTCTTGCCTTCTTTTTTRTTGCTGACATTTCATAATGCAGTGCAGTTTCCCTTTAGAAAGTTAAAGGAAAGATTTATGAGTCTTCATTTTTAAATGCATATCTAAATACATTTAGTGAAAGCCTATTCTCCTATTAGAAACAGCTGCTGTTTGCAATCACTAATGAAAGCCTAGATTACTACTAATGGGAGGGGTCCCACAATATTGTACAATTATGCTGTAAACCCAAAGAAACAACACAAATCATGTTTCAATAATGGCAAAATCACATAGTTATTATCACAGGATGACTAACAACCACTCAATGGAAAAAAATAAAAAGCATACAGAAAAGACAACATACAGTTTTTGAGATATGTTAACCTAACACACGTAAAACAAAGCTTCAAGTGAGTTATGATGCTCTAACTCTAATTATGAGACTTAACACTGAAATTAGCCAAAATAGACCTATCTATATCATAAATTTTGAAAACCCTCTTGGTAGTAGCAACTGTCTAGAGAGCCCTTTTATGATTAATTTTAGGAAAAAGACTTCAAAGGAAATCACTTTAAATACACAAATAGTTTTTATGACCACTTCAAATGACATTCCAATAAGTCTGGCCAAATCACTGGAAAGGATTTAAACCATGACAGATGCTTGCACAGCAAATTAAGACCAAACAGCCTACAGATAACACATGCTGAAGTTTATTTTTAAAATTTCTCTCTCCAACTTCTAATGAATTTACAGCTGTAGTCTGAAAACTTAGGCCCTAATCAGTTGATTACTGAAGTATATAGACATAAGTAATCTTTATTTTTAGCTTTATTCAAAAGTTCCATAGACCCAGGCCTCTGAATACGTGTAGAAACCCATCTGTTCAGGAACAAACATCAACACTTAAATAACATTACATAAAACAAAAGCACCTACAAGGCTTAAGAGCCTATACCAGGAAAATAATACCAGGCATTTAAGATCAGAATCACAAAGACACAAACTGGCAATGCTCGGCAGCCATAGGCTTAGAATTTACAGGCCAGAGTTACATGCTTAAGTGCCTTTTGTAACAAACACGGATGTTACTTGCCTATAAACACAATTGACATCAGGCAGCATATTGATCATATTGCTTCTTAAGCCAGCCAGTAGAGTCACTGAAAGAGATTCTAAAGTCTTGGCTTTCCCAAACTTTTCATACTATCTCCCTATTTCACTTTAAGTTTGAGAATAGGATGCACAATCTGAAACCTGAAGTCTTTTTTTTGTTGTTGTTTTTAAAAGAAATTAGAGCCGGTCATTTATACTTGTAAGACACACAGAGGAGGAAGTAATGGTCATAGCCACATTTCCTAGTATCTTAATGAGCACTGGTACAGTAGTAGAAACATATAGTCTACAGTATCTTAATGAGCACCTCTACAGGAAGTTACAGACACAAATGAGATGCCTTCCCCTTAACACAAGGCTATAAGCTCAACTAGGAAAAATACTTCCCTACATCCTTTTTGATGATGAACCATTTGGAAGTCAAGAGAAGGGGCTAAATTAAGGATTAGTTAAATAAAGATTAATTTTATTATTCACCTTGCACACTTCTCTCAGGATCTTAAATTCCACCATCGCTTTGACCTTCACATCCCCAAAGAATTCATCCTTTTTCATCAGTAACAAGCCCGGCAGAGCACCTCTCCTAGCTTTGTCTTGCTCAGGGATCTGCTTGACTGTATCCCATAGGGCATGGCTCTGAATGGCTGAGGGGCTCAGGAGAGCTGAGGCGACTGATATTCAAGAACACTYTCCTCAAAGCATATTCGAATGTGCAAAAAGGCTATCAAGTGTGGCAGAAGACCAGCCTGGATGAGTCAAAAGCTCAACCATGTTACTGAATGTAGATCACATTTTTTACAAGCCGTCAAGTATAAAGTAAATTGGCTTTCAGTAAAATAAACATTTTTAAATGTTTTCACTGTGCTGAAACCACTGCAAAATTAGTAACTGTGAGAATTACGTTTCCAGTGAAACAAGCATAAATGTCTGCATATGTGAAAGGAAAGTCTTCACAAACTCTAAGAGCTCAGGAACAGCAAACGAGCCCGAGTGCTGCAAACAGAAAGGCTAAAAACATAAGACAGATCAAAATATATTAGCACAATGCAGATAAAACCAAAAAATATAACAAACTAATTCTAAAGAATAAACATAGCAATTTTGGAATAAACAGATTAAAAAAATAAAATAAAATATCCTGGCATATTGTTATTTACTGAGTTATGTCATATTGCCCAGGTCCTGGCCCTTCTTGAGGTTTAAACTCAGTGTTTTCCAGTTAAATTACTAAAATGTACTCCTTTATATTTCAGGGCAGAATAAGTAACATCCTAATGTAAAGGGAAGGAAAAAAGTTTTAAGTCAAAAAATTTCCAAATTTCTTGGCCACATTTTTGCCCTGTGTTGTGGTTTAACCTGGCAGGCAGCCAAACACCACCCAGCCACTCACTCACTACCCCTGGTGGGATGGGGGAGAGAATTGGAAGAGTGAAAGTGAGAAAACTCATGGGTTGAGATAAAGACAGTTTAATAGGGAAAGCAAAAGCCACAAGCACAAGCAAAGCAAAACAAGGAACTCATTCACTGCTTCCCATCAGCAGGCAGGTGTTCAGCCATCTCCAGGAAAGCAGGGCTCCATCACATGTAACAGTGACTTGGGAAGACAAACGCCATCACTCCAAACATCCCCCACTTCCTTCTTCTTCCCCCAGCTTTATATGCTGAGCATGATGTCATATGGTGTGGAATACCCCATTGGCCAGTTGGGTCAGCTGTCCTGGCTATGCTCCCTCCCAGCTTCTTGTGCACCTGGCAGAGCATGGGAAGCTGAAAAGTCCTTGACTAGTGTAAGCACTACTTAGCAACAACTAAAACGTCAGTGTGTTATCAACATTATTCTCATACTAAATCCAAAACACAGCACTACAGCAGCTACTAGGAAGAAAATTAACTCTATCCCAGCTGAAACCAGGACACCCTGTCTACAAAGCATAGCTAAAATACATAATAGCTACTAGCCAAAAATAAAGCATAAACATTACTTACATGCTTGTAGCAAATCTTACACATAGGGGTTTTTTTTTTGCTAGATATACCATAATTACGATATAAACCACACAGTGGTTTAATTACATTGCAAAGGCCTCCAAGCAGGTTTTCACCTCATTTCCTCACTCACACGATCTCTACCCTCCACCCCCTCAGTCTCACTGTTCTCTACAAATAGCAGTTGTGAAACTAACAATTCCCTAATAACATCAGTTTGTTTCACTAATGGTGTTGTGATGGGTAATGCTGAAACTACAGAGAACAATAACTTCAGTTATCAGCTAAGAGAGCTTTGAGGATTTACAACTCCAGTGCAGTCTTGCAGGTAGGCAGCCTGTGATTCCAGACAGCATGTTTCACTGTAGAAACAAAATTTTTTTAAAATGTTCTCTCACGTATTCAAGTTAGATTTTTCATTTTAACTCCTATACAGAGCTGCTTCTTAAGTTATACACAACACATTAAGCAGAGCACAGATATCTCTCCCAGAGATGCAGTGATGATTGCCATAGAAAAGAAAGTTTAACTGATTAACAATTTAGCTTCAAACTATATAGACCAGAATGCATAAAGATAGCAAATATAACAAAATTCAGGTTATCATTGTCTACATCAAGCAGTTACAGACCTCAGCACTACAACCCTGCTCAACAGACCACTCATCCATCCAATTACACTTTCTGCACACATCTACATATTCATCTTTCAAGCTGTCAAATGCACATCCAGTTATGTTCTGTTCAACAGATTTTATGGAAGTTAGACCAGAAGCAACAGTTCCATTTAATGTGAGGTATATCAAAAAATTTCAGATTTTACGTTCATATAGTGTCATTTTGTTCTACTATGTGCTTGTGTCATACTTCCCCCGCCCTTCCCCAAGTTGGGGCCTAAACTGCTGATTTCCAACATGAATACATTTATATAGTGGTCATGAGTTGTAAATGGCTGAAGGAAATSTACTAAGCTGGATAGAACACATCTACTTTGACTCAAAGGTCTGTACAAATATTTGCTTTCACTTTATTACTAACTTTTCAGCTTCATGTTCAACTCTATGCATATATATATGAAATTCAGTCTAAACTATTAAAGGTCACTCTGCATTAGTTAAAATCATGCACAAAACACAAACACTAAACCAYTGGAATTCATAGCAGAGCCTGTAGGGGTTAGTATGAAAATCAATAGGTAGAGTACTTTAATCCAGAAAGTTCAGTGCAAACCCTCAACTCAAAAATAAAAATATTTTTATGATAAAAAAGTGAAAATCAGAGACTCCTAATGAAGAACTAACCAGGATACGTTCCCCAGCAAAAGCTGCTTTTACTAGGATGGTACAAAGAAATATCAATGAAAAATACCTCACAGGCACAATATTACCTCACCTACCGAAAATTACTCTCCCAATTGAATTACTACTTGCTTAAAGAATCAAAACCATGCTAAATACACACCACACAAAAACTGAATTAGCATGGCCTGTAGACTGAATGTGTCTTTAGAGATCAGAAAACAACCAGTTCAGCAAATACATCATATTATCTAAAATGGCACTCACTAATTCTAAACCCATCAACATAATTCACAGCAATTTTTACATGATTTTAACAAATCTGATATATTGACCACAGAGAGAACTTTCTCAGAAACACAAACTGGGAATAAGACTGGCCATCCATACTCAGCTTCTGTTCAAAGAGCATCATCTTTCTAGTATTTTGAAAAAAAAATACTTTGCTACCATTAACAGAATGTGCATCCAGGATAAGCATGCATGTTTTTATAATTCAATAATTTTAGCACTGAAGTCAGTCCCATCTCAGAAAAACAACTCAATCATATTTTTCCTTCATTATGCACAAATAACTTCAGAATCCTGAAAATATCAGTTGGGCGTCTTCCTCAAATTAGATTCCTTTTTTACACGTGTATCATCTCTATACCCAGTGTATACGTTCTCACGACAAAAATTCACAGGCTTACAGATTTCTTCCTTAACATGTTACCTTTTCCCAGCAAGAAAATAAAAAGAAACTAAAAAAAGAAAACAAAAATCTTTTCCTTGCTTGTACAATTCCTCCTCCTTCATCATTTAAAGCCATTTAAGATGATCATTATTATAAAGGAAGCATGAGAGCTAAACTGAATTTTTAGAGTAAAAGGGTGACAGCACCATCAAGTGGCTCTGTAAGGCACTATTCACTGTTTTAATGCATGACAAAAAAAATTATTGTTGTCCAGATATATATAGAATGGATGACTTAAAATTAGTTTAAATTGTGACAGATCAGATCCTGTAGAAATCTAATTTATTTTGAAGTCTATAATAAGAATAAGCATATTGAATTTTTTTACATGGTTAATTTTGTGGAATTACCTACATTTTATTATGATACTAATAAAGGAATAGAATGATATTATTATTAATGGAACAGAACCTTCACACAGCAGGAAAAGTCTTGTACACTCTAACCACACTGATGGGGGTCTTCAGGAGTTGGATGGCCCTGATCTCCAACATATCCTCTATGATCTGGGAAAACGTTGAGCAGATCGCAGCCTCGCATCAGTTAGACTTAATTTCTCTGGCAGCTAAAAATGTGAAATGAACTCCAAACTGAATCCCACCCAGACGGACATCAGCTCTAAAAAAAGAAAAGTCAGCTTGTGTGTCTAGAGGAATGAGATTAAATTACTAATAGTAAACTGTAAAAATATAAAGGCCTCTTAAGGAGAATGAAATGTGCAGATTGTCATCTTACAATGAGATGATTTAATCTGTACATTTTTGCTTCTCTCTTCTGGGGGCAACACTTGACAAGTGAATGAACTTTACACTGAACAAGAGTAGTACATCTAGAAACATATTAAACATTTTTAATACCATACTATTAGTTTCTGTGATAATGAAAAGTATGTATATCCATGAGGTATAAAGTCTTCCATGTTTTGCAAATCCAAATTAAAAACAAAAATCAAAACAAACAAGAAGTCAAACAATCAGCCTCTCATTTTATGCAGATGCTGCTTTTTTGCAGAGGTACCCTACTTACAAAGTAGTGAGCCTTACATGACTGAAAAAACATTTCAAAGTTATGAGCAACTTCAAATACCACAGCTGACTGCATTGAAGAGTGAGGATTTTCTGATGAAAAACTGAAATCCTGAACAAAGCATTAGAAGTGATGCCTGCTTTTAAAACACTAGTCACACTATATAGTCTTAAGGAAAGTTATTTATTCCAATCCCTTACTAATTCAAATGAGCATATGTTTCCAAATAAAAACAATATGAAAGAAAACTTTGCTATAGAAATACATCATCCAATCAGATCACTGGCGTTTCTACCCCTATTCTAACATCTACAGAAGAATGCTCAGCACAATTTACTCTATTTACTGTAAAATTAAAAATGCCTTTTAAAATTGCTTTTCAACACAAAGAGATAATAATAATTTGTATACTTAAACTTATGTACGTGATTGAGTATCTTGAACTGAAATCTGTGCTTGCCACTCCCTAGGAAGCTATATATACACACACACTATTATTCAACGTTTCAATATTCAAATATTTAGGCACCTCACAGTCTCTACATTGAGCAGCCCAAAGCCTGTATGATATTTCGTTAGGCACGATGCAGAAACTGAGAACAGAGTTTTAGGGTTAAGAAAGAAATGGGTTACAGTAATTAGATCATACAGTGTCTCAGTTACGGTATATGCACGTAACGACGACTCCATTAAAGTCAATTTTTATTGCATAGTAACTCAATTCTTGAAGGCAAAACAAAAGGAGCATATTCCTAAAAGATCTGCTTGAGGAAAGATGGTAGTTTGATCAGTGTTTTTAAAATAGCATGCAGTAAGTAGTATTTTAAGCATATGGAACAATATTCTTAAGTAGTAAAATATAATAAAATTTAAATGCATCAAATCAGAACACGAAACTTAACGTAGAATATTTTTTTAAAGTAGTGATGTCTACTTCTTTCTAAACTCACTAAGGTTTGTTTTTCTTTTCTTCCCCCTTGAAGACAGGTATGATCTAATATAAAAATGTGAGGAAACAGGACAGTTCCCAGCAAAAAATATGCATGAATTGGCAGTATGATTATATATGCATCTGAACTAAGACGACATGCAACATCAGCTTCCAAAAGGAGAAGTGATAAAAACAACATACTGAGAAGTTCAGGAATATTTTTAGTGACAAAACAGTTCACTACTGCACTCATTTGTGCTAAATATTGTGATTGGCTAAAATGTTCAAACTAGCCCACTGTAGATTACATGTAAAGGCACGGGTGTTTTGTGTTATTACTAAACTGTAATTATGAGGTTCTAAACATTTCTAAACTACATAAATGTAATTTTATTATTCATCTTCATTTTAAATTACCAAGAAGCATTCATAAAGAATTAACGTCTTACTCTGTTCAGTTATACAAGCACCCTTTTTTAACATACAGTGAAATAACATTAGACCATGATAAAAGTATAACTTCTGAAACAGTGAAATTCAATATCTAAATATTTATAAATGTATTTATATAAGTGACTTACAGCCAAAAGAAGTGTGACAGTAATAAATTGCATTTGTAGTGATTAAAGCTACTCAATCGTAAAGATGACCCAGTTTAGTACACTTTTTCAAATTCAAAAACAATAAAAGTGTTGTCTTATATATACAGTCTTTAAAATCCGCAGTAAAAACAATATAAATGGACTGTCACTTAACTTACTAACCTGTACATTATTCAGGTGAAGTATCCTATCTGTAATGGAATTAAAAAGCTTTTTAAAAATACTGACAAAGACTAAAGAATAAATTGATGCACTTTTAATAACTCTAAATCATCTAGCTCTTTATGCCAAGAAGTGTTGACAATACCAACTTCAAGGTCATTGTCAAGGTCATTGTCAACTTGGTAAGTCATTAGCAAATAAAATATGGCTTAATTGGAGCAAACTCAGCAAGGAGCTGCATTATTTTAAGTGAACACTGCAATATAACTTGAAGAAGAATTACTAATCGCCACTCCCGTTGACAATGAAATGGATGAAGAAGGTGCTTTGTAACTTTTTTCTATGACTTTCCCRTAATTAAATATGGAAATAGATTCTGTGAAGAATTAAAAGTCCCTGAGTGCATTAATTCAGGCACTAATGGACTGCCTTCCAGTGTAACAGCACACAGGTAGTTCCCAGCATGTTACCAACATTAGCTAATATATCAGTGTCAGACTCCAGCAGTACCCTTTAGTTTGAATACCGAACTCTGTAAAGCAGATTTAGGCTGATGACACATGCTGTTTTAAAAGGATGTATTTTTCATATTCTGAAATACTACCTGAAACTTTATGTGCATTGATGAAACAGCTTGAGTAAAACCTGAGATCCACTTGCCTGAAGATGTATGCAGATGTATTACACACATACAGTGTTTATGTAGTCTTTATAGCCACCTCACTAACCTCCAGCATAATAATTGTCAATGGTTTGTGGTTTTAATTTTTTTTTTTTTTTAAATAAAACACCTTTCAAAAATAACCTAATTTGCATATTTTTCCTCTTTCCCAGCACAATATATCAAACTCCCTAACACAATTATACCATTGAGGGTTAGAACATTTAAACTAAGGGAGTTCCTCTCAGCACAGACCTCTTGATAACTGCTGCTCTGCTCAAACACTGTTTTCTCACTTTATGCCACAGAATTATTCACTTCCTCCAGCTCTCACTCCAAACCATATTTTATGGGCAAGCAGCCCTAAATCTCCCGAGCTCCCTAGGTCCCAGCCTGATACACAAGTCCTTATACGTTTTTAAAGCAACTGCCAATCTATCAAAGCATGGTAATACTCGCCATAAGAGCAAGTCAAAATGAACAACTGTTTTTTTAAACTAACTCTGTGATATTTATAGAGTGCATATGTTTAAATAGCTAAAATATTTGCATTATAAAATAGGATTTTTTTTTTTTTAGTTGAAGACTTTGCAGATCTATATCAGAGGGCCTAGCTCAGTAACATAATGCAAATTTGTTGCTCTTCCTTGGCATTACATGTGGGCACCAATCCACTAGAGCACTTCAGTATGTCCATAACTTAAAATACGTAAGCAGTCCTATTGCAGTCAAATGCAACAGTTACATGTTAATAGTTAAATACATAGTTAAGTGCTTTGCTGGACTGAGGCCTACATTTGTTTGACAGTGAAAACGTGCTTTGGGAATTCATTGCTTATCCAATATATGTACCCGTAGTAAGAAAAAAGCAGCAATGTGAGGAACCTTAGATGAGTGGATTGGGCTTTGAGGCACAATGACAGCACTCTGACCTAAAAATAGTGGTTGTGTAAAATAAAAATAAAGATTCAACCCAACAATCACTACACATACTCTGCCACTTCTCTAGGGAAAAAGAGAAGGCCAAAACAGCTGTTGCAAGTGCTGAAAGAACACTCAAAATAGTTTATTATCCACTTAAGAACTTATATATTGTATCCGCTTTTCACATTGTTTCTTGTGTTATTTTAACTGTGAAAACTCATTAAATTATTAAAGCTTATGTACTGTTTTTATTTAAGCAAATTTATATTAAACAAACAAAAATATATAATCAGGTATTTTTCACTTACAAGAAAGCACTGTCAAAAACTCCAGAAGACAGAATTGTTTTCAGAGTATTTGAAAGCCCTTTCTCTCCTGAGTTTAGTTTTATGTTGTTGGTGTGTGTCCCTGATACAACTGATATAGCTAAAATTGCTGATATATATATATATCTCCACACACAAAGTATTAACTCATCCCACTAAACCTGTAATAAGTATTAAGAGAAACATGCATCTGCAGCAGGTTTTCTGCTATGGAGTATGACCTTGCAAACAAGTCCTTAGAACTAATGAAAAATTGTCCAATTCTAAGAGAAACAGGAAGATGACAAGACTCAGGCATGATTATCTCCACCCACAGAATCAGAAACATATCAAGAAAAATAAAATAAAATATTTTATTAAAACCAAAAAAGAACAAGAGGTTCAACATATGAATGAATAGCCTCCAATGAATCACTTAAATGTTTTCCCCTCTAACCCTTAGTTTTGAGTACTTTAAAAGTATGATCTCAAACTGTGACCAGTATTTCTACACTGTATCCAAGTCCAAAACCCAACTAAAACAGGGCAATGAAATGTGAGATGCCAAAAAACAAACAAACAAAAAAAATCTATGAACAGAAACCAAGAGGAACTAGACAAGAAACACAGACAAATCAAAACCAAACAGGACCATACTACAACATTTCTATAACCTATTCATAAGAAAGAATGGTAGTTAGAGATAGGGCAATGACTGCTAAGATAATCTACAGTAAGGATTGGGCTTAGAAAAGTACTGAGCCACTCAAAACACTTTGCTCTGGTTATGGGTCAGTTACTTAAAGAGAAACTAGTAACTACACTCTTAAAAGATCTCTTCCCTATCTCTTCCCACGAAGGTGTTCATTATTTCCCTTAACAGACAGAAACAAAGCTCCTCTTTCTCCTCAGAAGTCTTATTTTTTCCAACAAATTCAAGATAAATATAGTAGGCAAATTAAAGTCCTTAAAGAGCTTTATGGGGTTTTTTTATCCTTTTATGTAGGGTAACTACCTCAGAAGTAGCCAACCTTCTTTAAATACCACCAGTCTTGAAAATAAATTAAATGAAAGCTGTCATGGTGAAAGATCAAGACATCTTACAGTCTCTAGGACCCCAGATCTGACATAAGTTTCCTGCTTTTCTTACACAGTTTCTTTAAGCTCCATTGTACCAGTATTTGGTAATATTTCTTCTGCAACAACAGTAATAGTTGGTATTTACAAAGGAATTTGGTGGAGAGTTCTGTACGGATGCAAAGAGTTTTGAAATTCTTGTGCACTCACACCAGAATACAGAACAAAATACTCCAGTTAGATTTTTAACAGTGATGAAATGGTTAACATTCCTTAAAACACAAAAAGATTTTAAATTCTCATGAAAAGCTGTCTTTTAATACCATCAGTTAAATCTAGAATTCAAAAGTTGTTTTTGAATAAATTATGTAAAAGAAATACAAGTTTTGAATAAAAATTTCAGTTGTACATTCTTTGAGTTCTCTTGACCATTTGTCTCTTCCTTCCTAAAAGATAAAGCATACAGGTACCTAAAATACTACCTGAAATCGTCCAAATCTAGAAATCAGAAGCTTACTTCAGATTGAAATTCTCACATTCCCAAACACCTTTTCAGAATACCATTTAATCTCCTTGCCTTAGTTCTCCATTTGTATAACTACAATAATTACGGATAACTACACAGATTCTACAAATGATTACTTGCAGACTACTCATTTTGCTTATTCAGTGTTTAGAAAACATGATGCCTTGTATTTGTGCAACGGTATTCACAGAAAATGTGGTTCCTAACAAAAATGCTGAATACTGAAGTGCTAGCATGAAATACTTAGAAATGGTCACAAACTGGATCAACTAAATGACTCTGCTGCCCCCTAATGCATTTCTTGGAAAAATAATTACAGGGGAAAATAGTAACCAAAAAGTAGTAATTAATTATTCTCTTTTTTATTTTGGTTAATTATGAACTATAATTCACTCTATGCAATTAGTATTGCTCAAGCATGCCCTTTCTCATATATATTATATATAGCTGATGTTGCTACTTCAGAATCATCTGTAATAAGGAACAGTGAACAGTAGCTATTGAGGCCTTTCAAATGGAAGACATCTTTAATCTGCAACTTGTTTGAGAAGATGCGACAGAAACATTAAAGAACACAGTTTATTACAATATTGTAAAAATTTACATCTCACAAAAGAACACAAGAATTATAATCCACGTGACAGAATTTGAATCTGTCATGTCTCAGAATGGTTTTAAAGTAGAACTGCTAATGTGTAAAAGTCATCTCATAATTAAAAGAACATCTCTTTTTGCAATGTAGATTTGATAGCAGATTTACAGCCTTTCAGCTCTAAAAGTGATTTAACGGTATGGAAATTTTTAAAAACATAATTAATTCTTTGAATAAGCAGTAAGTTGAGCTAGAACTACAAAATACAGACAGTACAAAAAGACTTTTAAGTAAAAATAAAGTGGTAGTCTACACACTTTGAAATTAGCATTTTTTTGCCACAGACTGATCTAGATCTGTCAACTATTGTGTTAGCAGGAGTCACACAATTAAATTCCAAGTACCTTTAGAAAAAAAAATTAATACATCGCTATCCTGACCTACAACAATACCCTTTTATTTAAAGACAAAAATGTCAAGAATGATGAGGAGATAAACGTTATAAACAGGAAATGGAAATACTGCAGCCAAAAACCTATCAGTGATAAAAACTACTGAGCAAGATTTCTTTGCCCGATGCTTTAGATTTGGGACTCATATTTTTAATATTAAAGTTGCCAGATTTTACTGTAATATCTGACACTTTTGAGAATAATTACAAATAACACAACTTATTAAGATCCTGAGAACAGAGCAGAACTATCAAAGCTCATTACTTTAAGTCATTATAAGTCATTACTTTCCTAAAATAACACAAATTATGAGAAAATTTATTCAAGAATGTCTTTGATTCAACAGGTCTCACATACTGAAATCTTACATGAAATACTAGAACTTCAAGAGTTTTCTGCAATAGTCCCCCTGCAGTTTAGAAAGCACTATCAAAGAACTGCGTGACTTTAAAAGAGAATTTATGTTTCATATGTATTATATATATTTATATTTTATATATTACTCCCCTTCTTATGAAGAGAGTAAAGGGGGGGAATATCTTTCCTTCGAATTTTTTTGTGACCTACAGTTAAGAAAAAATTTTGCCAAAAACCGGGAAATTTATCTGGAATATTTGCAAATAAAAATAAAACAGTGACAAAGATATATTTTTAAAGGTAGCACTCAGGTTATGTACTATATTAGAATCACATTCTTTCAATTCAGTTGTTTATGTGATTTAAAACAAACAAACAAAAAAGACATACTTGAATTCTTTGAATCAATTTTCTAAAAAAAAACTATGAGAAAAGTAACGACTGTAAAAAAGCATAAGCAGGTTTCTTCGCAGCCTTTACACACTAAGCCTCTCCAGTATTGCTTACAGAATTGTCATATGCTTTTACATTACCCTTCTGTCCAACCTGAAAAGGCAGTGATAACTATTTCAGAGGTACAGGGTTTTTTCCTAGTCTTTTTGCTGAAGTAGTGAAGCCAGTACCACATGAGACTTGGTTACATTTGTGTCCATATCCTCCAGAAACATCCTACTATAGAGTCAGGAATCTAGCAGTACCAGTTCTATTTTTGTTATTCTAGGAGAAAATAGAACAGGACAATCTTTTGTGGTTGTTGGGGGTGGGGGTGTTTGGTTTTTTATTTAAAAAAAAAAAAAAAACCCACACCACCACATTATTTTATTGTTTTATCTTCAGTGATGTGGGAGTCATTAAAAGTTACTTACAAATACTATGTGAATGTAAGCTGGACCCATTGTTATGTCTCTGAGGTGGGTACCGTTTTATGAATGCCATCCTCACCTTCCTCGTATCCAAAAGCCTGACCAGGAGAAGAAATAAATGGATCATCCTCCTTCCGGCAGATTTTTATGGAGTCTACAGCTCTCTCTCAAAAAATTCTTAAAACTAAATAAATTTAAAAAAAAAAAAATAAAAATATATTTAAAATATATATAGATTTTAAAATAGATTATCCACACATCTTTATTTACAGTAAATAAACTGAAAATGGGTATCCCTGAAGTAACCAAATGCCCTACACTATTTAAAAAAAAAAACCACACACCAACAACAAAAAACACCACACAAAAAAAAAACCCACACAACACAACAAAAACACCCCTACACTTCCACTTTACAGTTGGAGGTGCAAGATCTCAGAATGCTACAAAACCAATAGGTAATCTCACAGCAGTGATAACTTTATAACATCACATGCACAGATAAATGACATCAGTTTTAGTTACCTGTGTCACATTGTTGCACAAGCATAAACCAATTAAATTGTGGGGAGGTATGGCTAATAGGATTACTAATATTCCCTCTAAGCCAACTGAAAAATGGCAATGTTACCTTCTGGCTTCTCCATCATATTCAAGAATGCCTAACAGCAGTAGGGCATTTGTAATCACTAGATGGTATCAGTATCCTGGCCCTACCTGCCATTCAGTAATATGAGAAATCTCAGCCACTTATTTAGCTTCCACATCTACTGCAAATTAAACTCCCAAAATCCATTTTTCTATAAAGTCTAAGAACTTCTTTATAAACTAGCATTAATGGCTAGATTTTTGTTTGGATCTGTTGGGTTACAGATGACATACAAAGCAGAGTACATTTCAGTAACTTTAAGAACTTAAAAAAAAAAGCAGGTTTTTCTTACTGTGGACACAAGCTTGAATATGCAAATGTTCAATCATTTTTGCACTTGGCATGGCTTAGCTTAGCTTTTCAGAATATTAGCGTAACAAAACATTATCACAAGTATTCAGTAATATGCTTGATCATTTCTTAAAAAGGGAATTAACATTACACAGACATTTAAAATTAGCATACCAGCTGACTATGCTCTTTAGACTCTCTCTGTTTTTTGCTATTTCTAGCCAACTCCATTGTAGGAGCTTGGTTATAGCTGCCAGGTCCTGGAGTAATTGCGTTGATCTCTTTGAAGCACTCCTCTTATTTGGCAGACTATTGCCACCTTTGATGTTCTAAAATATCATTAAAAAAATATAATCCAAAATATATTAAAAAAACCACTGAACAGAAAAACATTACATAAATTAACTGTGAACCTGATAACAATTTTATTAATTAATTCTGACGCCTAGATGCATCTATTAAAAAAAAAAAAATCTGTGGCCAGTAATATTAAAGCACTGTAGATAATAATTACTTTTTTAGAAGTTGTTTTACTTGATTTCAATTCGGAAAAGTCATCACACAAAGAAGCCAGAAATCATTATTTCTCATCTGCATCTTCCAATGAATTACTGTTCCTAAAATTCTGACATATTCTAGTCTGTATCCCAAAGAGTTTCAATAAAATAATGAATAAAATTGTAGCGTAAAAACCAAAAGCGCAATTTCACTATTATTTACTCCATGGTAAAGACCCTGCCATTGATGAAGAATGAAGACTTCAGCAAGCCAGGTTCTAAATAATAATCTAATCAGTATCAGTTCCTTCAGTTCAAACATTTTAGTGTCCTAAACATTTTAGTTATAATTGAGCTTTATGTACAGAAACCTCTATAATTAAGTACATCAAACTAGAACTGATAGACAGTGGTTTTCTTAATAACTAAGAAGCCACAGTTTKKTTTTTTTTTTTTTTTTTAAATACATTCTGGAGGATTTATATGGTTTTACAAGTGAGCTCCATGGTAATTCTTAAAACAGTGGAGATAGCCTGTTGTAGATGTCAGGAAAAAATGTAATCATCTGCCAAGAACATTGATTAGAAAACAAGACGGAAGTACTTTACTTCCTACTACTCTAAATGGGACATAAGACAAGAACTGTGAGGAAAACCTTAGATTTCCAAACAACTTCATCATTAGTGCTGCTACTGTAACTGTCAAGCATCAAAAATGCATTTTCTGCATACTTTTAAAATTAGCATCTTTACTAAATGCACGTTTTCAGACACAGCTTGCTTTATTTTTGACCAATGATATCTCACATCATAAGATATTATTTATGCAGTATTATGGCAGGTGTGATGAAAACAGTGTAGCACAAGAATAAATTAACAGAGGTACATAACATGATGTATCTCAGTTGAAACATGAGGAAAAGATGCCACTCTGCAAAGCTTGTCATCTGCCTATTTTTGTGGCGTCTTGTTCTCACCACGACACTCTCATAAAACACAATGGTGATCCACAGCTTCCACAATGAACAACCAGTAATCAAACAGAAATGCCAAAGATAAGCGTCTTTTACATTTACACCACTAATTTCAAACTATTATGTCTAAAAACAGAGTAAAGGTTCTCATATGTAACGTCATTACTTAATGACTTATTTGATGTTTTTCCATTATAATTTAAGCTGGAGGAAGATTCAGGAAAAAGAAGATAAGCAAGGAAGAGCAGTAAAGACACTTTATGATACTCTATAACTGATTTTATCATTCTAGCACAAAATTTAATGCAACAAACAGCATTATCACCTTTCCCCACTTGGGAATGTATATAGCAGTCAGCCTGTCTTAAATGATTGTACAGTAAGGAAAAAACCTAAAAGTATGCACGCTACATGACATACGCAACTATAATATGGATTTTTTCATTGTCAGTTAGCCCCATGCTTTAGACAGTCTAATTCTTTCTGTAGTTGCATTGTTTTATGTATTTTGTAGCTGTTGGCACTGATACTGATATATAGTCATGCTATGCTTTTGTTGTATAGTTTACCCCACATATTAAAGCTTAAAAAGCTGAATTTACATTTTTCTTCTTGACATAAGGACTTAATTATACATCTAAAGGTGGGTTCCATTTCAAGTTATAAGCATCACTCTTCTTTGAGAGTAATAAGAAGTACTGCCTCAGGCAAACAGCATCCCTGATCAGCTTCCAGTAGTGAGAGACACTGTTCCCACACATTTATCTTTGCCAGCAGACAGGAAGAGAGTCAGAAATTCTCCCTACAATGCCTAGAAGTACTGAAGAAAGCATTAGGAAGATCAGACTTCTGCATTCCAAGGAGAACAGGACTGCAACTGCAGCATTTTGTGGTGGAAGGATGCAGGAGTGAGGAGAACTTAGAGCACATCTCTTTCCACAGATTTCACAAGAGTCATGTCCAATTCTGATTTTTTCACCTGATCCCCGCTTCATGCTCCCTAGCTAAAATACCAGCAGTCTGTGTGGTACCAACTTAAAACCATAGCCTCCCTCCAGCTTTAAGAGCTCACACAACTGCAACAGGCAGGTCAGGCTCCAGAGCAGGAGAGGGGGAAAGCAGCGTGCAGCAGCCTTGGTGGCAGCATCCCCTGCCGCACACACAGCGGTTGTACTGGAAGGTATACAAACACCTGCTGCAGTCTGTCACATTTTGTTCCCATCACATAAAGACACAAGAATGACAATATTGGATGAAACTAAGTCCACCTTGCCCTGTATTACCATCTTCCTTGCTGATCTGCCGTAGAAGGGTAAGTATGCAGCAATATTTTTCCCACTCACTACCAGATTCTAGCAATCTAAAGAACTTCCTACTGAAGTATATTTAATACCTCTTCAGAAATTCTGCTTCCACCAATTTGTCTAATCTTTGATCACATAACCACGTACCCTTTTGTTCTGAACATTTCACTGGATAATTTCACATGATACCCCTCGGTTTTTGCATTAGGAAGAAAAATCATAAACAGTCACTTCTCATTCATCTGTCCTAGGAAAGTCAATGCTACATAGACTTCTATCATCTTGGTTGTAACTTTTCCAGGATGAAGAACCCTAATCTATCTAATGACGCCTTAAGAAAATGTCTTTTCATATTTATGATCATCCTTGTTATCCTCCTCTGTACATACTTGAATTTTATAATACACTTTCAGAAGAAGGGTAACCAGAACTTCAGGTAACAATGAATCTGCAGGCAAACTATGGCATTTATGCAAGGGCATAATAAGGTTTCATGGTTTGTTTTCTATACCTTTTCTAATAATTGCTAATAGTCTAGTTGCCTTTTTTTGACTACTACTGTGCTTTGAGATAGCATTTGCTCAGAAGGAAGTGTTATAATTTTAAGATCTCTCTCGTGCCACATGTAATTCAGTGTCCTTGGTTTTAATGTAGAAAATTAAGATTGGTTTTCCCAAGTACATTTATCTGCACTGAATCTCACATGCCATTTTATCACTCCATCATGCAGTATCATGAAGTCCTTCTACAGCTCTTTGTAACAAGATTTCATTTTTACTACCTTGAATAAATCAGTGCAGTGAGCAAACTTTACCACCTTTCTCATTCCTTTTTTCCAGATCACTTATGGGGATATTAGATGGCAGAGACCCTAAAACAAATTTCTGTGAGACTCCCTTACATAGGAAAACCAGCAATTATTTCTCATCTTGTTTTCTATTTGTTGACAATTATTAAACCTTGATACACAGAAGCTCAATTTCTTTAAACTCATTTGGTGAGTGACACCATTCAAAGTCTTTCTGTAAACTCTTGTAGAATACATCAGTGAAATCAAAATTACTGCTTGTTTACTGGCCCTTTCAAGAGCCTCTAATAGGTTTATAAGGCACCTCTTACAAGTTGCACAGGGTCTTTCCCATTATATCAATCTTATCCACATGCCTACAGCTCTATCCTTTATCATGTAAATTCCACCCAATGACTTCATACAGAAGCCAAACTTACTAGCCCTACAGTTCCCAATGTTTCTATTAAAACTCTTCAAAAATGTGTGTCATGTATACCACCACCTGTTCTCTCAGTACTAACAAGATTGTAAGGAATAGTTTGCACACCATAGTTAGTCAGTCAGTGGTTTCATACATGAGTTTCATTAAAACTCTTTGGTGAACACAATCTTGCTCAGGGATCTGATCTTGGCAATTTCTTCTCCCAACAATCCAATTCTAAGAAAGCTCCTTCAAAATGCATACAAAGAGAGACTGTACTGTGGGAACCTCCTTAAGCTCCTTTCCAGTCGACAAGGACAAGATTCAGCTTCCAGCTTTTTTCCCCCCCTATGTCTGTTTTCTTTGGATAACCCTTTTATACCTGTAAAAGGATCAGCTGTTTGACCTGTAAACTCTCCAGCAGGCTTCCTACATGTGATGTATTTGTACAAGGATTCTTAGTAGTTTATTTCTTTGAAAATTCATTCCTCAGAATCATTTTGACCTGCTCTATTGTGTTTTTGTATTCCATTTGTGAGTGTAAGAGTTTCATCTTACTCTCAATAAATCGTTCTACCCAGATTTTGTGTACACTGGTTCATTTTAATTGCTCTAGAATCCAGCTGGTAAGTGATAGGCATTTGCCCGACAACTCTAGTATAATTTTTGTTAAGAGTCCACACCACTTGCAAGCATTTCACCCATTTGGCTGAGCCCTTCCATTTCTTTGTGAAAAGCTTTATCATTCTATATAATTCCCCTTTTTGAAATTAAACACACTTACCATTTACTACTAGTTTTTTTCTGTTCTTTCAAGAATGCTAAATTTAAGTACTTTATGGCCACTCTTAGACTAGGTAGTCAGTAGTAACGTTCTGAAACATGCTGCTCAGAAGGTCAAAATTAGCTCTCCTCTTCTGCAGTCCATGAATCATTTCTTTATTGTGTCTAAAGAGTGCTGGGCCACTCTCAGCACACTGCCAAGCCTGATGAGGTCTCAACTCAAAGTGTAGAGGGGTAACCAAAATCTTCACCATAATTCTGTTTTTGTCACCACAGCCCTCCTGATCTTCCTTGCTATGTCACCACTCCTACCAGTCTAGCATCGTATTCTGCTACTTAGAGATGGAATTTCAGTTCAGTTTAAAATAGTTGTTGACAAAAACCAACTTACTTGTATGATGTGACTTCAAGGGGACTCAGGTGGGGTAGTTTGTTTGGGTTTGGGGATTTGTTTTGTTTTACAAACTGCAACTAACACAWAATATGCTGTTGCTCTTAAAGAATTTGTATACTGACAAAGACCAGTTGATTGTTTTCTTTCCACCAATTTCTGGTATATTTTATGTCTGTAAACCAAGCAGTCCACTTCTTTCTTCCTATTTTTTATGTTTATAACACCTACCAAAAAGCATGAATACTTAGTTCAGCTGCCTCTTTGCCTAATGAGTTTTATTAACATCTGTCCTATCTTTATTTGAGGTTTTTACAACTTAACTAACAAGAAGATACATCATACCAAATTCTGTAATCTTGCACACATGTCACTTTTGCCCCTAGTCCTAGTTTAAACAACAGGGTCCTAATGCACAGCTAGGTTATATGTTCTGATGGGAGGCATGCACACCTCAGCCATAAGGCCTGCCAGTCTCCTGCTCTCTCTCACGCATGGATTAAGACGACATGATCCCAAATCTGCAAAATCTTCAAACTGTTACATTTCTAGTTCAGTAAACACAACATTGTTTTCCGTATGTTTAGTAGTTGTTTTTGTTGATTAGTGTCATTCAATTAAATTACAAGTTCTCTGTTTTGTTACTATTATTTAAAAATAAATGTATGTGTATAATAAAGCAGTAAAAATCTGCCCACCATGGGAAGGTCTCTACCTTTGCTCTCAACATCAGCTGAATTCACTTTTCTCTTTCAGAGACAAGTATTTAACAAAACTAATGCACAATTCTTATTTCTTTAGAAATTGTTCTCGTTAGTTCATTAGACTACAAAGACATTTTTAGCTACAGCACAATCTGTAACTTCGAATAAGTAACAAAAAAATGTTTAGGAAATATGACAACTATCTAAAAAGATATCTAAGGCAAAACAGATTTTTAAACATCAGATAGCATTCACCTTCAGGGGCTACATTATAAGAATCTTACTACAGAAAAAAGAAGAAACTAGAGGAAACAGATAGGATGCATGAGATTAAATAATAATCATAACAAATGGTATCTTCCTATATTTTTTCCATTGTTGGCCAACTTACTTATAAGAAGAGGTTATTCTAATCAAATCTGTTATAAGGAATACTGCTGATTGTTGCCATCTTAAGAACAATGTTTCAAGCTTCAGATGGTAAAAGATGCATGGAGATGGCTAATCTCCAACTCCACCCTCCCCTATTGTTTACCTCTAAAATTGCTATGGAACTTAAGTATTTTAAACTGGGATCATTCTGATCGTGTACCCTAATAAATATGGTAAGTAGAAAGTGTTGGATCAATAAAAGCACACTGAAAACAATTTTAAGATTGAATCTGTTTCTCTGAATAAAGCAATGCCTAACTGCAAATTTATTTTCAGCCGAGATTTTGTTGTGCTCAAATGCATTACTGTCTTCAGGGTCACTGGAGTAGTTTTCAATCTACTTGTCACTTCATTTTTAAACTGCAGCAATGTTGAAATAAAAGCAAAAGAAACCAAGAAAAGAATGTATCATTATTTCATATACTTTTGAACACTGCTGGTATTTTCTTTCAGTAAGTCAAAGTAAAAAGCTTACAACTTTTTAAATTGATTTAAAGCAGAAAACTTCTCACCTAATGCTAAATATGAGTCTTATGAACTTAAGTGTTTTTATGCTTATAAACTGTATCTTTATAGATAGATTTATTTAATCCCACCATTACTGGAAAACAAAGAATACTATACTTTCAGAACAGCTTTGAGTAACCTGCTGTAAAGGGGTTTAAAGGAGTACACAGCGTCATCACATATCCTACTAGTTGCAGATCTGAGGATAGGGAGAGGACTGGTATTTACATTGTTTGGCAATATTACAGAAATACAGAGCTCTGGAAAAAAAGTTAATGCAGCCAAATAGAAAAGTGTATGTGCTACAAATACACGTATCAAGTCATTGAAAAGTTCTCAAGTCATTTTAAGGCTTAGTGGAGATAGAAAAATTGAACTGGCTTCATACTATTATATTACTTATATGCTAAATTACATCATCTTATTCTTGCTAACAACAAAAATTAGAAAACCTCGTTACAAAGAAATGTAAACGTTCACAGTAAAACATATTTACACCTCACTATACGCTAACTTCTCTTTGAAATTCACTTCTACTTTAGGCCGTGCTGGAACCTCTTAAATAGTTTTTAACCTTAAAGATGCGGTTACCTCACTACTCAAGAAGGGCACACCTACTTCACCAGAGCGCAGCCGGGGTGGGGGAATGCTTTTATGCAAAGCACGGTGATCTCCAAGGTACGGGAAACACGCGAGACAATCTCGCTGCATTCCAGCGCACAGGTAAATTTAGACAGTCGCGAAACTGCCCAGCGTAGAGCTACGCATCTCAGGCACCTCGCAGATCACCAGCTCCGCACCGCCGTAACGCCCCTCCCCTTCCCAGCCACCGAAGCGTACCGCCGCTGCGTCACGTACGTCTTTATGCCCTTCGGCCCTCCGCGCGGCTAACAACCCGCGGAGCCAACCCTCGCTCTGCGCAGACGCCGGTCACGCGCCTGCGGGGACAGCGCTGCCGCGCTCCTGCCCTTCGGAAGGGCCGAGCGCCGCTTGCACGCGCGCGGCTTGGAGCGGGCGCTGCCAGTGGCGCCCTGCTCGGGCGCGCACGAACGCTTCGAGCTGGCAGGCCGCTGCCTACGCGGCCGGTAACCGCAGCGCCCACCGGCGGGCGCTGCAGCGGAGAGGGCGGACAGCGCGAGGAAACCGGCTGCCCGCCGAGCCGGAGGGGCGTGGCCCGCAGCGGAGAAGCGGGGCGATTGCCACGCGCCCGCACTCCGCCATTGCTTGCCGTTTGCCGCGTCTCCAGCCCTCGGCGGGAGGAGCCGGCCCCCCGCAGCCCCCGGGCGCCGCACACGGCCCCGCCCGCCGCCATCGCAGCGACGGCAAGTGGCGGCCCCACCGGGGAGCGCCGCTCCTCAGCCGGGCGCCGCGGCTGCTGCCGCCTTCTTTCTCTCTTCCCCCCCTCAGCCTCCCCGCGCCGCCTCCCGCGGTCGGGCCTTACGGTTTTGCGCTAAAGATCTTCACGGCTTGGAGGCCCAGGCACCGAGTCGGGCTCAGCGGTGCCCGCTCTGAGGAGGCATGCTCATAAAGGAGTTGCTCCCTCCCATTTCTCGGCTTCATCCTTTGAAGTGGTGCTTGGCCTGCAGCAGAGCTGTATTTCACGTTCATCCTGCAGTAGTGGCTGCCACCATTCAGCCTCCTCACAGAGTCACAGTAAACCAGAAACAAGTATGGTGATGGTGCTTTTGAACAGCCTCATTCTGTTTATTTTAATAGGTCTTACCTGGTTCTCTGTCCTCATTAATGACTAGAGAGTAGTAGCAGTAGTGGGAATCCCTCAGCTAAAATACCTGTGTCCTACAGAAGCTGTAGGAGAGGTGAGAAGACAACACAGACTTTTGGGAGGTAAGTAGCATGTCTCAAAAACAGGCAGCAAAGCTTTCCTCCAGCAAGCCTCAAAAGAGGCTAAACTAGGCACTGGAATGATTATTGCTAATAATTACAATAATTACTGTTACATGTTGTGCTGTTTCTGTCTTTGTTTCTCAAAAACTCAAGTGACAAATGCTGATCACATAACTTTTTGCTCCCACGCCACAGTGACTGAGCTACGTGCATAGTTTTAGCCTTGCATCCATACGTAGCACTGATTTCTAAACTGCTGATGACTGACCTCAATGTTCGTTCTCAAAATGCAGCACTSTGTTCAAATGTGCCCTTTTTCTGCTTGGACCCCAGGAGCAGCTAGGTGACTTGTTTCTTTGCACCAAGCTTACCACTAGAGAGTACAGGTGATTTCCTGAAGACACTTGATACCACATCTTGGTACATCCACTCAAACCATGGAGAAAGGCAGGAAGACAAATGAAGGAGCACGTTTTCTCCCTTGATGTGTGCATTCAGATGGGAGATGTTATTTCCCACTGCTGAAAAGTGGCAAGCATAGGTAAAGCAGTTACCTCCAAGCAGGCAATCGTTCACACCCTATTGTTTCCATTAACCTACACCTTTTTATTAGAATTGTATTTACTGAGGGCATGTTAAGGTTCCAAGTCACCCTATTTAAACATACCTCAACCTTTCTGGGAACATCTTTCTTACATTCACACAGAGCATTTGTATATAAAACTGGTACAGATTCCCTGTGACCACAACTGGCTGTGCAGGCAGCAAATTTAGCCCCTAACCTGAAAAACTAAAGATACAGTAATAAAATTTAAACTCAGAGGGATTTAATTCTCAATAGAATTATTTTTTTCTTAACATTAGGTCTGCATATGTGGAAAAAATGGCATATACACAAGGTTAAAAATATTTACTCACCTTCATTGGTACTAACAGACAGAATTCCTTGATATGGTTTTCAACAATAGCTTTGTAGAAAAAAAAAACATTAAAAAAAAAAAGAGAGAAACACACAGCCACAAGAAAAGAAACACTACAGAGGTAGCTGTAGATGGCGTATTTCCCCAGTTTTCCTCAGGTTATATGCAGTATAACTGAACTCTGCCCATTTCACCATTGCAAACATGATGCAGCAGAAAGCTTTCCCATTTCCAGTGCTTTCGCTAAAAAAAGTATTTATAAATAATATCTTAAGGCTACTACAGCTCTGAGATTAAACATATCCATACCATACTATCTACTCACATGAAGAAATCATGCTTCATCAACATCCATTCCAGAATTACATGCAATAAGGATCACTTTAAAACTGCTACAAGTGGAAATCAATACTGAAACTCTTCTATCATATGTGATGTTCTTCCTGTTTAGGTAAAGTATTTATGATTTTTATTCAGGTTATGTATGTGAAATGCTAATGGAGCTCTCACATAAGCAAAGGCTTAAATATGCATGACAAGGATCAGAGTTCACCTGAATATGGGCCTCTGATCCAGGGCTGACAGTGACCCCTGTGTCAGTAACTGCATTCAGTATACTGAATTCTCTGCTTCTCTAATCATTTCTGGAGCAGGCTTCATGCAGCAAAAACTGCAAGGTTCCGCTCCTCTCTTTTTGTGGTATTATCCCTATTTGAATTGGATGTAGTCATATATTCGTATCTGAGGTTGGAAAGAAATTGGTGTAGTATAAAATCTTGTAAGGAGAGGAAGCCAATAAAAATAGATGTGTTTTACATCTCCAGAGAAAATTTAGAAGACTCACACAAGCATCCCCATAAAAAACAATTTCACAACATGAAACTAGCAGATAAGCAGTTTGCCAAAGTGCCAGAATAAAGAAAAAAAAAAAAAAAAGAGATGTATTTTGGGGTGGTTCACATGAGATGTCCCAGGCTTAAAATGCAGTATGAGACAGAGCCATTAGACATGAAGGAAAGCTTCCTAGTGAAGAGTGTTTCATGAAACTTGTAGAAATTAAATAATGTAAATAAATATTTTTAAAATAAAAATGTAAATATTCAGAATACAAAGCATTAAATATATTTACAAGAAAAGAGGTGCCCAAGTAGCATGAAAAGGTGCTTTAATAATGCTGTGCTCCTATTTCTGATGCACCTAAGATCTTTTAGACTCCAAAATTCATCTACTCTGAATTACACTATACAAAGATGCTGGTTAAAGACAATGTAGCAGTGAGAGAGGACTACATTTAAAAAAAAAAGGGGGGGGTGGAAGACAGGAAAAAATGGGCTTTGAAGACCACCAAGAGGATAAATAAGTGTTTTAAGATAATTCAGATGAAATAATAGTCCAGATTTCTAATCCCAGGCCAGATGTCTTTCTGTTGGGAATATTCCCAAGAGATGATTCTCCTTCCCTAGCATTTCTTCCTACATCCTGCTGCAAATTCTGCATCTGTTTCATTTTTCAAGCCTCTCATGTGAAAATATCTAACCATAGTTTTCCACCAGGGTTCTTTCTGTGGCTCAGACCTCACTCTGCTTGCACTATTCATCTTCCAATCTGCTGTGATATTTGTTGATTCATTTCCTTTTCCAAATAGCTATACAGGCAGCAAGTAGCAGCCTTAACTACTGCTACCAATGGTTACTGCATGGACAAACTGTACGTAGTGTTTGTCTGGAGAAAAGGAAACACTGGTCTGGCTGAGGACAGCTCTGATATAAAGACATACTTTTGTTCCAATTGTTTTCCCTAGTTCCAATACTGTCCTCTAATTCTTCATGCATGCTTTCTATTTATCATTATTTATATATATTTCAGTTGCATCCAAAACACCAAATCCAGGATTAAATCCTCCATGCAGTAAGTACAGTCCATACACATGAATACAAAGACTTCACAGATGAAGAAATGCCAATGCCATCACCAGAATAATTTTAAAAATAAACAAGTTGAACTGATAAATATGGTCCCAGATTTGTACTTCATACTGCCACAGTATGTTAGAAACAATTGCACAACATCCAAGACATGCTGTAGGTTGAGAAAGGTAGCATGTTGCATTACTTACTGAAGCTGAATATTAGATTTCTAAACAGTGGGAAAAAAGCTAAAGAAGTGTTTTTTGAGTTTTCTTTGTTTGTTTGTTTTAAAGAGGATATTATAAATAAAAGCACATTACAGCTGTGATTCAGGAGAAGGTCTGCACTTTCACACCATGTAATATAAACACATTATATATTATTATTCTCCTCTCCAAAGGGGTGATTGTTACAGATAAAGTGCTTTGGAACGCATAAAGTTGTCTTTAACCGCTTAGTATTTCCTGTTAACACGCATAGTGCATGCATCTATCTAACTTTGCTATCAATCCAATGTCTCTTGATAGGAACTGGTTAAAAGCTGGCTTCATGAAGAATAACCATCTTCTGCTACAGAACATCATTATAGCAGGCTTGGTCCTTTGGAAACAAATTCCATCAGGTATCTCAAGAAGCAAAACAGTGAACACTATGGGCCATGGATATATTTTTAGTAGTTCAAAGTTTCTAGTTATACCCTCTGTATTCAACCATGTATATGAAAGAAAGAATTGCAGGGGTTTTTTTGCTATTCTCTCATCACATGAGCATTGTTACTAAATAACGATCTGTGACTATAAACCATGGAATCTCTGATAAAATGTACTGGACCTGGACTTGTATTTAGTAGGAAAAAAAATATGCTTAGTGGTGTCCAAGACTGTGGCAAGCAGACACTTCTCAAAATAAAACTACTAAGACAGCATAATCTACACAGCTAGCTGAATTTAGTAAGTTCTATCTGTTGTTTTTATTAGGAACTGGATAAGCAAACACATACTGCCGATATAAATATGGCACCAGAGTAATCTCATCTGTAACATGTTTTCCTTTGTTAATAAACCAGTGGTATTTTTTCACTTGGCAGCTGAGAAACTTCTTTTTCAAGTTAAGTTCCATAGTCTTACAGATCAGATAAAATATATTTTAAAAGGCGGGTTTTAAATGTCACTGTATTTAGTATGTTAGAATTTATTAAAAACTTTTTTCATTATTATGTTAAAAACATAGTAGTTCCAAAAGAAAAATAAATCTATTCTGGCACAAAGAGGTTGAATAAGACCCACTGAAGTATACCATGGAGCCTACACATATATAATATTTAAGACTTCAGCAAGGTTGAATAGTATTGGGGAGGAGGGGGGAGTCAGTCTTGTCTCATTTATAATGTAATTAAGTGAAAAGCAAGTGTGATGAAATCAATGTGTAATTCCAAATTAATTGTTATAAATGAGACCAGGATCTAGCATCAGCAGTTGCAAAGAACTGGTAACTGGATACAAAGTTATTCACGCTTCAAATGCAGTCAGGAAAAGTAGTTAATAGAAGTTAGCTTCCCCTTGACAGCTGTTCAGCAGCTTGTGGGAACTGAGAGTGCAGTGTTCTTATTCCAGTTGCCAGTGAACAGCTGCCTGGCTCAGAAAAAAGCAGCATCACAAACTGACAGTGAGACAAATCAGCAGATTCAGCAGTTTTGTCTATATTCTGCACTGGCCAAAGCCATGCGGTTGCAGTTAGTTCAGGGCTGATGCGATGCTAACAAGCCTTCCTGAAATTTCAGCGTTAGCCTCAACTCGGGACCATAGTGGTAGAGTCACATAACTTCTGGTTGGCTTTAAGAGCAAGTTGTGCTTGCCCGTGTCTGCCTGTAACATACCTTGTGAGTATATATGGCACATGGACCATTCTTGCCCTTCATCACCTTCCATCAAGAAATCAGTGAAGTATATAGAGCATTTTGTTCATTAACCCTTCTGCTAAATGGGCATCCCCAGAGTCCTGGATAACTAAACCTGTCTCCTGTTAAATCCTGAAGTTACCAAACTGAGGCTTTAGTAAATCCAGCAAAATGGGCCTTTTCCTACTAACTTCTTACCACTGGAGAAACTTAAACCTGAGAGCAAGACAGGAGACAGAAGGAAAAAGACTCAAGCTTCCAGCTCCTCAGTGTTCTGGGCACACAGTGGTATCGCCTCAGTGTCACCCAAAATCCCACCCACATTCAGAAGCAAAATGGATTGCTGAGGCTGAGCTTGGATGTCAGATGAGTTTCTGCTACATTCACCAGCTGCAGGTTTGCCAAGCTGCAGCTTTCATCAGCCCATGTCTTCGACTCACACATTATGTGATCATTCCCACCATCTTTATAGATTGCTATCAGAGCAGAATACCTGTGCTCAACATTCACATTGTCCAGCTGAAAACAATAACCCAGACTATAAAGCTGCAGAAAAATTAGTATCACCTCTTTTCAATGGAAAAATTGGATTTTGTCTCAGAACTGAAGCAAGCCGAATTCAATCTTGTTCACCAGGCCAAAAAATTCTCTTGCACAAGCCTGCGCAAATGCAAAAGAGAGCAAGAGTTTCCCCTATTAAAGTAAGATCAAAGCATCCTACAACCTTTCTGTTTCAACTGTTGTGACTCTGAGGTGTTTTCTGGCACAAGAGCTTTATCTGCTTCCATAACAGCTTGCCTAGTCACAGGACAGTTCGGGAAGGTGATGACCCCCCATGGCAGTGTGAGAAGAACAGCTGGGCTGGAGCAATGCATACATTTCCTTGAATAATATATGATATTTGAATGCTACTCTACAGCACCACCAGAATTCATACTTTGCTGGGTGTGCGTCCTGGACAATTAGAGTAAGATTTGTTCTCAGCCCTATACTTACTATTCTGTTTTAGGAACTAAAACACTTATCCCTTCCTCCTTGCCTCATCAGTGGCTTTATGCAGCTGTGGCCAGTTTCTATGGTAACTATAAGGACAGGTGGAAATATAACGATGCCACGTAGAACTGCACTTCTAGCAGCAGTCAGGAAGGGGTCAAGGTGAAAGGACTTCAATGGATATATATTTCTCAAAGCTTTTAGAAGTTACATCAGCACTCCAGGGGTGAAGGGAAGAGGGAGGGTCAAAAAACACAAAGTGATTAACGAGAAGAAAAAGGAGACAAAAAAAGTTTGAAAACTCAGACCACAAAACTGAAAAACTAAATTGGAGTAGTACTAATTGGAGTAGTAAGGTGGAAAGATGCGAACTATCTCTAGGAACAATATTTGCATCAGCAAAGCCTTGCTCTACAAAGACACGTACATATTGAAATAAGAGAAGACGTGCACAACTGGGTTTTTGTTAGGATCTTCCCCTCTACTTAGTGCTGGATAAGTTTTTATTTAAAAACAGCACTGGTTATTAAACACAGAGGCTTTTACTAAAATCCCACTGCTAATACCCTTTGGGATATTTGATAGCATGCCAGCTGTATTGTGAGCTCAGAGGCAAGCAACGTAGGCATTTTAAACAGCAGGCGCTATAGGCTCCAGAGCAGCATTCCCTAATTTTTTTTTCCCCTACTCTAATATGCAGACAGCACTTTAGGAGACTCCTTTTCCTGTGGATGGGTCCCTCTCCCACCTCACTTGTAAACGCTGGGCTTCTCATTCCCATTTGCAAGCGTATAACGCCATTTCAAAATGCAGTCCTTAAGTACAGGCAAAAGTTACATTAGAAATYATTTTGTGCATTTTTAGGGAAAAGTAACAGGAAAGAAACAGCAAGCCAGCACAACTTGCCTGTTCACTGTGGACGAGGGCTTGTGAGGCTCTAAAAGCTTTCGGTGTGTTCCAGCTAGCAGCCACATGCATGTCTAATGGTAAAAGAGTCTCTATTAGAGCTGGCAGGAAAGTAGAAATAGCGCTGGGGTGAATCCAGTGGAACAGCAGAAGGCTGACATCGTTCCTCTGAGCTCCTAGGTGTTGCCCTGCCCACACTTACTTCCATCCCTCCCCTTCCCCTGGAAAATAAGAGTCTAAATCCTCCTTTTGTCTTTCAGTTTAGCTCAGCTCTCTCCCAACCAAGCCATACTTCAATATTAACAAATATAGAAATAAAACCATGATACACTGTGGATCTAACAGAACACTTGCCAAATAATATACTTTGCTATTCCACTAATATATATATATACACGCATAAATTACATGTAAATATGTTATATCATCCTTCCCACCTCTAGAAATGTAAATTCTTCAGGGAATGGATTATTACAAAGCATTTGTGTAGTATCTGGCACCTTGATCTTAGCTAGACTCTCTATATATGCTGCTAAAATACCTGCTTTGTAAACAAAAATAAAGACACAGCAGTGACACAGAATTTAAGATCTCTAACCTACATTCCTGATGGTTGCTGATGAAAAGGGCAAGTTTTTCTTGGTTTAAAACATACTGTTATACAGACAGTTTAAATGTAAAATCTGAGGAATGACTGATTACTCCTATCAGCACTTTCCAGAAGTA
This sequence comes from Phoebastria nigripes, assembly GCA_035582835.1. NCBI lineage: Eukaryota > Metazoa > Chordata > Aves > Procellariiformes > Diomedeidae > Phoebastria > Phoebastria nigripes. The sequence goes on from JAYKAV010001764.1 coordinate 520,249, forward strand.
AAAATTGTTCCCAAAATGCCAAGCAATATTGTGCACTTCTATTGTTATGCTTGGAAAAATATATTATGTAAATATTTCCTCTGACATGAGAGCAAACTTTTACAAGTATTTTCTGAATTATTAATGTTTTCTACAAAATATATGTTTTTCAGGGTGCCTGACTTCATATGATAAGATCGAAATTAAAAAATCAGAAGAATCCAGAGATTTTAAATCATACCTACAGGTATTGGATTTGTTTCACTTATTTAGTTTTCAGTACAATGTATGGATTTCTACAGACGTCTTCACAAACATATCCAAATTAGTTCTGCTTCATTATATTAAAAAAAAAAATAAAGTCTTTTCAAATTCAAGCATAAAAAGAGAGTAATTTTAAACATTGGGTAAAAAGGACATATGAATCCTGGAATGCCTGAGCAATGAAATATGCATTCATGCTCATGACTTCTTTTTTTCTTGTTTACTTTTTCTGATTTCTGGTTATCTTCTGTGTCTAACTTACCATGGACAACCACAGCTGCAACTAGCCTGTCCCCGAGTCTGTTTTCTTCTTCCTGAATTAAGTTTCACTTCCTCCCACTCATGCATTCATGGCACAAGATCCCAGGCAAAGACCTTTGAGTTTTTAGCTATCTTATTCAATAAAGTAATTTGACTGTCTCTTCCATTTAGCTTTTAGGAAGGATGACTAGTCCATGCATTATCTTGAATGAAGTCTACAATTGCTTCCGAGTGCCTGCTCCCACATAATGCAGTGTCCTCCCCTGCCTTGCAATTCTAGCCCATAACTACTAAATCAGTTAGCAAAGTAAGTACTGCTCTGATTCATTTGGCCTTTTGCAGAACCTCTGGAAACTGAAAGGCTAGTGTATAAACCATGCATATTGTATCACAATTAATTAAACATTACTGCTTGCTTTAAAACCATAAAAGCCACCTGACAGGCATCCTATCGACTGTGTACAATATTGGTGTTAATGATCTCATATAGAACTTGCATGGACAGTTTTAGCTGCTGTATGATCTCAAGTGCCAAAAGGCTATTTCAGCTTTGACCTTATACACGGTGAATCAGGGAGCCCTCAGACCCTGCAACACCTTACAGCTTCCTCTCCCGTATGGCTCCTTCCTTCTCTAAGTCACCAGAATGGATCTAGGCTTCCAGCATCTCCTCATGCAACCCAACGTTATCGTCTCAGAGAAGTGAAAGCAGTCTTCAGCCTGCTCCCAAATAGAAACTGAACTCTGGAGAAGAGGTTTTTCTAGATTGGCATGCATTCAGCAGAGCTATCATGGAATGAGATCTTGTAAATCTGGCTTTCCCCAAGCTAATTTCTTGTCACATGCCTAAGCAGCATGCTCCTCAGGGCTCTGTGCTGTATAAAAGGCTTTACATATCAGGTGCAGTGCAAATTTATGCAGTCACCGTAGACCCAGGGCTGCAACCAGGCTAATAAGCTCTTTTTAAAATCTGATTAATAGAGAAGTCATGCCCCTGAGTTGCCTGGTAAGAGACAAGAGGAGACTAGGGCAAAGATTCAAGCTTTGGCTCTTTGCCAACTCTGCAACATTCTTAGGTCTATGTTGCAACCCTCAATACCTGAATTAGCCAAGTTTTTTCATTCGCTCTCAGAAGTTGAGAGCGAACTGTGTAAGAGGTTATATTCTAGCATGCTGTTGACAGTTGAGCATGCCATCAAAAGAAACAGTAGTTAACAGATTCATATCCTTTTATTTCTCTGTTGACTTGAGGAAAGTGCTAGAATGGCTAATTTTTTTTTTTTTAACCTACTTAGAATGAAATATTTGTAATTCAGAACCCCAAGTGCAATGAAGAATTTAGTCAACAGAACCTTAGATACTGTTACACATTTTGGATTCTTTCCAGCTAGATTTCCAACTATTTTATAAATTACTCTACTAGTCCAGATATTAAAGAACACTGACTGCCAGACTCTCTCAAGCAAGGCCACATCACATCAGTATTCATACTGACTAAGCACTCTCCTTTAGTATTCTCACTAGCAGTTGTTTTATCTTCTGCTGGGGCTTTTCATCTTTAGCCTTAAATTCCAATGAACAACAAATTGGCACACTACCAATCTRCTCTAGAACGCCTCAAGGGCTTTTGGCTACATAAGGAACAAATACCATCTCATACCTTTAACAGTTCAGATGAAATTTCTTTTTTCTTCCTTTCTAGTGCTCAAGTGTCTCTTGGCCAACTGAGATGGATGGGTAGTTCTAAGGTGCATATTACAGATTCATTTAAGCTGTGGATGATGAGATTTCTTTTCCTGCGGGTAAATTCTGCAGCACCCTCAGAGGCGAGTCACTTAAGCTGTGTACTGAAATCCCTCTTTTTGTCCATTACAGTCAAATAATCATCACAAGGAGTTTTCTCTTCAAAGATAACATCATTTAAACTGAGGCAATCCAATTTCTTGCCTCTGCCTTCTGCAGATTATGAATAGGGTGTAAAATAGGAGCAGGATGGAAAAATATCCTTTCTTAAGTCCTTTAGATGTTCAAAACATCTTACCCAGAAAGCTAGCTCCTACTATGGCCTGAAATCTTTTTCTTTCTTTGTGAGCTAATTATTTGGTTCCTTCACTACTTACAGCATCTTATCTCAGCATTTTCCAAGTTGGCCAGTAGTTTCCATGTCTCCTCTATTTCCTGGAAAACTTCTGGGTCATGACAGTCAGGTCACTGAGCACCTCATCAATCTGTCTTGCTCTTCCAGACTGAGAGCTCTGATTTGGCTTCTACATTCACTCAGACACTTCTAACTGCATGGCTAACAGAGTTCTTATCTCCTCTGACAAATCATCTCCCAGTCCCTTCTGGGAGACCTCCAATGCTATCTTTTTGCAAAAATCTCTAGTTCTTATGTCTCACTTCTTGGATTTCTTTTAAGATCTTTTGGTCACCTCTCACCACACTCAGCACCTTCTGTTTGGGCTTACTGGGAATATTACCTTACAAATTCCCTTCCTGGAAACTCTCTCACTTTGACACCAGCACATCAAAATTTAGCCTACATCTAATGGAGAAAACTATAGGGTCTCTATGTGGGTTGAATGCCTTGGAGACCACTTTTATTGTTTCACATATGATAGCCCTTAAAGGTTAACAAAGAACATGGACAAGGTTAGCAAGGCCCACTATTGTATGAGTGTTAAATGCCTATCTTCTGTCTGTTGTTAACATAGCACCCGAGCAGGAGGCTAGCTGYGGAGGGCTTCAGCAGGCCAAGCTAATAGCCCAAAGTTACTATGATACATCCACACCTTCTTTACCTGCCAATACCCTCTCTTCTGGTAGCTGAGGAGTGTAGAAGTCATTACGTGAGCTCTGCATCATGCCTGAGCTGTCATGCTACTGTTAAGGCAGCTGTAGGGCTGCTTCATACCTCCTGTCTGACACAAAGCAGCAGCTGCTCACCTGCAGAGCAGCATTTTCATTTGTTTTTCCTCAAGATTTATCTGACACCAACAACCAAAAAACCCCACAACACTGAACTGACAGCATGCCCAGATAGGAATGAAAATTGCACTAGTCCAAGGACTAGCTCTTGTCCAAATGAGTCTGGATCAGTGCCACAAAATATTACTAGATGTTGGAAGAGACTAATTGAATTCTAGTTGCTCATTATACATCATCTAGTTGCATCATCATACAAACTCCAAACCACTCAAGGACTGAGGATCTCACCTTTCTGATGTTGATAAATAGTTGCTTCTAGAATTGGCATGGATTGAATGACCACAGTTTCAAATTAACTGATGTGTTTGCTAATTGCCATCTATACCCAACAGTGCAGATAGAGACAATTTAGGTATTACCAAACTGGCAAATGAAGCTTTAAACTGGCTTAAAGTTTAGGGACTGATTGAAAATTGGAGAAAGCAATAAACTTCCACCTTTTGTAACACTGTTAGTCATGCTTAAAAGCGCATCCATCTCCATCTTAAAACCAGTCAGGTACTTCAACTATTCAGAAGGCTGTTCCAGAATCTTAGTTTTCTTTTATTTAAATAGCTGCTTCTCTGCTTCTTCTTCTGTCCTGCCTACATTAATTAATGAACAGGCTATGCTCCTATGTCCATATGCCATCCCTGGTTTAATTCTGTTTTTCTTCCTCTCTGATTTTTATCTCACCTCARTATACTCAGAGAACAAACATGTAGTCTTTCAGCCTGCATTTTCAGGCTACACAGCAGGTCATACTCCACTTTTAAGATATGTACTCCATTTTCCTGTAAGGCAAATTTGAATTTACCTTTCCTGAACATGGGTAATCATAATTATATAGAGATCCTAAATAAGATATAACCAATAAGAGAAATCTTACAGCTTGAAATGTCATGTTAGAAACAGATCAAGATACCTATGAGATGCTAAAGAGGAGGCATTATTAAGGATGTGTATATTCGACCACCTAACAGGAGATGAAGCCCTGGCTTAATGCACACATCCCTCTTACTTGAAGTCTCTTAAACCCCATGCTATTTATTACAAAAGAAAAAAGCAGATCCCTGATTACAGGCTAGATTGAAAGAAGTGCAAAACCCAGCCCATATTTATTCCCTTGTTTCACTAAAATAGCAAGACTGAAAAGACTAAAGTAGTTGTTCTTTGCCACTTTCTGCTCATTTAGCCCTTTGTTGCTAATGGATCAGGTTAATGCAAGTAGGCTCAGGAAGAATTTCATGCTGCATTTTGAAATAATTTTTCTTTTTTTTTTCCTGTGATGTTTATTTACACTAATTTTTCATTTCTGGCTTGTCCACACAGATTTGGTGCCACTTTAACTAAGGACCAACTGCAGCAAAAGAGATAAAATCCTCCTGTGTATGTGGTTTTGTACTTATGCCAGGGCAACATCCAGTTCTAATGCCCTTAATAAAAATTAATATTGGCAGAAAACTTACGCTGAACTAGTAAATAAACGGTACTTAGCCCTGACACAACTGAACTGTTACACAATTCTTCAACTTGCAACCATTGTTCATACCAAGACAAATACTTGATTTCAGCAATTACCTTCCAAGTATTCTAAAAATTGTCTTCATTATCATTAGTACCAGAGTGCTTGGTATCTTTTAGATCATTTTCCTTCTCAGTCCTAGCTGTAGCATTCAAAGCATTTCCTCAGTGCTGTCTGAGGGCTGCAATTATGCTCTGCCTGTGCCTAAAACCTCATGCCCAGTCCATTTAATTTCTCTGACAAATCTCCCATGAGGCATAAGTCTGTTTCCCCTCACTGAGCTCATTAGTATCTATTCCTGCTCCAGCAGGTAGATCTCAGACTTTCAGGGTCTTTTACTTGAAAGACTATTTTATTGGCAACTGTATACAGTTGTATACAAAGAAAAGGATTATTATGAATAAAAGATTAAAGGAAATCTGTGGCTATCGACTATTAAATAAAAGTAACAGCAGCATTGCCAGCAAAACTTTGTAGTGCAGATCTGACCTAAATGACTACTTGAACCAAATTCCAGAAAGAAAAGTGGGTTTACATACTAAGATGCAATTGATGTAGTTAAACAATATCTATTTTACTGACACACTGATGTCTGCATAAAGGTGATTTCTATTGATAGCTATACACGTTTGAAGTATATCTTCCCAATAAAATTGCTTCCACACTAGGGATTTTATCAGCATGCCAGTTTTATATTTTTAAAAAAAAAAACATCTTTATTTACTAGACCAGAGTAACTACTCATAGCACCCACAATGTTAGGTTCTGCTCTTTAAAGGTTTGGGTAAGATACAGCTTAAATGAAGCACCTAGAAGGACCAGGACAAACCTCCCTTCCCTCAGCTACAGAACACTTTATATTTCCCAAGACTTAATCATGCTTTAATAGTTATTGTGTCTCTGCCCGGAAAAATAACATTTCTTCCAAGAGATACATTTGCATCTCAATATATGTCCTTGATAACACTTAAGCCTTTAGTGAGTTTTCTTAAGTGAGATAAAATTCTATGTATGTCTCAAAAGCACGGCATACTGTTGCATTTAAGTGTTTGTTAGGTATAGTATAATAGATACAGCTCTATCTCTGAATTGTAAAGCATTACAAAAAAAAGTCTCACAGAGAAAGGGAAAATTCAGATGCTGATTATGGGAATGGTACTAATTCGTACAGGAAGAGGAATGACTCATATTTTGTGAAAAGTTATCTGAATGCACTTAGCCAATGCTGACTTCCTATCTGTCAGGCTTAGAGTATTTCTGGGATCTAAAGAGCCTGACATTCCTGTCAGCTCCAACAACATGTACCCTTAATTAAGATATGCATACATCCATTGATGGAACATCATTCCTGTCAACTGATCTGAGGGCTCGTCTGCAGAGGGAATCTATTCTGGAACATGCAAGGGTGTGAATGTAACCTGTCCACACTGGGAGCTTGCATTGAAGTGGTATTCTGTGGTAGCTGTTTTATCATATTTCCCCTTTAGCCAAGGACAAATATGAAAACAATTGGTATTTTTCTGGGTTTTGTGAACTTGTAGTCATATTTCACATCTTGTTTACCTCCAACTCTCAATTTCAAAAAGATACTTTATGTGGTACATCAGGAAAGAATGCAGCACTTACATAAAAAACAAAGACAAAATCATATGTTCCAATTAATTAAAAGACTCAATAGATTTAGAACACTAATAGAAGTGAGAACACAAACAGATATGTTTAATTGCAAACACATTACCTGTGGTATTACCTTAGAAAGAAGCTTGCAGAAGTATAGAAATCAGTAAATCAGTTACTGAAATCAAAGATTGGGAAGTTCTACTAGGGTTTACATACAAAAAAGTTTGCTGAATCTGTTGCTGGATATGCAGGAGAGCTCGCAAGCTGCGAGTATTTGAAAGGAGGTCATCCTTGAGACAATTTGCAGGCTAGCCTCCTGTACATCTTCTGCAACCATTTATTTTAGATCGTTCCAACAATACATCATTTACAGAAGAAAAATTCTTGTGTTTGTTTCCTGGAATACTTCTTATTTGTTAAACTCTGAGAAATGGAACATGAAAGATATGAATTTGATCACCTGAACCTATAGATTTGGATTTTCCTCAGAAGAAAAATGGAAATAGTGTATTGTGTACGTCCCTCCCAGTCTGAATACTTCTACCTATGGTGCACGTTCACTCTAAAATAGAAGCAGACAGCATAAAATGCCTGGAACGCAGTCTGTCTGTTCTTTTTTCTTTGTGATTATTTTATTGCACTGTCTGTGATGTGATGCAAACAGTCTCAGTTTCAATCTGGAATTTCACTTTGGAAAGCCCAAGCATGACAAGTTAATTCTATTATACAGAACATCTGCTGAACAGTTTGCAGAACTATGGTAACTGCTCTAAAATAACATCTTTGATGTGTGCCTTTGCATGGCAAGCAGGCAATAGCCACCCCTTGCAAGGGGATTACATTCAAGACCACCAAGAGCAGTAGAACTTACCAAATACGTACAATAGAAATTACTTTGATGAGTTACAGAAGGTAAAATTTAGAATGAGAAACACTGGCCATCCCTGTCATCTTAATACGTTAGCTCTTACACTATGTAGTGAAATAGCATAAGTTCTCTATAGATTTCAGTAGTTAAGAATAATTTCTTTTCCTTAGACTTGTTCATCACTGTTTTGTTTATGACATTTTTTCCTATAGCTAACGTGCCTTACAGAAATTTAAAGCTACATGGTGAAACACAGTCACATTTCTTACTAAGCAGTTTTATACAGATGAAACTACCATAATTCAACATCTGCACTGAAGAATAGGAAGCAAGATTAATTATTATTTTCAATAAAAACATACAAGTTCAAAGGCATAGTAATCACAAGACAGCAATTGTACCATAATGCATGTACCCACATGCCTCATAAGCGTCCTGTCACTTAGCAATTACAAGTTTCAATCTTCAGTAATGAGTTTAAAGCACTGCTATGTGAGATCCAACAGCAAATCTATGTATCCACTCTTCCCTGAGCACATTGGCTAAACCACTTAGGATCATATAGACCAGCTGTACCAGAAGATTTATTTTTAAACACACAAAAAAAACCCCACCACAACCAAACAAAGCACCCACACTTATTTCTTTTACATTGTTTAAATTAGGAGCTGAGAAGGTGGGCGGGGGGCGCAGGGAGAGCAGGAGCTGACAATTCTGAACAGCAAGGAAGCTAAGTTAAATACCATCTTTTCCTCCTAATCTCAAGAAAACATCCCCCACCTTCAAGGTACAGACAAGTTCCTTTTAAATAGGACTAAAAGGAGATATGCAACCTCTGGTTGCGGGGCTTGGCAACTGTGAGTAAAATGTTACAGGGGAGGACTCTGCAGTGGGGCAAGACAAAAGAGATGGCTGGAAACATAGGAGTGTTAATAAGGTTGATAAGAGAAAGAGTTTATAGTTTAATGTATTTAAATTCGGCATTTTATACTGAAATTATAATGTATACAATTTTAGTTTCCACTAACATTCTAAAAAATCAACAAGTAGTTGTAACATGTCATAAATGCTAATAAAAATATTTTAATAAAACATTATTTTTGAAGTGACACAGCTATTGTACACTTCAGGTTAGATTCTTGCGTTCAGGCTTTTCAAAGGATAAAAAAAAAATATTTTCTTCTTGTCCAAAACACCCCATAAAATACAGCCTCTGTGTAAATAAAAGGTAACCTCACCAAGTTTACTATATAAACCAGCATAAAAGCAAATGTAAAAAAGCAAGCTCAATTTTCTCAATTCTTAGGCACATCATATCTATTGGGATTATCTCCTTTGATTTAATTGGAATTGTATCATTTTCACTGAAATAACACTGAAGTGCATGGCTAATTATCTTTTGATTTTCTACATTTTTATGGTGATGTCTTGTAAACCCAAAATCAATGTCTGCAAACCTGGCAGAAGATTAGAAGTGTTCATTCTCCTTCCAGACAAGATAATCCTCAGTCTGTAGAAATGCATGGAAAGTTACAGTAGGTTGTAAGGACTCCATGAAGGGGTTACTTGAACTCATTTCCAATATAGAAAATGATCATTTTTTCACATCACTGGCCAATTAAATGAGTTCAAACAAACCTCTCACATCCTGGGGCAATGCAAATTTGCAAGAAAAAAAAAAACAAAACAAAACAGCACTCAGTCTTAGAAATCCAAAGTAGGAGATCAAAGGAAAACACATAACAATACCACAATGCAAATGAGCTTTTGCCTGGGAAGTAAAAAGCTCTGCAAAAATGTCCACAACAGCAGAATTCCTGGAGCTCGGAGTTTTATAAAGCCAGTTAGCAGGGTTTGACTCACCTTCTTTTTGATAACAGAAGCCTGACCCTTAGGAAGATACCTGTGCTGTTGGAGAGGCAGTCCCAGCTCACCAAAGTCTGAAAGCTGTGGAAACATTTCATTTCTGCTAAATATTGTATCTGAAATTTGTTTGTTCATTTTGAAGAGATTATATCCTACCTGCCCTGCACAACACTAAATTCCCATTAAAATAAGAAGCCTAAGGAACAGTAGAATTTTTCAGGCTGAGAATAAAGACCTGGGTCCAAAAGCCTACAAGGAACCATAGTGCAGTATACCCTTATTTTAGGCCCTGACAAGTAAATGTCATCCATCTTAATAACACTTCAATTTGGTAGAATAAGATATCAGGGGAAAGTGGATCAAATATTGCAGTGAAACTCTGAGGCAGAAGTTACAGTTGTTGAAGACTCCAMTTATTTTTGTTTGTTCCCTCTTGTAAAAATCACCCATGGACTTTTTATTTTCAAGCCTTCCAATTTATCAGGGTAATATGCTATCAAGCACTGATCATTAACTTTTTCCTTCTGAATAGTCCATTCGTTAGTCATTGCTCTCACTTCCAGATATTTTGTGTAGATAAGCCATTTGTAATACTGAATTTTGATAGCATCAGATCCCACAGGCATCTATGGATAAGCCCATATGGGATCTAGGAGGCTCAGCTTAGACTTTGGTGTGCATTGATGTTATCAGAATGCAGAGCTGCTTAGATTAAGCCATGGTTCTCACTGTTAGGCCAGGGGGAGAGGCAGAGGTTGCCTGAGTTAGACAAGTGCAAAGAAAAAAGGGAAAAGGCTTCCGTACAAAATACACAGCCCTACAGAATCTCTCTGGAGAAGGTGAACGAGGAAAAATACAATATATAGGGGACAGTACAGGGGGGGAGGGGGGGGGGAAGAGAAGTTGTTTCTCTACATACTGATGTAGGCATAGCTCTCTAATTGAGCAATTCTAAGCAAGTGTTTTGCATTAGAGGAGTTGCCAGATTTTTCAGACCTATGTCTCTGTAATTTGCAGGTACGAAGCATACAGATTTGCACATACTTCATAGTATGTGTGAATTACACTTCCAAGTCCACCATTTTCATAAAATTAGCATGAATACACAGATGTACCCATAGGCCCAGCTCCAGCTAGTCCCTGAACTATTCTTGGCACATCACCAAGCAGCAGCAACTATAATGAATGGCAATAGCAAAGAAATGATAGCCTTATCTTTCTGGCAAGAGCTCTGAAAGCTCCATAAGAAACTCATCATCACTAACACAAACCTAAGAAAGGAGGGAAATGTGCTTTCACTAGGCAGCATTCTCACTGGGGCCTCCGTTTAGGATAACATTCACAGGAGCTTAGAAAACTTCCTATAATAAAACAGCCTGTGAAGATTCATGCAGGACAAATGCATCAAAGCAAACAGGGAAGCAAACTGCCATTTTAACCATACTGGTTCATGACTTTTCATTATTTTTTTATTTTCTCCTGCTAATTGTTTGTTTATTAATTAGGTTTGTGAAGATAAAACAGTTTTGGGGACTGTTAGTTGAGAATACTAGAGATTAACTGATTTAAAATGTTTTTAAATGTAAAGCTTGGGTAGTTACCAGTTTCATACACAAAGAAAAAGGACCATATTGTGTCTAACCTCAAATGCAACATCAGAAATCAAAATTCACTAATACAAAGCAGCAGTGAGATTACTTGAACCCTTGCCATCAGGAAGTGCAAGAAGCACAGCTGTGGCCAGCCCTGCAGCAAGAAGTTTAAGACTTCAAAGCTAATTTTTCAAAGGCCTTTCAGTTCGTTGTTGGCCTGCAAGAGACAACAGTGTTTTAGTTTCAATTCCAGAGGTCCTTATAACTAAAAATACTGAGATATGGATACGTATACAGGTGTCCCTGAATGCAGGCTAACATCAAGGGAGAGACATTTTTTATACAGAAACTATCAACAGGCAAACCACAGTATCATTTGGGGTGATGGGAAGGTCAGGGCCATAACAGAGCGAGGAAAGGCATAGTAGAAAGGACTGGAAAACTGCTATTTAAATCAGAAATGTCTAGATAAGGCTAAAAAAACCCCATACCTCTTATAAAACTTTCATTTTAAAACCTCTTTCTTTATACGCTCTCCCTCCCATCATCTCTCCCCCAGCTTCAGTTTGTGCCCTGTGTGTTGTTGATGGGCTGTATTTCCACTTACAGCTTGCAAGTCCTATGCCGCTGCAGCCCTCCTCATCACGTCAAAAACTGTTTGGAGTGCACCAAGTCAGCACTGCAGGCTCCGACTCCTACCTTCCCCAATCTCCCCCAAGGGAAATCACTCCTAAGAGCAACCTCCATTGCCTGAAGAGCAAGATACATGGTAATTACCTTTGTTGCGATTTCCACCCCTACTTGYGCTGCTATGGATAAAGTTTCTAGATGCGACAAGTACCTGCAAGGTCTCGAAGATTCTCACAATGCCCGACAGGCTAAATTAACAGCAGTGGCGGGAAAAAGATGCTAACATACATACGCAGCACTAAAATAGGGCAACTTCAAATCAGCTCTAAGCTTCAAAATTAGAAAGCCTGATAAGTAAAACCAGTATATTAATACCCATTATTAGAAGATATTAGAAGAAGTGTGGATCTAGCAGTTTTTAGAAAGAGAGCTGTGACTGTGGACACAAGTGTATGCGCTACTTGTGTGATACATAGGCTGCATCTATGCTAGGTAAATGGTTGTGCTCAGCATGCTCAGGAATGGTCCCAAACATTGGGAACACACCTGTACAGTTGCTGGAAAGTGAGGACCGAGTTTCATCACATGGACTCAGAATATGAGTCTGTCACAGACTCACATCTGTCCCACAATATTCTTCACAGTAAGGAAGAGAACTGAAAGTGAAACTTTCCATTCTTGTACCTTCTTGTGTTATGCCAATTTTGAGGCTTCCATACAATGAGGAACAATCCAGATTTTGGCCTAAAATGATGATGGAAATAATCCTTAAATGATTCAACAGTCTGGATTTGATTTCTTTTTAATTTATGTTTTATTTTCTTTTTGGTTTTGGTAGCTTGTTCAGTAGATAATGAAAACATAGGAATGCAGAGATCCTTTAATATTTCCAATTGCACTGGCATTCAATTCTGTCTATGATCTGATCCTCTCTTGCTGTTACTATAGCCTGGACATCTTCTAGCTTGGCAGCTTTCCCTACATGTCAGAACACTACTGCTGACCACGCATCTTTTCCATCATGCAATATAAACATCAGATGTTTTTTAATTTCTCTATTGCTTCTTTTTTCCCCGATGCATCACATATCAGCTTTCCCTCACTACTTGGCATATGATAGATAATAATCTTATTTCTTTATCTCAAGTGTAATTTCACAATACAAATGTAAACTCTTCACAGTCCTGTTGTCTTTCTTACTCCTTAGTCCCTTCCTGATCTGACTGCTGCATCTGCTATCAAGCTGCTGTCATATACCTGGAATCTTCATCCATTAAGCCCAACCACCCTCACAGTCCTTTCAAGTATCATCTTAAAGATTGTAGACTAAGCAACACCTTTTCTCTTTCATGTTCATCAACAATCCTGATGCCCTGTTGTTGTGGTTTAACCCGGCAGGCAGTCAAACACCACACAGCCACTCGCTCACTCCCCCCTCCCCTCAGTGGGATGGGGGAGAGAATCGGAAGGGTAAAAGTGAGAAAACTCATGGGTTGAGATAAAGACAGTTTAATAGGGAAAGCAAAAGCCGCGCAC
>JAYKAV010001764.1:534461-573394 GCA_035582835.1 Phoebastria nigripes
CTGCTGCGGCATAAACTTATCCACAGCCACAGTCGCTTTGAAGTGCACCGGCTCCAGCGTGGACTTACCCACAGCCACAGTCCCTTCAGAAGTAAATCTGCTCCAACACAGCAGATTCGTCTGCCTGTTGTATTGAAATCTCAATCCTTCTCAAGGAAGACAAGTCTTATGTACAACTGGAGGAGCTCAGAGGCAACTGAACCTGTCCCCAAAGGCAAGATTTTTTTTTTTTTTTAAACAATACTGTTTTTGTATTTCCAGTCCCACTGGGAAAAGTAAATAAATGTGTTTGGGCCTGGAATATCATTATGTTTGGTTTTTTACATGGACAAAACCTTACAAAGGCAAACAATAAGTAGTGGGGAACCTGGCTCAGTGAAGTTGTTTGAGTAATATTTTGTGGGAGACAGTTAAAATTAGCACATTTCACAGCTTTTGGGCTCTCCTGCTACTCTATGTAGATTAATGCACTTTTTGGGGAAAAGGAAAGGACCTTAAGGAAGGAGAAACTGACACAAGCATTTGAGATATCAAGCCTTCTGTGGATGCAAAGCCCAAGAAATCTGAAGAACCGAACATCTAGATTTAACTTATCAAGTAGTTACAGACAGAGTGAAATGCTTCGACATCCTGAGAGTAGCTCTTGTGGGCGTTTGAATGCCTCGGAATTGCCTTTCTGAAATTCTCAGCCTCAGTGAGCAGGCAAGCTTGCCAAGAGCTCACTACAATATTCAGAGAAGATAACTGCCTCACTGCTGGTGCTTAGGTGCAGATTTTCCCTAATTCTAGTTTTGGAAGACACTGTCTTTCTGTAGAATTGCTACAATTTATTCTTGATGCTACAATGGATGTTGTTTTTGCTGGCACCTAGATTTCAACACAAAAAAAAGGTAAAAAGAATGTGAAATTCACAACTAAGGAAACAGAGAGACACTTACTGATGCCTTCATGAACACCAGCATCTTCATTGCCTGAAGCAGCACTTCCAGTTAATTGCTCCATCATGCACCTTTTACACATACATAGACAGACACACACCCTGCCTTTGCTGTTACGCATTAATCACTTTCACAGCATAAGCTGCTATTCCAGCCCAACCTCCTGAGTTGCATGGTAGAAGGAAATACAAGGAAAAGAAGCTTGAGAGCAAGCAGATCAGACCAGAGCTCAACATCTACCTGAAAATCCAGTTTTCTTCTCAGATTTGCGCAACTGCATGCTTTCAGCTATAGAAATCATAGATGTTATTACAGGCTAAGTTTCCTGCAGTATTTCAAATACAGTATGAGTTTTGAGAGCTTGCCTGGGAAAAAATGACAACTCAAGAAATTACTTCAAATCACCAGGTTATACCTGGAGCTGCCTGGTTGCAAAGTGGGCTCTACCTCCAAGACCCAGGAAAACAGGGTGCAACTAATTATTTATGTTGTGGAATGCAGTCAGAGAAATATGGGTTAAAATAGCTCAAGGGGTAGAAAGAAAAAAACCAAAGAATAAAAAAAAGGGGCATGTAGCTGCAGCAAAATGGTGCATTCAACAGGAATGTGAAGACTGTAACATATTTGGGAAAATGCCAAATTCTATAATATTGAAAAAATAAAGCCTAAGGATTTTGTCTGCGATATTCAGAGTTATTATTTCAGACTTCCACAAATGCAAAAAGACCTTTATTTTTTCTCAGTTCATACCCAATTTATATTTTTAAGATCTCCCAGAAATATTAACACATGTATACATATTTGTGTGCATATATAGACATATACATATTAAATATATGTGAAGATATAGATATGTATATATTTAGTGAAATATATGTGAAGATATAGATATGTATATATTTAGTGAAAGTTCTGTTTCTGAAATTCAATGAAACCTGTAGCCAGTTTTACAGTTAAGGAACCACAAAACATACAGGGTCCTGCATATATACACACTAAAGATTTTTTGCTACCTTAAGATATAGTCTGAATTCCTGTACTAAAGAACCAAAAATTAAATAAACCACAGAGTTCATATTTCATCTGCTTGAACTAAGGACGGCCTTTAACAGGACACAGTCCAGGCAGCTGGATATTCACTTCTCCGGATTAACGTAACACTAGCATATTGTGGGCAATAATGTGGCAAGACACTGCCTCGGAGTTGCAAATTCCTCAGAGTTGCAAATTCCTCTGAATACAGTCATCTGACTAATACGTTATTCATTTGTTAACTTCAGTCAGAATTAGTTCAGTTGTTAAGTGTGGCAAAATTATTTCCTGACAGGGACAAAGCAAATGGAGTCAAAATAGAGAAAGAATTAAAGAGTCCTAGGGAAGCTCACTGGATTGCAAGGTTGAAAAAGGGCAGAAAGATTTAAATAAGAAAGGCTGGTGTACACATGTCTGTAATATCTTATTTAAATTCTGAGAGCTTACTGATGTTATTAAAGCACTGCAGTATTGAACGTGGCACTGAGGGATATACCATGTGCTAAAGCAAAGCAGGGTTTTTCTTGGACTTTTTTTTTTTTTTTTTGCTATTTGATTCTGTCAGAATACATACAATGAACAATAGATTGATTCTTATCCATCAGTTGCTGAAAGGCTGTCCCCACAGACCAAAGCAACTTGCCTATACCACATAGGAAGTGTAAAAGGTGGGATTTCAAACCAGGTCTTTTTTGTAACTGTCCCCTAAAATGTCCTTTTCCTTGTATTGTAATATTTTGGTTTATGCATCACTAATAGCTGAGCACAGTGGCCTTACTTAGCTACAGCTTCACTTTTGCAATTATTATTGCTTAGGTAGAATTCAAATTATCTCTATTAGTACTATCAAGTCAGAAGCTGTTTTTACAAATTAGAAGTTACTTATGGGGCTTAGTTTTATTTGCACTAAAGTAGAGAAATTGATGGAAGCAGAGAAGTAAATAGGACATAGTTGTCCCACTAGAAGAGTTACATTATTTATGTGGTAATAAGTTATAACATTTAAATATGAAGTGCTTCATAACACTTAAATAAAACACACTGTAGCAAACTCTGCCATGGATGCATATACTTCTCTGGGTTAAGTCCAAAAACATTTGATTTACACAAATGAAGATATACTAAAGGTATGCAATTAAAAATAAAGAGCACTGTATAATTGCTTTGTACATCTAACAACTCAAAACTAAACCTTCACCCAAGAACATGAATGTGTATTAGCAGTTACTCAGAAATAGCAGTGTGAATCTATAGAAAGGTTTTTTTCCAATTTATTTCACATTCATCTAACTTAAGCAGGAAAATGACTAAAATTAGGTGATGACAGCCAGTCAATATTGGGAAAAATATACTTACAGAACAGCTGGAGACGTCTGCAGACAAAACCTCTTCTTGGTGAATATTTCAACCTCTTTCATTTTATGGTATTTAAACTGGCTGAGGAAAGTTGAGCTCCCACTTGCCTTTAAGGGATATAAACCAGAAAGCCAGTTCATCCTTTTCTACTTTTTTCTCCCAGCCCTCTCAGCTGTCTTGAATCACTTCCTTAAGCATAATGCCAGCAGGGGCCATTAGGTCACCTGTGTATCACAGGCCAATAAATTTAACCTAGATGTTCCATAGATTAGTCTGACTTTACTCACCTGAACCCTAATGGGATTTAGTCAAATTCAACTGTATACCACCACTGAGGAATGGGAACCACCAAGTTCTCATACCCAAGACAGCTGCATGACTGGATACTGGTTAGGTGAGATTTATGGAGAGTCCAGCTGGCAAACCACCTCCCATAGTGAAGGGAAAGGCAAATATAGGCAAGGCCCCTACCAATCTTACCTGGAAGCAAAGTCTTTCCCAAGCCCAGATCTTGTGACTAGGTCATCCAAGTAGATTTTATACACACAAAATAATCTTGGAGCAATTTTTCCCTCCAGTTGCTTTCCTATCTTGGAGCAATTTTTCCCTCCAGTTGCTCTCCTATCTTGGAGCAATTTTTCCCTCCAGTTGCTCTCCTATCTCCTCTTGAGGGCTGTAGGAAAGCCATAATAAATAAAAAAAACTAGCAAGCAAACAAAAAATAATGCAACTGCCCAGTTGCATTTGAGGGGAAGAAGGAAGAAATTCCTCCCTGACTATGCAGGAAACCTCCTTCAGCTCTAAAATGTAAGACTAGCCTATAGCTACTGTCTTCATGTGTTATGAACGTACCAAGCATCATATGCCATTTTTATTCTCCCCAATACCCTGGAAGAAAGTGGGAGATACTGTCATTCAAAAAGTCCCAAATTTTCAGGCCAGAAAGGGTTACTGCAATCTTCTAGCATGACACACAATGCATACACACTCACACATAGCACACACAGATTTTTCCTTCAGCCAGATTAAAGCTTTGCTCTTTGAAAGCTTGGGATTGAGAGATACAGAAAACCCATGAGTTTCTCAGATTTCACTTTCCCAGGTTAGCCATTCTGGTATTTAAATTGCACTCCGAGCTAGAAAGTTGTACCTTATGTCAAGGTTGGAGTTTTCTAATTTCAACTTCCAGCACTTACCAGAAAGGCTTTATCATGAATACTTACAGACCGGATATGGGAACATGAATGAGTTATCATAGAACAAGGTCAGATGTTCACTTCTGTATTAATAACTGCTCTTATCCCATGGAAAATGTGAGGCAGCTTACTCTCAGGGAGAAGAACATCAAGTCATCCCTGGCAACACACTTTCCCTGGGCACACTTTGTTGTCTTCCCATTCACATATCACAGGAAGATCTCAAGAAGTAGCTTGTCCTGTTTTCCATGCGAAAGTTCACAGATAGCCCTGCACTATTTCCACCTCTAGTTTTACAAGAACTTAAATTCCTCGAGGTGCCAGGACTCGGAAGGTTGTCTGTACCTCTAATAGGAAACAAGGGGCAAAGCGCTACCCACACTTCTGCTTTCTTTGCCCTTCCTTACTTATGGAACAAGTTGTGACAGCCTATTCCCATCAGATGATCCAAATTCCACTAAGTTACAGTACCATATCATACTTCCCTATGTATTTGAGCATCCCAACATCCTCCTGTTGCTCATGTAGGTTTCTAACATCAGTACAGAGACAATTAAAAATATATTCCTTACAATGCACCTTTGTGCCAAATTAAATGATATAATGTATGCGAGAAGATTTTCAAGGAGTTGCTATGTCAGGGGTGAGGAGATGTGCTAAGAATTTGAAACTGATGCAAGATATGAAAAAGAAAATTCATGAAGTAGTAAGCACTGGAAGGTCACTTTGACTCAATTTTCCATTTTCTTGCAGCACATCAGACATAGTGTTTGGGAGTGCAGAGATGGCACTTGTTAATAACTTCATAATTTTTGTAGTCTACAACTCAATTTTCACAGCTGCATTACAAGTGCAGAAACAAGCAGTGATCTCATAAGCTGTTCTAAAGGATATTTTTATGAAAGAATCTTTCATTCTCTTCCCCGCTGCTGAAATTAAACATCCCCTGAAATCCACAGAATGTGCTTGTACAGGTTTCTCCCAATTTCTATTGCAAACCTCACTGGTAACTTCATACATTGCTTCTAGTTCCCAGTTTTCCTCAAAAACTTAATTTTTTCCTTGATGAATACATCAAGAACATCATCATTTCATTGTTTTTAATGAGATATTCTCACAGGCATCACTGCACCACACTTCACAGGTGCTAATCACTTTAAAAAAATTCAGCGCACTGATTTTACATATTATCTTCTATAGATATGGTATCTAAAGCCTGATGGCCCAAAGCTCTTCTGTATAGTCTCTTGGAGATGGAAATTCTTCTCACAAAGACTCCTCTCCCTTTTGCACTATACCATGAGTAGCCATGCATACAGGATCTTGCACTCAACTGCAAGAATGGCAGGGCTTTATTTGGATTTTTTTTTACAACAGCCCCTTTGTTCTGTTGTAAACTTGTACCTAATTGAGAGACTGACAAAAATCAAGTCCTCAGCTCCTTTGGAGATTTCCCTTTCTCTCCTAGAATTAATAAGTACTCAGTCAAAAGATCAAAAAGTCTCCCTAGTTTTGCAGGGTTCTTTTGGATCCACTAAAAACAATTATAATCAAAGACGTTCTGTAGTGCCAGGCCTCTTTCTGGCAATTTTTTTGAAAGCAGAACTCTTTAGAAGTCACTGTCCTCAAAATCCTCTTGGGCAGGTAACAGTCTTACCTTTCTGGGTCTTGCAAAGATATATGTGTGCATTTCAATTAGGACATGCAAGTAAACTTGTGAAACCCATGCATTTTACAGATTGCTCTGATTTATCCCAGGTATCCAAGTGGGAAATAATATGGAATAATATGTGGAATGTGTCCTCCATGATCCCTCAGAGATGGATCAGCAAGAACAGAGTTTCACTGCCTTTTTCCCCAGACAAGTAGACAAAACATTTGGGACACAGTTATAAAGCCAAAGCAAAATTTATTGCTGAGCGAAAGAATTAAGGAAGCAAAAACATAGGACAAAGATGAATTTCAGGCAAGATTTGAAAATAGATGAAAGCAGAAAAATACAACTTTTCACCACTTTGACTCATTTAAGAATCCCTATATTTTATTAGGTACTGAATTACACAAACCCTGCAGTTAAAACCAACATGTTCTGGTTTGAATTTTCTGCAGTTGCAGTACACTGCAAACAGTAACAAAAGTGTTTTAGTTGTCTAGCCATTGTAAAAACATACTAATTTTCAGTATCATAAAATTACATCTCTTCAGTGTCAAGTTCTGCATACTGGGACAGTGGTTAACCCCACTGAAGTCAACTGCAAAATTCTGCTGATGTCCTAAGGAAAGAGTCGGTGAATCACTGGGTTACACCAAAGAAAATGGACAAACCCCAACATGTTCAGTCTGTACTCTGCAGAAGGACTGATGAACTATTCTTTGCTTGTCATATCACACTGCCCTTTTACAGGCATGAAAGCTCCCGGGACCTTTTCCAGGGAGGAAACCCCTGGCAGCTGCTGACTCCTGGTGAAAGGGACTATGGGTGTCACTTGTCAAACCACTGTGGGGGCTGACTCATCCGCAACTTCTTTTTGCATAGCTCATCTGAATTGTCCCTGGCCTATCCATTTCTATAGAGCRAGCAAGACCCGCTATCATACTCTTTGGTCCTGCTCTATTTAACCATGCTTTAGGATTTACTCAGGTAAACCTGTGAATACATAAATATGGAAAGATTTGRAAAAAGTGAAAATGCTACAAGAGCTACTCAGTTAATTTCAACCCCCCCCCAAATGGTTCCCAGTGAAAGCGCTATAACAAGAGGACTGTAACAGCAAACAGTTCCTCATTGTTCCCTGCGTTACAGAGACTGAGTATCCCAGGGCAGAAAGGAAGGGGGAACACTGAATACGGAGATGCATTTTCTTGTTAAAAATGCCTTCCACACATAACTACCTTGTGCAGAAGCCTTGGAGTTTTGGGTGTAAAACTCGTAACGTTGGTTCAGCAAAATGTACAGCAATTAGACTTCACCTGGTGGTTTCCTCCACTGACTCTTTTCCTCACACAGCCCACCTAAAAACCGCTTTTCCGTCCAGCTTAATCCCCCCCTCCTGCAAAATGCTCCTCCTTAAGTTGAGTCCATATTCTTAAATATGAATTTAAACGCCACGTTCCCCATGTTTAAACCCATCCCCCCCAGTACATCCGGCCTGCGGCCCGACCCCGCGGTGGGGGGCTGCTGGGAGGGAGCCTCGGCGGGGCCCGGGCCTTTGCAGGAACTTCGAAGAGGCGGCTGCCTGCCCGCCCAGCRACCGCGGACCCGGGCGCGGCCCTTCGGCGCCCGTTGCCCTGCTGCCTAACCCGGTCTCCAACCCCGCTCTCCTTCACCAGCGAACAGCCCCGACCGCAAGCCGCAGCCGAGGCGGCCTGCCTTCCACACAACATTTCGGGATGGGCAGCATCGCAGAAAAATCCCTCCCGCCGCCCCGTAGGTGAAACCTCAGCCCCTTGCCCCTGGAGGACCTGGACAGGTGTGGGGCGGCGGGAAAACAGAGAAACGGCCTCAGGCGCCCGCAGCGCGACGGGTGGGTGTGGGTGTGTGTGGGGATGTTACCACGCCGCGCGCGCCCGCAGCCGTTACTAACGCTCGGCCCGGCGCCCCTCACTCCCTCACCGCCATGCCACCCCCCCGGCCCGGCGGGTGGTCCCACCGCAGCCCCTCTAACAAAGAAGGCCCGGGGCCGCGGTGAGGGGCGGGAGCCACCGCTCCCCCCGGGGACCCGCCCCTCAGCTCCCTCCTTCCCGGCTGGGGGCGCTGCTGCCGGCCCCGCACCGCCTCCTCCCTCCGTGGCTACCCGCCCTTCCCCGGCGGCGGCAGCGGGCGGCGGCAGGGTGCCGCCGGGCGGGGTGTCTCCCAGGCGGCCTTGCCCGGATGTGCTACCCTGACTCATAGTCGTGCCGCACGCAGGCTCCGCGCTGCTGCCGCGCCCGCCCCGCTCCGCGTACACGCCTCCCGCACCTCCCTCCGCGCCAGCGGAGTAGGCGGCGGCGGCGGCAGCAGCAGCAGCAGGAGGGGAAGGAGGAGGACGCCGCGGCGGCACCATGGGTAAGTCGCCCCAGCTCCGCGCTGTGTAGCCCCCTGCCGCCGCCCCTCTGCCCGCGGAGGCCGCCGCCCGCTTGTCTCCGGCGGGCGGGGAGAGGCGACTGGTGCAACTTCCTCATCGGCCGCCTTCGTCCCCTCCGCGCCTCAGCCCGGGAGGAGGGTCGGGGCGGTAGCGGGGCTTCGCTGAGCCCCGCCGGCGCTGCCGTGGCCACTGCCTGGCCCCTGCGGCGCAAAGTTTCCGCGGCTCCTGCGCTGCTGCCGGCCGGCCCCGCCTGCCGGCTGTGCCCCAGCCCGGCGCCTGGCTGGTCAGCCCCGTGGTGCTCCCTGCACGGCACTCGCGGTCCTGCGTCTGAATTCAAGTGGGTTAGAGGAAAGATAAATTCCCCGAGTGCGAAGGGAGGTTCAGAGCAAGGAGTTATATAAGGCACCCTCAGGACGCTTTCCCAGTTACTGTTTGCATAATGGAGACAGTTGGGGTAATACGTTTAGGAGATTATTTTATAATCTCCGTTCATTGTTTGTGGAAGACGCAAGGATCCTCGTATTTCTCCGGCTTTTAGAAAGAGCATTACTCATGCCTATAAATGCAGCCATATTACCTCTGCCTTTTTTATCTTAAGATTGTAAATTAAGTAGTTTCACACTGATCGCTGCTTGCATGGAGCTTCCAACAAATGTCATGTGAATCTAGGAAGTATAGTACTTGGTTTTTCTTTACGAAGTGCTCAGTGAATTTCTCTTGCCTTCTCCACCCCTTCCTCTTGCACAAACTACAGCTCTCCCGGTATTAAACAGCCACCGTAAAACAGATTTCCCAGAAATCTGGCTGTAACGTAGATCCCAGAGATGGGTACGGAGTGCCTCCCTTGAGCTGCCAAAGACCCAGCCAGCCTGCCAGATGTGATGGTGGGATCTAGATTGCAGATCCGGAGGGCAAGGAGTTGTGGTTTGCAACCAGGGTAAGGGGGTGGCAGTTCCTTAATTTGGCTCAGGGGTTTGACATCAGTACTTCCTGTGGCCTTAGGTAAATCTGTAGTTTCTGTGCAGATCACACACATCTTTCACTTTTAACTAGAAGTTTCCATGGTAAGAAGTAGTTGCAGTGCCTCAGTCTTTCTGATTGTGAAATGAGGATAAATACTTATTTAACTCCTTTAAAGCAACGGAGAACCTCTGGAGAATGGTTCAAATTAGAAGCTGCCAGCGTCAGGCATGAGGAATAACTACCAGATTTTATCAGAATTAGGTAAAACTGTAACGATGTAGTGAAGGTCTCTCTTTTCATGTGGGTGGAAAAGACAAGACACCAGGATTTAGTTTGCATATGTTTCCTGTCTCCATTCACAAAGTAGGACTATTAATCTTATCATTCTGGTCAAAGTCTGGTTGTAGCTAACTCTGTTTTGGCTTCCAAAAATAAAAACTTCAGGGCATCAGCTAAAAGCTGTTCAGAAAAGCTGGTGCAGAATGAGCGCAGCGCTCCTTTTTATATGAGACTACGCTTCAGTTGCAGGCAAGTTTGTAAACAGTTTGAGAATCTGCTACAGCTTGCTGCATAAGTAAGAGTAGTTATAATTATTTTCAGGAAGTCTGAAATAATTTTCCTGTAGAATCTATCAGCACCTGTCCATAATTGCCCAGAGAGATTGCTTGTGAAAATAGAGAGGAACTCTTCCCCCCCCCTCCCCCCCCCCCCACTTCTTCACAGATCAGGTCCTGATTCCACTGTCTTTGAAATCAAGGCAAACTCTAAGCCTCTGCAGCAGGTCTTGTTGCTCCAAGGAGCGAGTGGCAAAGACTGAAATCAGTTTCAACCTTGGCTAGCAACTAATAATGACTTTCCATGTTTAAGATCTATGTTTAAGCTCATACAATCAGTGCACTAGCTTCCCTCATTCAGCTTATAGTATTCTTTTTGGTAATGCATTGCATAAAAGCTGAAAATCCTTAGAATTAAATCAAGGATGAATTTGTTCTTCTTATAGCTTGTATATCATTCCATAAATCATGCTCAACAAACAAGCGTTTGTGGCAGAGACTGCAGTAATGCCTTATGGTTAAACATATGGTCTATTCTGTATTTTTGAAGGTTGGTATGGTATTAGCTGGTTTGTATACTAATGATATAAAAAGGAAGCCGAAACAGGTATATTCTAACTCCAATCAAAAGATTTCTGTCGTTAAAAAGACTTATTGTGTATACATGGATCTGCATTATCTTTACTGTATGGAAATATCTCTGCTGCTACTCTGGTTCCAAGTGTGTATTCCTCTGAAGACATTCTCATGGCAGTTGTTTCCTCCTAGAGGATAGTGATTTCCTCTCATTAATATCAGTTCTTTCCAAAATTGTCATTTTTGTTGCTTGCATTTATAGTTTTTAAAGTTGTGTCTGAGTTCAGTTTAAACAATATTCAACTTCTGGCTTTGAGACGCAAGTTGCCTTAAGTACTCCTGGCAGTAGAGCACTTTGAATATGTGAGATGACATGTGCACCACCAGTACTTTACTTCTGTCTTTATAAGAACAATTACAGGTTTTTAATTTTCAGTTACTAATGTAATGCTTCAGTTTCACAATGAATGGCCTCTTTCCCCAGTCAATTCTTGTTTTTAACCTCAAAAAACACAACTGGTATACTCGTGCAAACACACTGTATCCAAGAAAATCTTTCTATTGTAGAGCAGTGGCCTGTGGAGGTTATTGTAAGCAGGCTGCAGTTATTCCACGGATGTAAATTAATAAAATAAAAATCAGGAACTTGGTTACATGTTGCCCACTCAGCAGTAATCCATTGGCCCCAAAAGATGGAGAAACACCACGTATGAGAGTTTGTATGCAGAATACAAATACAGATCACAATTTTTTTTTATGGCATGTATCAGTTTGTTTGAAGTGTTGATGTTATGGTCTGTAACACTGAAAGCTCATAAAAATATTCTTCCATTTTGAGAGTACTGGTTTTGTTAGCAGGAAATGGAAGGTAGCCTCTGCTCTGATAAAGCTTAATACATACTTAGGTGCTTCGTTGGGCAACAAACTGTGAAAGCAACCTGCTAGACTCTTTTTACAATACCTAGCAGTAATAGCACAATGACAAGATATATAAGGTACACAGGCTGTAACATAGATGGATTTATTTAAGTACTGTCCATATAACTACACTGTTGTCAGAACAAAGATTTATATTGCCCCTCTCCTCCCAGCATCCTCAATTTTCTCTCCCAGTTTCCCTGAAGAATTACCACGTGCAACTATGTATCAAGTTTTGGGGTCAGCCTGGTGGTTGTCAAACACCAAATCCAAACTGAACCGCAGATCAGGGTGTAACAAGCCACCACCTGTCTTCAGAACACTGGTTCATGAAATAAAGGAGGCAGGAGGGTGTGAAGCTTGAAGCATGGCTGTGTGCAATATTGCTTTTGGGAAGATAGGAATAAACCTGCCTGCTTTTTATTAAAAAAATGTAATTGGTATCCTCAGACATGAGAGGAATGAAAGCTAATGAAAAAAAGTCTTCCATCTTGAGAGCTCTTTTTCTAGTTTTCTTACAAGAGATGCAAGTCAACCTAATAAACTGCTTGGAAAAGAGATATATCAATTGCACAAAAAGATCATTTTTAATGCTTTTAAAGTTTTTGCTGAAACAATGAGACTTCTAACAACACCAGCATATTACTTCTAGCCAGCCAGAATACACCAACTTAAGCCAGTATAAAATGTTGTATTAGCATTTTCTAAAAATGAGACTGATTTTGGCAAAAGTCTTTTCTTTAAAACGCAAACATGGAGGAGACTGCTTTTAGACTGCATCTCTTTTGCTTCAGTAATGTTCCTCGAAGCGTGCTTCTGAAGCAGGCAGAGAGGTTAGGTTAGTTCTGACTGACCTTCCTTAATGAATACTGTTCCTGTTTCAGGCCAGTATTTGTGATCTTTCGTTATTATGTGAGACTGAAACCAACCAATTTTGTCTTTAGCTTTAGGTTAAAGGCTTCATTCACAAGTATGTTTCCTAAGAACAGAATATTCAGAGGTAGTTTCAGAAGTCTGTGAGGAACATCTGGCTTTCTGTAGCGTCAAAATAAAAGTGGAAAGAGAAAGGGCAAAAGAACAGCTGAAACCTGAAGGAAACAAAGCGGTAATAATGGAGATGAGAAAGCTACCAAGACGAGACAAGAATAGAAGGGAACAAAAATCCCTTAAGGGAAATGCATCGAGGGAGAGAAATACTAGAAATAGAGGAAAGACAGGGATAATAGATGGATGAATGGAACAACAGAGGACAGAAATAGGAGAAAGAAATGAGAAGCTCTACTCTGTGCCCTGCCACTCCGCCTCCCCCCCCCCCCCCCAAAAAAAAAAAAAAAAGTTAAGAAAATAGTTGGGATATAAATGTAAATAAAGTCAGATAATTTTTACCCTCTTTTTTGTAGTACCATTTGGCTGCTGCTGACAGTCCTTGAGAACACTCATTATAATTTTCCATCTTCCTCAAGTAAAGCTGATTTATTTCTGGAAGTTCTGAGAATTTAGTTATTTATAAATATGTAAAAAAAAAAAAAAAAAAAAAAAGATATTAACATAAACTAGCATTTGTTCAGTAAAGGGGAAAATAATGTCATCACCGTTTGACAGGAGAGAAAGCTATGGAGATTCATCTATGGCATCTGTCAAGGAGGTTGGTCGTTATCCCTTCTTAACTCTGTCGCAAGATGTAGTTCATGTTTTAGGATGACAAAGGGATATTAGACAGTGACCCAGTTACTTACATAAGAGAAAACCCACTTCCCACTGTTGACTAGTCCACCTGGGTCTGTTCACATGCTGTGTGTTCAAGAAAATGAGCATCCCTGCTGTCTTGATACTGTTGGAGGCATTACGTTTCGAACTTGTTTCCAGATTAAAATAGATTAGGAACTACATCTAAACTTCTGGATATTAGGAATCTTAAAATGTTGATGTGTGTTTTCCAGCTAATGAAGAAATTTTTTTAATGACAGTTTCGATTTTAATTAGACAAGGAGCTTTTCCTAGTAAGGGATTTTATAAGTAGCAGCTTTCACTGCAAGAACAATCTCCCAGGGCCTGTTTTTGTTAAATATGGTCTAGAAAATTGTTTCTATTTACAAATTTTAGTATAATGGCAACCAAATGAAATTTGTTCTGGTAGAGTAAAATGATAGTTAAAAGCCATGGACTTCTGAATGTTGAAGTCCCTTTTAGCGCAAAAAATAGCTGATGTGTATTAGAATTTGCATGCGCTCCAGATATGCCTAATAGAATTTGTAAACTCTCTGAAACAAATGGCTGTGGTTCAAGGAGCCTCAAAGCTGTGCACACAGCCTCACAACGTTTGTTCAGCCTGAGAGTTGCACGGTGCTACTTTAGGGAGCTTTGAAGTTGTGCAGAAACCCTGGTGATCTCATACCATTCCTAAGCTGTAGTTCAAGTAGATTACAAAGACAGCAGATATCCAGAAGAATTTGTCAAATCTATAAACCAGATAACTGCTGTTCATTTAACTCCAGATAGAGGACAGAATTTAGTGCAGGATGCTTTGGGACCTGCAAATAAATACAGCATACCTTAACTGTACGAGTATAAGTGTACGCTGGCAAGGCACGTGTCTTAGAAATATCTCTGACTTGAAGCACTTTCAGAAACATCTTCACAAATTCTGATAAGAAATGTCAGGGAATAATTGTGTGTGTGTCTGAAGTAGTTGGAATTCAAAATATGCATAAATTGAGACAATGTAGATGTGTGTACAAAGTTGTGTTAAAATTTGTAGTTTAAAATAAATGAAGTGCTTTCATTTCATGCTTTCCATTTCTAGGTTAGACACAAACCTCTTATAAAAATCACATTTACACATTTAAAAATCAGGGAAAATAAAAAAAAAATCACACTTTTGCAAAGGAAATATTTTAAGTGATTCATTTCAATATTAGGTCCCATTTTCATCATATTTCACAGCTCTTACAAGCTTACTGCTTCCTAGTCATGTGTTATAGGAACATCTGAGGTATAAGTCAATTCTGAGCTTTTATTAAAACACTGAGCTATTCATTGTGTTAGTGATAGCTCAGGGAGATTCATGAAAGTTAATCAGTGTTGTTTAAGTTCATCAGTTGGTTCCATCCACTGATGCTTGCCAGCCTGAGGGACACAGTAATTTTGAAGAAATATGCAAAATTTGTGTATAATTTTAATTTTTTGTTGGCCCTTCCTATCAGTTGACTCAGATTTGACAAGTCATTTCAGTATCTGATTAAATCCAGTTAAGCAGGTGCTTAAATTCGCATGGTGAATAGCAGCCTTTCTTTCAGGCTTATTGCCTGTGCTCTGCAAATGTACTTGGGAGTAAGACTGGACAGAGAGATGGAGACTGAGTGAGAAGACTGAGATTCATGGAGGAGAGCAGCTAAGCAGTATAGGATGGATGACATGATGAGGATTGTACAAAACCTTGGAGAAATTTGTCAGGGCTGCCAATGAGCCTGTGGGGAACAGGTCTGTGTTTGGGAGACCTGGGGAGGTGACAGCTCAGCGTCTCCTGGTAGTCTTGAGTTTGCATATCCACTGTCAGCCACCTGTGCATTTTTATGGCCTTCCTGATATACTAATATGGGAGCATCAGGGCACAAAACCTGCAGTTGAAAACCCCATCCTTATCGCATTCTTCACCTTTCAGTAAATGTCTTTACCTCTAGAATACAACAGTCCAAAAAAATGCCCAGATATAACAGAATACTCATCCTTCTCTCATCCTGTCTTCCGTACAGTAAAGGTCTACAGTTGGAAGAGAACTCTGTCATACCCAGCACTTTACAAACTCCATTCTACCCCTTTTGCCCTTAATTATATCCAGACTGG
Source organism: Phoebastria nigripes (assembly GCA_035582835.1). NCBI lineage: Eukaryota > Metazoa > Chordata > Aves > Procellariiformes > Diomedeidae > Phoebastria > Phoebastria nigripes. The sequence continues at coordinate 549,902 of JAYKAV010001764.1, forward strand.
AAACTAAAATTGCATTGTACCATATGGATTAATTCTGTGACAACATTTTGTGGATGGAAGCTGAAAATTCTGCTAGCCTAGCTATTTAACATAAATGTCAAAAATCATAATATGTGACCACCTGCAAGCCTTTATGGTCTCTAGGGTGAGTGGATTGTTTGGCTGGGGACGTCTGCGTGTTGCTGAGGGTGGCCTGCTCTCTGGCAGCTAGGAACTCCTCTTGGGAGCATATTTAGAAACACTTCCTGTCTTTGATGCTGGACATGACAGTCCAGTGACTTAAATTAATGGGACTATTTTAACATTTCTAGCCTTAAATGCAAGCTTACAAGTACATGTCACTATTTACAGGGCCAGTAGCACACCTGTTCCCTTCTCTAGCCTTGCTAAGTTCATTCCTGTATCCCTTCTCTATGGAGAAATCCCTTGTGCTCGCAGTTGACAGCACTCAGTACCCTGCAGGCATAACTTGAGTTCAGTACTGCCAAATAGCTACTTGTGCTACATGAAGGCTTTGGAACGATTTCCTTAAATCAAAATGCTGTTTTATCTTGACAGCAGGAACAAAGCATGGGAAGAGAAAAGGGTTTTAAAACCAAAGCAGGATTGCACACATCTTTCTTATCTAAATCTTCCCTGTCCATGGAATGTTTAACTTACCCCCCCTGGGCCTCTGGAGGAAGTGACTGAAGTCAGTCTTCCAAGTCCAGTGTACTTGGTAATAGCATCTTCATATCTCGGACCACTTCCTTCAGCAATCTTCCGATGGGCACACTGGAAGTCACTGGATTGCTGGTCATGTTAGGACCCTGTTGTACAAATACCTAAGACACCCCTCCTGAACTTCAGTGAGCAATTTAAGAGGAGATGCAGTGAGTGAACGTGAMCATCAAGAGGAGTGGCAGCAGCAGTGAACAGTTATGAGGTATTTCCATACTTACCTTTCTCTCTTTCTTTTTTCCCCTCTCCCCTAAGTAACTAGTAGCCATTATTTTTCCTCTCCCTTGCTTATGAGTTGAACTGATTTTAGGATCAGGATGTTGTTCTATGGGGAGGGTGGAAAAAGGCCAACCACAACAGAACACTGGTCTGTAAACACATTAATTGTAAAAATGTCTGGTATGATTAAATGAATTTAGAAATCCATTAATGCGCTTTATACAAATACATTTGCTCTCATCCTGCAAAACCTGTTGGGCAGTCCCCTTTCCTACCTGGTTCTCCACAAAGCTCAGGGAGAATATACAGACATGCTCGCTCCTGCTGTATGGAATTAGGGGAAAAGCACGGAAATGTTGGTGATTGAGGGAAAGAGATGGAACATGTACATAAGGGATTGCTGATAGGAACCAAGCAGGTTTGGGGTTTTTTTGGTGTTTTTTTTAAACCTTCGCAATAAAAATTCCATCACCCATTTATAGCAAGATAGCGCTTCCATCCAATCAAAGATACTAATCAATACATTTATGTGCAGCAGTGCCCAAAATACAGTGTGCACTTTCCAGGCAAAAAACATACTTCTCTATCTGATGTTACAATGTACTTATTTTCTTCAAGTCTTTTCTATTTTACTTAAGAATCCTTTCTTACTCTTCATACACTCTTCCACACCCATCCTATTCCTTCAGGCTTCTTTATTTCATTGCCCAGTTTTCTATAACGTCTTCCTCCTCTCTACCTCCTCCAGTTATCTGTTCTTTTCCGTCTTTCCTCCCATCTCCCACTCTCTCTCCTCCTCTGGTTCTGTCTTTATTAATTAAGTATCTGGCAGCTTCTTCCATCATCTACCCTTTCCACTATCTTTGTTAGGGAAAGAATTGAAAAACTGGTGCTCCACTTTCTAATTTCAACAGCTGAAGTGATTTTTTTCTTCTCTTCAGTTAAATATCAGTTATTTACAACCAGCTTAAAATCGTGCTTCAGTTTTGCCTAATGTACTTGTACAATAAGAAAGAATATATGAAAGAATGTATCTCATAGGAAAGAAATCATACAGAATTGGTCCCTGTTCATGTAAATGCTATTTATACAGCATTCTTGTACCCACACAAAGCCCACACTGAGTACCACTGAAGTCATTGGGATCCTGCTTTTCTGACTCGGCTGTAGTAGAGCTTGAACTGTCCTGTTTTGGTGAAACCGTGTAAAATGGCATGCATCACCCCATCCTTTCAAGACATAGTAATATTGGCTTTCCAGTTTATACAGTTGGGGGAAAAATGGCAGACATTGGACCAATTTTGACCATCAGAAGCACTGTTAAAATGTCTTTTATTCATAGGTATGATGCTATACTAACACGTAGCATCTGAAGGAACTTGCCAAATGAAGAAAGAGCCATATCCTATGATAAAGAAAATGATTTGGTGAACTTGATTTTTCTTAAAAATTGATGGAATTATATAGTTTATATAATTAGTTATATCAAAGAAGAAACCAATTTAACATGGAGATCATCATATTAGAACATCCTCCTGTAAAAGGAAGAGTAAGCACGGTATCATGAGCTATTAATATACATACAGTGACCTTTGTTCTATCTTGTAGAATTATGTTTTCAGAAATCTGTTTCAGAAACTCACTTTGTAGCCATTAGATGATGGTTTTTGATGCTTTCTGATATTCCCAGAAAATGTTAGGAATCCCTCTTTGCAAGACATTATGCTTCTAATGACACCTATATCAGACTGTGGACACTTAATGCTCCGAAGGCAAGAATGGTGGAGAGAAACAAAAAGCAATTCAATACACTTCTTCAGAATGCATCTTCATCCCAGAAATGATCTGAAGTGCTTGTTTATCTTTATGAAGGCCATAACTTCTCCCTTTACGAGGAGAGTGAAGGCATCACAGTTCTTTTTTTGGCTGTTGAGAACAAGGTAGCAGTTAAGACTTCTTATACAGTCTTTGGAAGAGACTGGAAGAGTTCTCTTGTGAACATAAAATTTGAGTTCAGTGCATGTACCCAGTTCAAAACAGATGGTTGGAGAGAAAATGCCCTAGATAATACAGTACTTCATGTTAGCAAGGGGTGGCCTGTTTTACTTTTTCTTTTTTTCTTTAAATTGATATTAAATAGGCTTTCTGATAAAAAGCAACAGTTGTGGACTACTGGATTGTTTGTAGCCTACTTAGCTCTTCTAATTCTGAACAGTTTTCTGTACTTCAGTGATCACAACAGCAAGGTTTCACTTGGAAGCCAGCATACTTAGCAGTTTAGTTTAAATAGTTGCTTTCTTTTCTAAAATCAGAAATGGTCATCAACAAAACAGCATTTTTGGCTGTGCATAAAGAACTTGCCAGTTTTTTTGAAAGCTGGTTAATAGGCACAGTTTACAAAATGACTTAATCTTTGGCAGGTTTTTTGAAACACAGGCTTTTCTGTTTGACCCTTTTTATGTCTTAAAAAATAAATAGATGAGCCTATTAATTTTTTTTTCCCATTACCAGAGATGTATTTCTTACAATCAGAAATATGCTGAGGAGCCTGCTTGCAGATTAAGATTAGACTCTGTTTGGGCAGACAGAGATGTAACTCTGAGATCAAGGATTAGATATCAAACTTGAAAATTCAGGAATTCTTGCAAGATCCTGATTTTTTCCTTCTTTCTTCTCCCCAGACTCATGTAGTACTTGCAAAAGCAGCCATTGTAACAAAACAGGCCTCTTCTGATTTTGGTCATAATTTGGAATTAAAGTATTTTGTTTTAACACTTAATTGTTGGCCTCTCGAAGAACAATCAGAATAGGTTTTTGATGGCCGCTGTGGTTATTGTATTTATGTAACAATAAAAGATTCTGTACTTCTTAGGCTTTGATCATGTAGGATGTGTTGGACTTCGGTGTTACTTTCTAACACCTTCAGAGGGTCAGTGCAAGTTTAGAAATCAAATATTGCTTGTTTACGTGAGCATACTATTTGGCTCTGTATTTGTGGAACTAATTTGTCCCCAGAATTCAGCATATCATTTGAATCTTTTCATTCTAGAGGTTTCTGCTGCTTCATCTAATGCAATCTAAGAGTAACGTAAAACCATCAGACAAGAAAGTCTGGTTGCTTTGACATGAAAGATCTGCATGCTCAACACAGAGCTTATAAAGAGGCATTAATTTAATGAACGTAAAAATTTTTATTCAGTGCTGAGACATGACTTCTTTAAATTGAATACAGCAAACTCTATCGAATGACAGGTTTAAGTGTGTGTTGTAGTTTTAAATGACGCTGTATTGCAGTGCTTTAAGTGACCTGGTTGCAGAGCATTTAGAAAAGGTAATCTGTTGAAACCAGCTTTGCTGCTGAAGCCTCTGTGTAGTCAGATTATGGCCTCAGTTCCCCATTGCCCTGTATTATGCATAAAGTGACTGCAAATTTGATTTAAGATGGTAATTGGGACCAAATTGTAGCTTTTATATTCTGCCTGGGCATAAATGACCATAGGATAATGGGTAATAAAGTGATGGGTAATAAAATGATGCCCATGGTGCCTTCATATTTGAGATGACTTGAAGAAGTCTCATTTTTAAATACTCATCATGGTTTAGTAGAATTAATGGTTTTAAGATCTGCATACAGTTTTGAGGCTGCAGTGACTCACAGCTGTGGAAGCCAGAAGAAGCAGCGCAGATGTTTGGTACACTGGAGAATTTGCAGCACAGGGGAATTAGGAGTTGTGTTCTCAAAAGACTAGTSGGTTCAGCGTGTCATGATGTCAGACACAGATGAGGAAATCTGACTTCTTATGCATTAGAGAGAAAAGGTAGATGTGCTGGCCAGGGGTGACAAACAGACAGTTACTGAAAAGATAAGAGCACTGAGCTCTATCATTAAAAAAAATCCTCCTCAGAGGGATCTATACACATTAATTCATCTAAATAGCCTTTGAAGTGAGAGAGTGAAGATAATACTATGTTTAACTACATGAAAAGTGAAGCAGGGAAATAAAACCAAACTCAAATGTAGCCCTCCCCCCTCAATCTGTTTATTTAAAAAAGTGAAAACAACAAGACCAAGACAGTAGATTGTAAAAAGGTGCCTTCAGGTAGCTGCAGGCCCCCCTTAGCCTCCTCTTTGCCAGGCTAAAGAAGCCCCCAACTTCCCCTTACATGTCCTGTGTTGGGTACATGCCCATCTTGGTAGCCCTGTCCTAGACTCTCTCCAGTTTTTCAGTATCCTTCTTGATCTGGGACACCCAGAACCAGACTAAGAATTTTGGCACACACAGATCCTTGCCAGGCATCAAGCAGAGCCTTGATCTGCTGGCCACGCTCCTAATATAACCAATATACAGTTTGCTTTATTTACCTTGAGAGCATGCTGCTGCCTCATATTTTACTTGGCATCCACTGTAACCCCTGGGTCTTTTCAACAGTTTGTTCCCTGCCTGCATTAATGTTGTTCTGCCTTAGCTGCAGAACTTGGTGCTTATCCTTGTTGAACTTCATGAAACTTCTGTTGATCCAGTCCCCAAGTTTCTGAAAGGTGCCTCTGGATTGCTATTTGGTATGCTGGCTGTTCCCCCAAATTTAGTGTTGTCTGCAAAAGATTACAAATGCATATCTACCTTCAGACTATAGTGGTTTCAAACACAAACTGCATACTCAAAATCTGCAGTTTAACCAGTCCATATAGGGCTGTGTAGACTCACATTTGACTTCTTGATACTAAGTAAAGCAATGATAAACACTTCATATCTGTGACTCTAGGAAAACTAAAAAAGTCTGTATACTTGAAAAAATGTCTAGGAGTGTTTGTTAGACTAGCATTTGCAGTTGCAAGTGAACATGAGTTACTGGCAATCATTTAATGCAAGTGAATAGAGGATGGCAAACCTTAATTTGTACACACCCAATGGACTTAATTCTGCAGAATCACACTGATGATGAAATATGGATTCTCAGGTGTAGCCTAAATGGGATTTCAGCTTTTTCTGTGCTACATTACTTACTTAGCTGATGAGAAATGCATTGAGATTGACTTGCAGGAGCAATTAATGGGAAACCATTGGGTCCAGATCTCCCAGTCATTCTCGTGAGAGCCCTACTGAGCATGCCTTGTCTACATGTCCAGTTTCCTTTCCAGCTAAGCAGGGGACAGTGTGTACCTTGAGCTTTCTCTGACATGGAATATGATGAGCCAGAACGTGTACTTAAAAGCTCTCCCAAGTCCCCCAGTTTAGTCATAGCCACAATCTGTCTGTCATGGCCCATATCTGACTTAACTATAGAGGTAAAAGCCCCTACCTAAATTAGGTTCATTTATCCCAACACATTGTGCTTTTACTTGTGTATTACTATTTTTTAATTTTTTTTTTTTTTTCCCAGCTTCAGTAATAAAGTTTATCAACCTGGAGCAAAAGGAAGCTTTTCAGATATAGATGAGTCTACACTGGCAGTTATTTGGTAGCATCTGCTACTATTTTTATCCCTCTAGAGTACCTGTGGTGTAAACCTGAAATAGGACAATCAAAACTGCTCAACTAGAGCAGAGAATAATTCCTTTTGACAGAGGCATTTAATACTTCTCTAGTGGGACATAACTGCACTGTTTTTCAAGGGATGATCACAGTGGATCCTACTCACAGGGAAGACAAGCTTCAGTATAAAAGGGTGGCAATGCACAGACATGCATTTCCTGGGATATTTTAGATTCTTCAGTGCTAGTAGAGTTCGTTAGTTCTCTCCCTCTGGGCCTTCCTGTAATCTTTTCCTTAAAGCAGTCCAGCTCTGATTACACATGGCAAGTGCTGACACAGAATAGGGGAGTGCTTGGTATGAGAAGGCCTGACGTCTAGATGAGATACAGAAGGAGCTATGCATGTCCGGTCATCTGCTGGATTTATAGGGGGTTTGAAATTACCAGCAGTTACCAAACTACTACTCATTGTGCCTAGCTGCCTATTTCAATGGGACATGAGGAAGGAGAAAGACTTCTTTTTATCTTGTGCTTATAGCTGAAACATTAGCAATTTTCCTGATAAATACTGCTTTAAGGATCAATTGCTGACTGTATTAATTAATGTTACCTCAGTAACATTCCATATGAGGCTTTTGTGTGTTAATAAAATGGAGAGGAAGGATATTAAACCTGATAATGCTTTTTAAGATTTTTATTCTTATATGCAGCTTCTGGAAGTAAATGTAATATGGCCAGCAACAAAGCTGCACTGATGTATACCTGCTGATGCAGAAGCATCCTGGTCTTTTCCTCATTTCATTAAAACCTCAGCATATCAACAGTAGTTAAAACTGACAGAAGCTTTTGGCTTGTGCATAATCCACACATTTACTCCATGAAATGTGTCTCTAAGCTTTCCCCCTGTAACGTGTGACAACTTCTGAACTATTCTTTTCTCCACTTCCCCTTCCTTCCACTTTCAAGGGACCAATTATAATTGAGAAAATAAAGTTTCGGAAAGAAAATAATTGGAAAACTTAGTAGGAGAGATTCTTTCCTCAACTGTGGTCCCTTTGTGACTGGCATATGTGGGAGTTACATGTGGACCGAGAGGAATTTCCTTGGCGCGAACACTATATACATACAATATAGAGAGGACTGTGCTGTTCCTTAATGTTAGTGCAAGATGCCTAGTGGAGGATGGGCTAGGGCACATTGTTGGAGTTTTTCAGACTATTGACAGACTGTTGCAAAGGTTCTTAGTGTCTCTTGACTGTCAAGCATTCCATAAATAACTCCTCAGTGCACTCAGTTATGCTAAAGGCTGCAGCATCCTTGTTACATGCAGGAGCTGGTCAGGAAATCACCTCAGAAAATCATGCTGGGTTTTGACTTCTGTTCTCTGCGTCTCTGCCTTCTGAAGTATCATTGCATCTTTCAGCCCTAATGGCAAAAGGACTGACAGTCAATGAGTAGCTCAGTCCTTCTAAGAGTCTGTCTATGTTGGGTAGTTTACTGACATTATAGACCAGTGTAACAGCACAACTGCAGTTAACAGTGATACAATTCTCTGAGACAATGATTGAAAGTGGCATAAAATAAATAACATGAATATCCTGAAATACTTACTGACTTACTGCAGTGGAAGTTTCTCTGTAGACGTGTGGTTAGGGACAGACTGCATTACAGATATGCTCTGGATTTTAGGTGCTGGTTCCCAGTGTGGCAATCAGAAACCTGAGCCAGGAGTTTTGGTTCTCTAAATAAACAGTGCCTGGAGAGTTCAGAGTAGGATCAACTACCGAGCTCAGCAGGAAGCCACCCATAATTAATATACATACCATTTTCTGATCAGCACAATTTCTGCCTTAAGCCCAGGGCCTGGAATTATTTCTTAGAGGTGGATGCCTGCACCTTTTCTATGAAAGTCTGAACCTTCATTCCTCCTTCTTTTCAAATATGAATGGAGGAGGAGGCACGACTGGGTTACCACCTTCACCTTCCTTGGGATAGGCACACGTTTATGCAGCAAAGAGAATAGTCTAGGCTTTTTCTCTGCCTGAAATTGGAGCTGTGCCCTCAAACAGACCAGAAAACCAGGCCTAATAGTGGTACGTGTTCATAGCCTATTAGTCAAGGCATATTTTTTAGAAGGTGGAGGTGTTTAGTTTCAGCACTCTTTCCTGTGACTGCTCATTTGTTTTATGCAATGACTGCTTAATATAAAATATATCTCAACAGAAGAGGTGGAAGGTGTTTCAGTCCTGACATGAAAAATATAAAAATCTGATTTGAGTATGTTTCTGGGAAATTGTGTTTAAATCCTTTCAGGTGGAGGATAGCATTTGGTTTATTTTCATGTTTAGGCTAATGTGCAAAAGGCACTTTCATGTTTTTGCCATCTACTTTCTATTGGATGCTAGAGCCTTTCTCCAAGAATTCCTATGTCGCCTGTGTGTATGGGGCACATTCGAAGAAGGGCCAAGAACAGTCGCTCCCTGAGAGATCCCAATAAGCCTAATACATGAATTTGGTTATTAAGCTGCCTGAGAGGACTAGGGGAGTTCTGGATTTGGGCTTAAGCTGAATGCATGTGGAACTTCAAAGGAAAAAAGGTTAAATTTCTCCAGAATTAGGTGACAGGTGAATGGGACCATGGGAGGTAGTTTCCTAGAGTCATCTCTGTGTATAAACCTGATTTTTTTTTTCTCCCCTGTGATTTAAGGGTTAGTCAAGATCTGCTTGGTCATCAGAGGAATAAATGTCTTTGAGAGTACAGTGGACGTTCTTGATTTGGGGGGCATAACATTTGCAACTGTATCTAGTTGTCACAGAACCTTGCATCCCTTGTGAAACACATCCCAAGGACTTGTTTGTCCTCCCCATCTGCTATTAGCTCTGCCCTTCATTCTTGAGACCTGCAGATTGTATGCAGAGCCTGACTCCTTTCAGTTTCTGTCAATATGACTCTTTACTTAGTCTGAGAGATGGTTATTAAGCAGTGAAAGCAAAGCACTCCTCCACTTTGCAACACACTCAGATCCTGTTTGTGGGGGAAACAAATGACTTGCAATTTAATGTAACAAGTGCCATTTTGCAGAAATCTTTTGTCTTTTAAAAATATATTTCTTTTGGAAAAAAAAAAATCTTGGTTGCCTTTTTTATTGAGCGTCCTACAAATACACGTGTCTTGGGAGCATGTCACTTGTTTTTGGGATATTGTCCAAACACAGCTGATTGCAGAATGGAGGATTAATAGTTTAATTAAGAGTCATGAGATTTAAGACATAGAAAATAGCCTTTTCTTTTGGAGATTTTTTTCCCCTGATTTGCACTGTCAGATTTTCTCTCTCCAAAAACGTATTTTCGGTGGATACATATTTCATCTTCTCACTCATTCAAATGTTCATTGTAGTGGTTTGAAGTAATACTTGAGGCCTATAACATTTGGATTATGATTTACCCAGCTGTGCATACATACTGTAATATGCTGCCTCAGAACATCGGTACCATGTTTACTGCACTGTCACTGTTGTATAATTTTTACTAAATAAAGCTCTTATAAGTGATCATTAATCTCTGCACAGCATTTAACTGCAGCAGTCATGCAGGATACTAGTGGGTTTTGTGGAAATCTTTCTTTAAAATAGGGTTATATTATGCATTTTGTGCACCATTTTAATTTTGCCATCTGATCATGCAGTTTTATGTCAGTCTTACATGAAAACTCAGTTGAATCCTTTTCTTCTGGAGAGCATCTGAGCTGGTCCTATCACCGCAGTGTTTTTATTGTTGCTCTACATCCTATGCATTCTTAAGTGAGAACAAATAACTGCATTAATAGGTAAATATTTATCACTAGAGGGATTAGTCACAGATGTCTACCAATCTTAGTAAAACCAGGTTTAAGGCAGTACATGGTACCTTTAAAAACAAACTCTAGAGTACATTTTGGCCTTAAAAGCTTATAGACGAATGATACCAACAACCCAGTCTTCAGTTTACAATATGTGGGCACCACAATCTGCCTACAAAGTGCATATTGTTGATTTGGGGCCATCGTAGTGATTTGTGCTAAACTGCTAAATTGAAGGACTAGTGGCATCAGGCAATCTAACCAGCCAAGAAGCAGTGCTTTCCAGGATTGACTTAATTTCCTTTGTATCCTTCATTGGCATTAAAGAATATTAAAAGCCTCTTTCTCCAAGGCATGAGGAGACTGTCACGCTTCTATCAGCCCTTCTGTGATTAAAGGAAATTTTTGAATTACAGGTTTTAACAATTGTGTTTTCAGGAGGAAAGGCACATTCTTATGTGATAGTCTTTTCCTCCCTTCCTTTCTCGGGACAAAAATGTTTTGCCGAGAGTAACTTTAGTAGGAGAATACAGGCAAACAACTACTTGCCACCATATGAATTTTTAATTGTAAGATGTTTGTAAATAAAGGGGTTTAGAGTCATGTATGAGATTTGCAACCGATCTCTTTCTAACAAACTTTCACTGAAAACCAAACAATAGCACAAATGGCAGGTCACTTCCATTATGAACTTATTTGCACACAGTCATCAAATTCAAACAGTGTCTTTTCAGAGCTGAAAGCTTTCATGCATAATTTGTAATTATCATGTAGCTTGTAATTAAAAGTAGTGATTTTTTTTTGTAATTTTGGGTAAAATTAGATAAAAACAAATTAAAAGCAAATTTTGAAAGTTCTCTGGAGAACAGCATAAACCACCATTAAGACTTCAAATCTAAGGAATATGTGCCCTTTGGAACATCATTGTGAAGTCCCCCAGTCTGACAAGATGCAGAGACTGCAACTCTCAACCTTCTGCTGGGAAGAAAATTGGGGGAAAACTGCATGCTTCCATAAAAAGGTAACTGTGGGGACAAGTGTAGTAGATCAGCTGGTTTAGGATATGTATCTTGTTGTCAAGAAGGAAAATGGAACTAGCATGAGTGTTGTTGCATAACAGAATGTCTTACGTCTTTTTAATTAGGAACAGCTAAGCTAATTTATTACTTTTTTTTTTTTCATTTGTTTTTAAGCTTTATTTTACCAGTGATAGATGTATTATTTTATATTTATATCTCTATATAAAATGTAAAAGAATAGAATACAAAGTGACCTTTATAATTGTATCAGGGTAAATACTTACTCTCCTTGCTGAGATTTCGTTGAAGTGCGTTGTGTGAGCCCTCAGTCTTTCAATGTCTAGTTTTACAGTCTGTGTCAGGCATCAGAGGTTTCTCACAGAGCTAACATGCTAAGGGAACTGTATCAGCACAGGACACCATGGTAGCAACTGCCATGGAGAAACTCAAGTCAGTAGCTGGACCAGGAGAAAATGGGTTGCTAAGAGTGCTCTGCTCAACCTTGAATTTAAAACTAGCTGCTTGAAGATCCAGCAAACAAAACAATTTCTTAGCTTGGAAAAGGACTGGGAAATTCAAGTCTCCATATTTTAAGAGTTTTTAAAGGGCTTACCGTTCAGAAAGATGCTCAAGGTCCAGACTTCCTTCTAGAATGGTATGCAGACATACCATTTGGTATTTGCAGACAGGTACAACAATTTGTGTCCCATAATCACATGCAAAAAGACAGTAGCAAAACAAAGAAAAGTTATTAACTAATAAAAATTTAAGATTTCAGACCAGGAGTACAAAAGCAGATTACATAAATTGTTAATTTTCAATGACAACTTCATTTAATCTGCCAAGATACCTTTAAAAATGTAGCACTAAATGAGTAATTGTGGAACATGTGGAAACATCATTATGTTCTGTTATTAGGTCTTCTATAGCCTTTCCTTAAAGCTTCACAGCTTTTCCTAGATTAGTTGCTGTTTTTCCACTGCTCAGGCCTATTTTATTTTCTGTAGTAGATTGCTCTTTGGGTCCTAGTCATACATGTTATGGCTTCAAAGATTGGAGTAGCTAGTTTTAATTAAGTCCATAGCGAAGAGTTGAAAGAGAATGTCAAAGCAAAGATCTTTCTATTCAAATCCTTTCCAAAACTCCATTTTGTTGAATTGCCCATGAATTAACTAAAACAACAATAAAAAAAGTCTGTATTTTTACAGTTTTATTCCCTTTAGCATCTCAGTACATGTTAGGACCTCCAAGTGTTTATGCACATGGGGAAGACTACTTACAAAAATACTCCAGTCAGAATGAAAAAGTTACTCACAGATAAGTAATGACAGAATCAGGCCCTCGTCTGTCTTCTGAGTGCTTATCCTACAGAGATTTAAGATATAAATTAATCCTATTAATTTACAGATTTTATATTTGATTCAGTTAAAAGGTATTGAGGGATAGGAGTGAGGAGGGAGTCTTACTAAACCACTTCTTATAGCTGAAATAGCATTTTTGTCTCCCTGTGTATTTCTTGCATCCCAGACAATTGGTCCTCTAGCTGAGAGTCTGGTGGAGCATTCAGTATTGTTTTATCTGTCTCTTTTGACTTAATATAGTGCAGAAGTGGATCACCTAGATTACCTCGGCCAGTCTTGCAACGTTGTGAATCCTCCCTGATAATTTGGCTATTACTATGATTATTTTAGTAGCTGTTTTATGTTGAAGGCTATAGACCAGGCCAAGCAATTCAGTGCTATGCGTTTATGATGTATGCAACCTTATCAGATAGACTCATAGCATCACACAAAAAATTAAGTCATTAGAGACATCAGAGGTCACCTAATACAGCCTCCTGTGCCAAGCTGGGCTAACTTTGAAGCTCGATCAGGTTGCTCAGCACGTTTTTTTTAATTGGGGGTGGGGGTTTTTTTGGCAAACCAATTTTGGTTTTCCAAGGCAAATTTGAATATAAATTACAGTGTGGAATTTATTTTTCTCCATTAAATACACATATGTTAGCACAGTGACTAGAGAATAAATCTATAACTGATTTTGGCACTAAAAGATATATAATTAATATATACTGAGCGTAGTACCCATCTGTTGCTGAAATCTCTCTCATTGCTCAGAGCAGTTCTTGAGATTTGTTTCCCCTGTGAAGATTTTTGTCACTGAACATTTCTTTAACTTACTGTCTACTGTGACTTTAACTCCCTGTACCTACTCCCATTCTGTTGGCCCTGAGCAGGCTGAGCAGATTCTTACTATGTTTGCAGTTTTACAACAACTATGCACCAGGTTTTCACTTTCGCTTTGTATTTGCCGAGTAAGGAACTTGGAGCAGCAGTAAATTGAGCAATCCTAAATGTTAGAAAAAATATATAAACCCAAGCAACAACCCAAAGCAAAGCCTCAGCAGTTTACTTTCAAGGTTAGTTTCAGGTTTACATGCAAGTAAACTTGTTAAAACCTAGCCATCTGTACACTATTAGGTGCGTATTTGACAAAAAAAAAAAAGGTAAATAAAAAAGCTGTTAGATGACTCTTGAACATTCAAACAGCTCAAAGGCTCTTTGTGTGGTAATGTTGGCACAGCTCCTAAGTGACCAGATGGAATTTTATTAACACTCAACAGGACAAGGGCTGAGATTTTGTTTCTTAACTTACTATATTTGAAACGCTTGTAGAGGATGTGTCAGAAAGCTTGATATTTTTTCCTACTACACAAAATTACACATATACCTTCCCTTAATGCAAAGATGTTGATTGCTTCAGAGGTTGTAATTTCTGTAAGGTGGGTAAGAAAAAGAGATACGAGATGTATGGTAATTTAAATATCACAACTTTTTAGTGAATTTTAAAAACGTGTTTTTATATACACAATTAGTGGTCATATTAAAAGCAGAATTTAGAAACAGGCTTTTTAATAAACAGACTTAAAGAACGTATTTTTATAAGAGAACAAAAAATATCTAAGTATTAAAAGAACCTTGATTTCTGACATCAATAGCCACTGACAGTAGTGATGTCAGATTTCCATTTAAGGGCTCTGGTAAACATACAAAACAATGTGAATTTATGTGAATCCTCCTTTTCTGGCATCATCATGGGTTTATTGTCAGTAAGAAATATCTGAAAATCACCATTGTCTCTGGTAAATCGCAGGATGACTTTCAAACCAGACAGCTTAAGAGAAGAAGAATCAAAATCTGTAACACACTGTGAACTCATCGTTTGCCTTGTGCCTTTTAAGTGCTTCCTTTCCATATTCAAGGTTTTCAGGGAACTCATGATAGCTAGAAATGTGCTGTGTTACAGATTAGTATTTTGTAACATCTGACTTACCTGAGGCTTCACGAAGAACACTGGTGTGACATACAGTTAGAGTTAGCAGTACTAATTTTGAGCCTGGGTATCTTATTCAGGCAAAATTCTCACTGTTGCTGGTGAAAGATGAGCCTGAGGGCTTTGTACAGAATCAGATCCCGTATTTGTTCAATAATGCAGACTGGTAGCATAAGTATAGTTACGACAGATATTGTACTGAGGATTTATACTGTATAATTTATATGTACTTACTTGCATAGTGTAGGCCAAAGACCAGATCCAGAGCTTGTTGAAGTCAATGAGAGTTTTTCTCAGCTGCTTCTTCAGTACTGTTGCCAGTCCTGGAACTTTGTATCCTCAGCCTTGTACTGCCTGATTTTCATTCATTTATTTATTTATGTATTTATTTTATTTTTATTAAAGCCCCAGTTTATACCTTTCATGTGGGAGAAGATGATAGGCCCCGTATCATTACAAGAGGAAAAAGTAATTTTAACTTGTTTACTGAAAAAGCTAACAATAGATTAACCTTATTATATAGATTAGGAATGTATACTCAAATCTAAGTCATTGTCCTGCATTATAGCATCCTGCAAATGTCTATTCAGACTAACTTCTGGCATTACAGATGTGTTATTTTATTGCTGAACAAGCCATATTTTGTACACAACTTAGAAAAAGTATAGGGAACTGGGAGCCCCATTAAATTATTCAAGGAAAAAAAAATCGGTGTTTCTTCTAGTATTATAATATATATATTAAATTAGTGTTTGTTCTAATATAGTAAGGGAAATAATTTAAAGGAAAATTCAAAAACATTTTAGGGAAGTGTTTTCCTCTTACTTGTTTGTATAATGTCTAGATTAGCATTTGCCATCTGTAGTCAGTTAACTTGAATCACATYAGGGACCTTTTGGGACCTTTTAGAGTAGGTACGGTCAGAAAAGGTTACATGCAGTAGCATAGGCGAAGATCATCCCAAAGAAAAGATTAAGCTGAGAGCGCTAACAGTTTTAAATGTGCTGTTTCTAGGCTGTACTATTTCTGTAGATTAATTTTTTTCTGTTTGTTTTCTATCACCTGTTCTCTGTTCTTGCTATCTTGACTTGACAAAGTGTCTCTTGCTTGCTAGAAAAATGCTTCAGGCAGAAAGCATCTGGAGGGGCAGAAGTGGAAGGGAAAAGAAAGAGGACAAAAGAACATAATTAAACGGCAAACACGAATGAAAAAAAGAGCCAGTAAAGAGATGCAAGCCCTGCTAGTTGCATGTGTGTGTGCATGCACACATAAGATTTTCTTTTCTATACTCCTGCTCTGTATGGTTTTCTATTTATATGTAATATATCATTGTAGGGAATGATGGCATTGATTGTTATTAAGATTACCCCTTTATTTACAAGATCCTGTTTCAGTCATTTACTGAGCTATATTCTATGCCAAGTGTCTGCTTTAGGCTGTCCATTTTCATTTGCTTGGTGGGTTTTTGTTTTAACATTAGCAAGAAACAGGTTTGGACTATTGTCTGAAGTATCAGTAGTCATTTAAGAGACTATTTTGGTCCTGTTGTTTTTCCCCACAGAATTTTTTTCATTCCGAGCATAGGGTGGGCAGTAATCCAGGATAATCTGGTGACGGAGACCTTCTGTTGCCTCAAGGACCCTATCTTATGTTGCAGTACTTGGAAGCCATGTCATAAATTAAGGAGGGGTAGGCATGTATAGAGAAGAATTGGTCTGACAGTTAATAGTTGGATGTTCCCACAAAGAACTGGATCCTCCTGTCCCCCATGACACACAGTTACTGTAGGAAAATATGGCAGGCAATTTTTTAAACCAAATATATCCCCGGTAATCTCTTACCATATCTCATGCTTTCTTGATACCTACCCATGATGTGTTGTGGTCTGCTTTACAGAAGTGCTGAGGATAATTCATATCTGCATCTGAAGACTCCAAAAGAATCCAGAACGTGCAGTAACTCTGGAACCTGTAAATCAGAAGCTATCTCATGTTGGAAACCCCAAATTACCACACAAATACTTTTGACCTTAAATTTTCCATGTGTCAGTTCTCCCATTCACTCACATAGTATATTGATTCCATCTTACCTTATAAATACCCTGTGAAAACAAGCACATTAATATCTTTGAAACATTATGACATAATGTAATGATACTAACTTTATAATTGCCAATGAGAAAGGAAGTAATCCTTCAGAACAGGATTTTTTAATAGTAAATAAGACTAGAACCACATGCCAAGAAGGAGGATAAGAGAAGACATTAAGTAGCTGTTCTTTGACAGAACATTTGTCCTGAAAGAGATAGGGGTCCCTTGGGAAAAACAGTATTCATCATGTGTACATCTTGGCATGGACTGTATTGTATGGCAAATATTTCACAGGGTCAAATATATGTGGGTTGATTGAATTCTGGAACTTTCTGTTGTTTTAATACTTGACTATGCAACCTAATATCACTCCAGCAATTTTTTGTTTGCAGTAGTGTATGTATATACTAGATGTGTTTGTGTGTGTATACACACCTACCTCTAAGATAAAGGAGTTATGGAGATCTTATAACATGGAATACATGCAACTTTTGCACAGATACATATTTTACTTATTTGGGGGATTACATTATTAATAGTATTTGTTTAAATCTAACCAACTTAAGGAAACGGTGACAAGTATGTGTGTAACTGTGGAAAAAAAACAAATGAAACTTGAGAATGCTGAATGATGAGCAAAACATAAAAAAAATCATTGAGATTGGCTTAAGAAGTTGTTATTTTGTAAAGGATAAGCCTTTGGGTTGTTTCTGTTTACTCTTGTAATATCTAGTTTATATTTTCAAGTTGTTTTTCTTCCAAACGTGAGGGCTAAAAAAATGTGTATTGAGAAATGAAACCTGATATTCTCAGGTATTTGTGACCCACTGAGAGTAATGCCTTTGGAGAAATACCAGCTAACACGTGATAATATTGTGACAATTGACACCTGGGAATTGCATTTTAACTGTTCTTGGGAGCTGGTGTGGGAAGCCACCAAGCTGAACAATTCATTTCCATAGTTTGGGCTAAAAAGTCAGAATCTGGTTGACAACAGAAAGAGGGTGTTGTCTTTTGTGAACCAAGTGCTGTGGCTACATACAGTGGCCAGCTGGTTGGCTCTTTCATAAAGACAGTTCATTGCAGCCTGTAGTAGCTTAAATCCTGGAAGAAACCTACTTACTTCTTGGTGGCCACTCTCTTGTCCTTCAGCAGGGATTGATAGGGAGACCAGCAGTGCTGAAAGAAAGGATACCTGCAGCCTGAGCTTCAGCTCCCAAGAATTCTTCACATGAGCTGTCACGTACTATATTGCCGCAGATCAGACCTATGGGAGGCAGGAGGAAGGAGGAGCGTAACACCCATCACAGCCAGCAAGCAGAGGTGCACAATGGTGCACTTACAGAATGTGCTTTCAAATCCTTAATTGTGTGTTCCCTTCTTTTTTCTAAACAACCTGTTCAGTGCGTTTGTCTAGAGACAGCAGTGCCCCTGACCTTAGTGCTTCTACACAGCATGGCTAGTAGCATAGGTTTTGACACAATCTGTCAATGTGAGAACATTTTGTCTATTAAATAACGTTGTGTTTTTGTTAGCCGGTTACACAGAGTAGGAAAAATCCGTATACACCATGATACACAGATACTTGTCTCCTGCATTAGCTATATTCTCAGGATATAAAAAAATTGAGTCTTAACAGGACTCGGTATTTGAAGGCTTAGGTTGTGATATACATTTTATAATTTTCTTTTGTTTTTGACATACAACTATGCCTGAGCTGTTATTTCTATTGATGGTGTGATCTCTTCACCAGGGAGATGAGTTGGTACTTTTTTCATGTAAATACAGTAGGAAGGTTAGGAAGATCGCTACTTCTGCGCTACGTTACCTGTACAGGTTTCCTTGGAAGAGGTTTAGAGACTCCACGTAACCTAAGTGGGCAGATAAGAACTACACAAACTCCCAAGATGCTAAAGTTAGGCTTTTGACTATCTTGCAGCTTTTCTTTCTGTGTTGCTGGCAGTAGCTGAAGCGTCAAAGGACATTTCTATTTTGTAAGGACACAGGGCAGGTGCCCTGCCCTGCCTTAGCCTTTTTCCCCATATGGGAAAATTGCTGTAGTGAACTTTGATTTTCCTCTATATTCAAAATTCTGATGCTGCTTTCCAGAAATGCAAGTACCCTGAATAGTAATCTGGAGAGAGAAATCACTTTAAAAGATTGTCTTTAAAAAACTTTCTAAAAAGTAAGGGAAAAGGTAAGATCTATTCAGTAGGGTGACTCTGAAGAAATTAACTGTTATATGCATGAATTTATGAAATTAATATATTTATTAAAAGAATCATATGAACATGTGAGAATTAAACCAGAGGACATGGAGGAAAATTATGTATTACGTAGGGTAGAGACAATAAGACATTTTTCTTCCATTCAGCACCCAAACCATTTTTCTCTGAAATTTGACTAATCTTGTAACAACACATCACTTAGGATAAATTAGGCATCTTACCTTCTTTATTACCAGTTTTATAATGGAGCATTAAATAAAGCCACTGAAGTGGATTCAGTTTTGATTGCAGATGATGTTGTGTGTTTCTTGCTCACTAAGGATCCAGTGAGAATTTAAAAGGCTTTTGTCTATCAGAAGTCCCAATTAGTATTTTCTGTTATGCTCTGCATGTCTCCTGGGTTTTCGTAATGTGGCTCAATGAAGATCAGGCACCTGGAGACAATAAACTATATGAAAATAAAATGTACAGTTATTTGTCAATTAAATGTAATTCTTCACAAATTGGTAGCCCTCTTGTATATGATTTTGTCTACTACTCCTAGTAATAGAGTACTAGAAGAGATCTCTCCATAAACTGAGAACCATATGTCTTCTTTAGTTGAAATAATTACTTTTTCTATCATTAGCTGATTTTTAAATGAAATTCGTCCAGTACAGATTCTCTTTATCAAACAATATATTTCTTTTTTATTTATGAAAAAATCTATTTCATCCTTCTTTTAGGACCTGTTTTAAGCAAGACTTTTTAGGGCTTTTTGTAAATCAGTGGAAGTTGTTACATTGATTTCACTGAATTTTGATCAGTTTCTTTGGACCTTAAGATAATTCCAGTTCTTCAGTGTTTAATTATGAAATATAAAGATACCTAAATCTGTACCATATTTTCCTAGGGAAGGGACAAAAATCTTCCAAAATTCTGCAAAATCTTCTGAAATGTCATTCTTATAGTCTAGCCTTTGCAACTCAGGATTTAAGTAATAGGGAAAGGATCATTAGCATGCAGAAACCAATTATAGCAGCCTTGCAATAGTGTAAATATGTTTGTATTAATATCCATTGTTTATATGTGACTACAGTAAAAATAATACGCAATATTATTTTCAAAGATCTCCCATTTCCCCCAAGGCAAAAAAAACAAAACAGAAAACAAGAAAGAAGTCATTTTAGCTAATCTCTGTTTCTGGTTATCTTTAAGGTTGATCCTTTTAATTCTACTTACGGACATGTTATTGAGGGAATTCAGAAGTAGTTAAAACCACCACACCACTCTTTTTGCTTTAAATTAACCAGAATACTACAGAAAAATGAAAATTTTGCATTGGCAAGAGATTCCAAGTGAACTGAATGCTGGCTGATGCTGCTTTGTTTAGGTTTCTATCCTGATTTTAAATACAAACTGACTAAGTAGTTGTTAGCATGTATAGACTGACCTGATAATTACCAAAAATAATTAGGTAGCTTACTGCTCAGGTGGCAATGAGTCATGGTGTGTCCGTTTTTTCAGGTAATAATTATGAAGCTCCATGAGAGATCGAGGTGTCAGAAGAACAGATGCTGAAGCAAATGGATAAATGAGAGAGTAACAAGTCTCTAAGACCAGATGGTATATATCTAAGATTCAGAAAGTGTTTAAGAATGAAGCAGCTGAACTGTTGACAAAAATAGGCACTCTCATTAAAATTAGTTACTATGCTAGAAAAGTAGAGCAAATGTACCTAAGTTAAAAACAGGTTGCAGCAGGAGCTCTGCAGTTAATGATCTATCAGTATTTCCCTAGAACTAGTAAAATCAGCTGAAAAAAAAAAAGTTAACTCACCTCGGTGAACATGGTAGGACAGAAACAAACAAGCCGGATTTCTGTTTTTTAAAAAAAAAAAAAGTTCCTTTCTGATTAAGAGGTCTGGAATCATGGATTTAAGAGTTAATCTGGTTTAAGGCCAGGATCAGCCTCAGGACCTGTTCAGCACCAAAGATGCAGCTGATAACACAGGAATTACCTTACTGGCTGTGGAGAAACCACAGAACCCAAAATCTTTTCCAGCTTGCTGGATCCAAACAGATGGCCCAGTAAAGTCCAAACACATCTGGGGAGATTTGTTTGGCCATCTTCTTTTCTTGGGGAACCAGAGCGCTGAGGCACAGTGTGATGATGCAAATGCCATAAGGCCACCTGTAGCTGAAAGTCAGTGCACCTGATTGTCCTATTTCTGACAGCAAATGACCAGCAGCTGATGTCTGGGAAAACACTGGGCAGGGCAGGGACAGGAGGTGGGCAAGTACAGGGTGGTATTCTCCCAACTTCCAGTAATCTGGAGTTTAGGAACTTCCTAATCCAGAAGTTTTATGCATATCATAGTATTAATAGCCATGCATGGGCTTTAGTTTCCTCATGATTTTTTTCTAATTGACTAAATTAAATGAATCTGTTTATAGTTCCAGCCTCTTAACAGTTCCACAGTTTAATTACATGTGGTGTGAAAATACACTTTTTGCTCTTCAAGTTTGTTGCTAGATAATTTCATTTTGGTATTCTAGTTGTTGTGTTAGGAAAAACAGTAAATAGTAGCTTTCTTTTCATTACCTTAGTTCCTATTCATGATTCCATACATCTAGATCATTTTTTACCCTCAGTCATCTTTTTTTCAAAATTAAGAGTCCTTGCCTATTTAACTTCTTGAGGAGTAGTTGTTCCTTACCTTTGCTCAGCCATATCTGTGCCTTTTCTAGTTCTGCAGCATGTCATTTACAGCATGAGGTGCCTAGAGTTGTATGCAGTATTAAAAATGTGGGTGCATGGTAATCATTTTACAGTGGCAAAATAGTTTTCTATTTCCTGTTAGTTTCCCAACAAAGCTGTTGACCTTTGAATTGTCATAAACCATTTGGTCTGGTCTGGTCTGTCCTTACCAGATCTCCTGGTTGTGCATCCTCAGGCAGTTCAGATGACCTCCTGCTGGGGATAGCCCCAGGCTGCCAGCACACATCTTGCAGGGCAGCAGAGCAGAACCAACACCCTGCAGCTCATGCTACACCCACGTGCCCTGGAGAGATGCTGTGTCTCTCCAGAGACTCAAGGGAACAGGGGTGCTTTCAGACTGCCCATTCCACTGGTGGCATAACTCACAGATCCCACTGTCTATGTCATTAATGAAGATAAGTCACAGAAGGAACATCTCTAAGGACCAAAGAGGAATCCTATGCCAGGTTGTTGCTTGGAAAGGTTACGTACAAGAGCACCAATGCAGCCAAAAGCATCTTGCTCAAGCGATGCTAAGTGAAAAGAGCCACCCGCAGATATAACCAGCATGGCTACAGCACCCATGTTTGTTTGTCAGCTTTCTGAGACGTGTTTCTCTGTGCCTGGAGATCCTTCTCTGACATTGCTGACTGAACAACGCCTGCAGAACAGAGCCTGTAGTTCTCAGGTAGCCTGAATTTCCACAGCAACCAGGCACAAGAGAGCCTGGTAAGGAAAAAGGGCAATTGCTTACTTTGATGGCCAGCACCTCTGTCTCCAGCTCTGGCCTGCAATGACGTTGTATAGCAGAGAAGCAAGATGGAGCACAGGTTCACGTAGCACATGCAGATCCATCTCCTGTCTGTGCCAGGCAATTGCTAATCCAGTCTGTGAGTATGTCAGATGTGGTTCACATGGGGGTTGTCTCAGCTGTGTCATGGCCGCATGTAAAACGCTGCATTCGCAAGGACCCGCTCTTAACCAGGCCCATCTGTTTGTCATTCCTGAGAAGAGTAAAATGCTGTGGGAATCCCTTGGGTCACACTGGACTTTCTCTGCTATTAGAGGAGCACTGTTACTTCTATTATTTTTAGGAGACAATAGCCAGCTAAGTTTCTCCTAGGCATTACCTATCAAAAATTAATTCTTTTACCACTGGCCTCTGACAGCATATATCTACCTCCTGATCAGATGCCAAGTTTCAAAATTTCCTGGCTGGGCTAAGAACAGAGAGTCGTTTCTAATGACAGATTTGGGTGGTTTGACAGAAAACACTGTACAGTTGGGAGCACTTGAGGGCAGCTGCTGCAAAGAAGGGAGGGGGGGGAGTATTTTTTGGCAATGGCCTAAACGTGAGGACAAAGTTCTTTTGTCCTCAATAAACTGTGTATATTTTGGGTATCTTGCATGTCTAGGTAGACAAACTGTTGTATGGGACTAGGTATTTTCTGACAAGGTATCCAAGGGGAAGCACCCTAGCTTTTCCTTATGTAGATTCAGGAAGGACCCATCCTGTGCATAGAATCATAGAATAGTTTGGGTTGGAAGGGACCTTTCAACTAGATCAGGTTGCTCAGAGCCCCGTCCAACCTGACCTTGAACGTCTCCAGGGATGGGGCATCTACCACCTCTCTGGGCAACCCATTCCAGTGTTTCACCACTCTAGCGTAAAAAATTTCTTGCTTATATCTAGTCTAAATCTACCCTCTTTTAGTTTAAAACCATTCCCCCTTGTCCTGTCACAACAGGCCCTGCTAAAAAGTCTGTCCCCATCTTTCTTACAAGCCCCTTTTAAGTACTGAAAGGCTGCAATAAGGTCTCCCCGAAGCCTTCCCTT
>JAYKAV010001764.1:580032-794936 GCA_035582835.1 Phoebastria nigripes
AAGACGTGTAGATGAGGCGCTTAGGGACATGGTTTAGTGGGCATGGTGGTGTTGGGTTGATGGTTGGACTCGATGATCTTAGAGGTCTTTTCCAACCTTAATGATTCTATGATTCTATGATTCTACAGTATTCCTACTTACGTTTTCTTCTTTTGCACAGGAGGAGTAAGTCTCAAGCTGCAATAAGTTTAGAGTTGTAGGCTTGTTAGAAAATCAAGGATTATTGTAATTTATTTTAGAAACACACTTTATGCATATGGTTTCTAATTTAATTTCTATTATTATTTTAAAAGTACTTATAGTATCCAATCATATCTAGTGAAATGGCAATTTGGCACATATTGCAACACAGTTCCATAAAACATTTTAAAAGTAACGTGGCATACCATTGCCACACGTGTACATTGATTCTTGAAGTGTGTGTCTGAAGTTGCAAGTTAAATGTCCATGTATGTCAGTGGGATGTGCACATGCTTGGTACCATGAAAAATTGAGTTGTTTTTCCTAGGGAATGAAATATTTGGATAGTCACATTTGAAAATTTTGCCTCAAATGCATCATTCTGCGTATCATATGTAACTGTATAGTATTAAAATAGTGGGCTTTCCCCAGAAAAATTTAACATGGCACTGAGCAGAAAAGGGAGGTAGGAAAAAAGGCTGGGGAGACCTTCCTAACTCTATTGCAGGTTCTGATGTGGCACGGAGTGGAAGAAATTACAAGTATTTGAGGTAAAGCACTCATCTCTTTGCACAGTAAAATGAAATAATAAGTGGGAACTTGTGATGTATTAGGCACATGCAAGGTAGAAGAGGCTATAAGAGAGAAATAAAGTCTGGGTGTGCTCTCTGATAACAACAGCCTCTCTCCATAGTCTGCAAAATCTGGTATGAAGGTGAATTTCTTACCTATGCATTTTCTTCTTCCCCAGATTGTGGGAACCCCTGTTTTTTATATATATAGGAGATTTAGTCCTCTTACTATAAATGGTTGCTACAGTTTCAAAGCTAAGTGGGTGAGTATAGAGGGAGATGAGATGCCTGTAGGATGGAAGAGAATTAGTGCTATATTAGCAGAAAACAGAAGAGAGTAATATGAAAGGGAGGTGGGTGAGGAAAGTATAAGAGGAGGTGGAGCGCACAACGTTAAACTGTAGTACTGGGACTGGTCATTGGGTACTCTGCACCTGTGTCTTTTGACAAATTCCAGTGATATTTCCTGAATAATTTATTTGAGCAATGAGACTTCGCAGTGCATGTTCAGCTCTACTGTTGGTTAAGTGTCATTAAATACATGTGCTGCAGTAAGCCTGCTAGACAGTAACGTAAGTCAGTACAAGGGAAAATGATAAATCTTTTTTTTTTTTTCTTGGTAGCTTGTTCTAGGAGGTGTCAGTTCAGCATAGAGAGGAGAGGTGGTAGGGAGGCAGGTTTGAGATCTCAAGGAGCACAACCGAGTGCAGCTGCCCCAAAGGCTTTTACAGAGTTGCCTGCATGCTGCTGGCTCTCTCCAATTTGGAGTAATGGGATTCTTGGCTATAGTGTAGCTAAGAACATGTTCATTACTGAATAGACTAACTGCCTGATAAACAACTTCATCACGAATTTCATACCTAAATACTGAGCACTTCAAAAATGAAGCATCTTACCTTTATCTATATGGGACATTGGGCTACAAAAGCATATGCTAATAAAAAATGGGGGTGGGACAAAAGCCGCAGCTTTGGCTGAGAAGCAGAGCAGCTCCAGGAAGAGTGAGAGTCCACCCTCTTCGTGGGATGCCTGCTGTGTCTCCACTGGGTGGCCAGTGCCTCAAAGACAAATAAAGGGAAGTTCTTGCCATGCCTCCTTTCCTTTGCACCATCCCATATGTGGGCAAGTGAAGAAGGGCAGCACAGCAGCTGCCAACTCACCTATGAAGGGGGCTTCCTATATTGGTGTGAAGCTCTAAGGCAGCACTGGCTGCCTGTCAGGCTCAGAAGATACCAGTGATGCGCTGCAAAAAACTGTACCTACGGTTCTGTAGGGCTTGGGTCAAGGCTTTTTGATTAGTCACTGGGGAACAAGAGACAGCTAGACACTATTTAACATTATTTGGTTTGAGTAACACTTTCTGCTTACTGACAGAGTTGGCATGGAAACTGAATCAGCACTCATTTTTTTAATAGGATAGTCCATTTAGAGTGAGGTTAGTCATCAGTGGGCAAACCAAAGAGACTCAGGATGCAGCTGCTAACACTTATACCTTGCTCGTGAATAGACAGAATACTCAAAATGGTAGCAGTCATATTACTCCAACTTTTATGGGAATAAACGTGCATCTATTGAGAATTATATTATGTGGTTTGGGTGGTTTTTTTTTTAAAGAGGGAAGAGTTATTTAATTATCTGAAATCCACAACAAAACTTCCTTATTTCTAGACGATGCCTTATGTTTTTATGGATCATTTGAATTTAAAGAGTTAACACAGTTCATATAACCAATGGTGCTTGTAACGTTGTGGTGGAAAATGGAAAATGGCATAATATTTAAAAGGCTATAAGCTTAGCACTAGGGATCTGTGAATGTATAGCCAAGATGGAAGCCTACACAGCATGCGGAAAACGGCATTTTCAATGACTTTCCCTTTATTGGTGAAAAAATTCAAGATGTGCTTATTTCCATCATATTTTTTCCCACACACAAGGATAGAAGAAAAGAAACGGCTGCTGGTTTTCTGCACCAGCTAGGCTGAGAAAATATTGATGGCTAAATTGCTGTTCAGTGGCATTTCATAAAGTGCCTGCTGGCATCCTGTTCTCAGATGCAGAATGATAAATGTATATTTAAAATTGAAAAGTTTGATTTTGTCTATGACCTTTGACTGCTGGCTTTTTGGATCCTCAGAATACAGACCATACATGCCTTCTTCATTGATACAGGATCTTGTTTACTTTACAGTAACTATTTACATTCAAGGCCACAATGCTGTTACCAAATTGATGAGGACACTGATTTCTCTTTTCTTTGTGTTTACCAAGCAGATAATCTAAGTGACGCCCTGAAAAAGCTGAAGATAACAACCACTGACAGCACAGCAGATAGCTTGGAGGGATGCTTGGACTGTCTGCTTCAAGCTCTGGCACAAAACAGTAAGTTGTATGGACCTTTCAAATTTTAAATCATATAATGAGATCAGTGAATTAAAATGGAGGTAGTAAAATGTGGCAGAAAGACTGACTCAAGCAGTAGGCTGCTGGATTGGCTGTTCTGGGTTTTGGTTTTTTTAACCCATATATCTGTAACATTCAGGTACCATCGAAGACAGTGACAGTAAATACCTGGATATTTAGAACAGCTGTAGTCCAAACCTTTTTCCAATATGATAAAGTAGCACAATTACTTTTCCAATTGATCACTCAAGAAACAAAGAACAGGGATGGACAAATAAGCCTGATAGGATGGGGAGAGGATATGGGAGCAGCTTGCTAATTCTGGTTAAAAGAGCATAGTTTCCTATTTGTAATGTATTTTTCCTCATACGTCTGATCACATATTTCTTATTTCCAGTAGTTTCAATTAGCAGAAATAGGCTGGATATCCAAAGATGGTCCAAATTTGACATGTGGTATGGTTACAAAAATAACTTAATAATGGAACAAGATGTCTTTTTCACCAAAAGCTGTAGAATATGTGTCCCCACTCGCAGTAGGCAGAAAGGTATGGCAAACAAAGATGACAGCTTTTAAGACTTTTCTGAGTTTAACTTTCTTAGCGCTTCAGATAGTGGCAGAAGAAAAATCTGTGGACAATTTCAGGTCGAAAAACTTGTCAGGATAGATACAAGCCATGATTAGAAAATCTTTATTTAAAAACAAGTGTTAGTCCTTTGTAAATATCAATACACTCAAAAGTACATACTATTAATAAGTCTTCTTTCTTTCCCGTATTCTATAAATCACAGCCTTCTGGCATAGTTGGTGTAAAATACTTCATAAGGTTTTTCACAATAGTATATAAGCACCATCCATATCAAATCAAATATGGATTATAACAGTCTCTGCATTTAATGGTAGTGGGTTTTTAATTCTGATTATTTTGCAAGGAGATGTCAGCCAGGAAATAATAAAATATCTGGTTTTTAGATCAACGCATTTTTTGAAGATGCTGATTCATTTTTCTTATGGGTTTATTTATAAGGTATATCCAATACTTTAGTCCAACTTCCAATTGGATTTGGTATTTCCAGTACTTTTAAGCCTAATACTTAAATGATAAGTACTAAAAAGAAGATGGTATGAAAAATGACAAAGTACTTAGTGTAAATAAGAGAGTTTACCATTTTGCCTATGAAGGTCACATAGCTATGTCACAGAACAAGTTTGGCAGATGCGAAATAATTTTGACTAATGTACAGCAAACTTACCAATGCTTCCTTGCAACCAGATTACTCTTTTCCGTCTCAGTCTAGGGCTTTGCTCTTCCTTCCAAAATCTTTTCTCTTCTAGTCTTGTAGCTGCAAGATCAGATAAGCAGATTATTAGGATTTTGACCTCTCTTTTTTGGGTAGTTTTAAAAAATTTAGCTGTAATCCCTCCACCATTTACCATGTTCTTTGCGTGTAAGTCAGTAACATGAATAAAACCCTGCTGAGCTGCCATATGATATACATCTCCCCATATTTTCAGTTGCCCAGGATTGAGGGCAACTAAAATAACTCACTGAGAATTAGGTGGGTTAGATGAGACAGTTTTTTCAATGGCTTGCTGGTTATTTAGGAGCCTGTATATCAATTCCCTTTTAAGTGAATTAGACACTTCGATACCTAAGTTTTGCTGTGTCTCTTTGGACAACAGGCTTTAGTTCTCAAGATAGTCTGATGATTTGGAAAAAAAAAATCCTCATAGAAGAATCAACTTTCTAAACACTGCAGTCTCTGAGTTATTATTGAGCTACCAATATATTATGACTCTCCTTCCTTTGACCAAACAACCAATGAATGTCCTTTCTCATAGTTCTCATCCATCCAGTTGACATCTTAATACGGATTTTATTGATTGATTGATTGATTTTTAGTTAGTGTCTATTATCATATATGTGATATATATATGATATATAGATATGGAATACACACTGTATCTCTGTGTATAAATTATTATAGAATAATAAGTAGAAATCAGATTGTTTATATAAAACTACATGTTAATTGTAACACAGAAATAATTTAAATGAGATTTCTCAAATAATTATTCTGCTCTCCTTTAGTATATTCCCATGTGTAAGATTATATTAATGAAGTAGACATTCTGATTATAGTTCAGTAAATCATCATATTAGAGTAACACTGGAAAAATAAGCCATGCAAAGAATAGAGTTTATTTTAAGAGAATTTTATAGGGCTGTGATTTCATTGGGAGTTCATGGTGGTATCATAAGTCACAGAACTTAAAGTTTTATTCACTTCATTAGGACTTGGAGATAAAAATATTACTTTATCTTATATAAAATTTAGTATATTACTAATACACTAATGCAACCCACTCCCATTAACTGCCAGCCAAAAACGGCAGTTAAACCCAGTGTTAATACAACATTGAGATTTTTAACAAAAGAAATAATCATTTCCACAACTCCAGTTTGGCCATATTGCATGTACATATGAATGTTTCAGAGAGCATTACGCTTTTAATTGCTAACTGCATGCATGCAGCATAGGGTTGTGGTTGCTGCGGGAACATAAGTTAAATTCCTTAGTCTCTAACAATACAGTGACAATTATAGTTCCATTTACTTTGCATACAATCTTTTAACTTTTCATTATGTTAAAACATTACCAACTACTTTCTTCCCACATTGTCTACCATATAGAAAGGGATGGCAAAGTTATGATGAATATTGTAGCTTTTAATTTCTTTTTATGTTATCTGCTGCTTTTTCTTTTGTTTTTCACACTCCTCCTGACAGCTGATCTTTTGGTAATCCCAGACAGGCTGTAGTGCCCTGGAACATGATACCTCCTGTCTGGCTTTACGAGCTATTCTGCCATTTGTCACACCAATCAAATTAAGGTGTATGCACACACATGTGCTGTACTCCACAAGGGTGAATCAAATAGTTTGCTGAATGTGATAACGGCTGGTAAATATTTGGCAAGCCAAATTCAAATGGTTTTAGCTACTATTTGTCTAGAGAGATAGTTGTATAGCCCTTCACATCTGAGACCCGGGTCTGAAAATCCTGCATAGATGGTTTCTTTAGGAGACATTGTTTGGAGAGACGTACATTCCTATTTATGCAGATATTTTAGTTCTTATCTGTCACCAGCACTTCTGGCTGAGGCCAGTCATATATGGACTAGCTTAAGTTACTAGGTAAAACTGAGGACTTTAGGATGAAAGAGGCAACAATGACAGAGGAATAAGAGATAAGCATGCATTAGAAATGCTTTAGAATAATAAGAACATACCTCATTTTTTGTGGACTTCCCTCAGCATTCCCAGTGAAGTCGGCTGGCATAGCAGGGGACTTTGCACCCGTAAGGCCTGCAGTAATGAAGACATGCAGTAACATTAATCTAGATTCCCAGCTAATGTAAATGAGCACAGCTCCTTTCACCTCTGTGGATCTACCTCATTCATGTAAGCTGAGATTCTGTCCACCTTACTTCTGAAAGGAAAACACGAATGCTTGATCTCTCTCCACCCGCCAGCATTCACCATCTCTAGATTGCTAAACTTTCCATAATTCAGATTTTTAAAGGAAGGCTGTAGTGCATGATCCATAAGCAATGTTAGCAGCAAAGAAATAGTGTCAGCCACGCACTGAATAAAATACTGTCTTCTACTGAATCAGGAGGTGAAATTCATATATTGCACGTGTTTTCTTTTAAAAACTATATATTAAAACAAATGACTCCATTGTCTGCTCCGTAGAATTTGGATTCTTTCTATATAGACATGGTTTGATGTGTTACTGTCAAGAAAGAATTTTGCTCATGTGGAAGCAGGCTGTTTACAGTAATATGAAGCGTAAAATGATCATAACAATCAGAAAAGGCAAAACCCAAGGAATTACTTTGTCAGAGAACATTATTCTGAGGTTCTGCAGCTTTTTTTTGATTCAGCTTAAAAAAAAAACTCTGAGATTAACTGTGCATTGCAAAATGAAATTTAATTTTGTGTTTAATATGTTAGAATTCCTTACATTATAATTTGAGACTTTTTACAAACGGGTCATTTTCTCCCCCCTGCAATGTGCTAGAGTAATAAACAGCTTATCTTGTAGCTGCTTTATAATAATGTGTATAAAGAAGAAAAGAATTGAAGTCTGCAGAAAAATCTGCAGGAGGAAATTGGGGGAAGGAGAGCTCTTATAGGTGAATCTGGATGCATTTTTCTCAGAGAAATGCAATTGTGTCACCTCCCTGTGCTCACTGCAGAAGGTGGGTGAGTTCCCTCCCCCTGGGCTTCAGGCTGCCCTCTGACCAACATACAAACGTTGCATACTTGTCTGCAGCCCACAGCCATCTACCTCGAGGTCTTAGCCATAGTTATGAAAGCTGTATATTTGGTCTGATATTTTTGTTAAGTTTCTGTCGTATTTAGCAACTTTGGAATTCAAGGGTATTTTGTGGTTTTGTTTTTTAACAACTTACAGAGGAACTTTCTCTGAAATCTCATTCTTCGCCTATGTACAAGTGGTACTGAAAGTTACGCTAAAGATGCAAGGGAGGCATATTTGCTTTCCTGACCAACAGAAATTCTCAGTGCAAATACTGTAGAAAAATGACAGTACTAAACGCCAGCTCCAGCGGCATCATTAGACTTGGTATATTACTGGATTTTATTATTTTTTTAATAATAAAAAAACGGCTGAATGTTACAAGCTCAAGTTACTTTCTATTTTGGAACCAAAACCTATCTTGTGAAAAAGAAAACAATTATTGGTTTCAGGAGTTTTGTTCTAAAAGCACAATATTACATGTTTTACTATCATAATTCAAAGAACAAAGTAGTTAGAACTGAACTAGTTATATGTAGAGAAAGATTTGTGAGACAATGGATACAACTTCATCCATTTACGATTTTGTTGGCTCAGATATTTTCAATTTAAGCCTTAATCAATGGCAGGCTAAACTAACGGAGAAAAATATGGTAGCTTAACATATGCTTTGCAGCTTGGAATCTATTTTTTAAAAAAAAACTTGTCAAAAGAATGAGTAAAGCATTTATGCACAGGAGAAAAGTATTTTGAAAGATCGTACACTTACATTTCTGGAAAGAAGTAGTTAATGCTTTATTTTTTATCTTACACCCAAAGAAAAATACGGGTATGTACTATTAGATTTTGGGAACAATAGGTTAATTGTATTGTATAGGGAAATACAACAGAAGACAATATTGGCCATCATTTTATATCAACAGATTTATACCTATTAAGAGCCGTCTCATAAATATTGTGCCTATCAAAAAAGTGCAGTTATCCTAAGTCTTCAAACAGAGGTCCACGAGAAAGGACTGCCTGAGAAAAAGAAAACAAGAAGGAAATAGAGGTTTTCTTTTAAACCACAGGCCTTCTGGGACATAATTATTGCAGTAACAAAAAAAAAAAAAAATGTTATTGCTAGTCCAGACATGCTGTGTTTCAGATACAAGAGGTTATAGCAGACATAAATAACCCAGTTTTGACAGATGAGAAATCTGAAAATCTGCTGAGAACATTATTTTTGGCTCTGATATACTCAGTGTAAGAGGCTGAAAATGCCCACTAATCCCAGCCTTCAGCACCTGGCTCTGAAAAATGGCTGATATGTAATTGAAGTGCAAAGGCTAGCACGTGCATTTGAAACATTTTTTTACATATGCTTTTTGGGAGGCTAACAGTATGAGTTTACAAGTTTGTGTGTAAAAATGGTTAAGCAAAATCACACCAGTAAAGATAAACTTAAGTGAGAGGGCAAAGCCCCAATTTTGAAAGGGATTTAGAAATTTTGGAAAGCTCTTACAGTTCAAAGAAGAAGGTTTAAAATAATGCACTGTACCTTGAAGATGTGGTTGGCTAAGATGCCCTATTTTCTATTTGTTGAGCTATGCTGATACCTGGTAACTCAAGGAACCATCAGATGACACGTGGAAATTTTAAATTCATGTTTGAAACTGGAAATTTCAGCATTATTCTAAGGCTTCTTTGGCATGTCATTTTTCTCCCCATAATAAATGCAGTTTCTTTATGCTATTTTGTTTTGCCCCAAAACTTATTTTCGCTACATACTGTAGCCATGTTTTATTTTGTTTTGAATATACTCACTGTGTTGTATCAGAGAAAATAACATTATGTTACAAACTTCCTGGGCAACTGCTAGCAAGCCTTTGCCATCACTTCCTGCTGTTTCAGCTTTATAGTGTTGAGATCGTGAGCTCAGCCCTCCTACCTAAAGCTTCTGTTCAGGTTTTCTCTTGAAAGTCACCAGTGGGTTTTCTGAAACACGTTGGTTCCTATTTGATGGCATCACAGAGGAGGATGTGTTAGCATCTGGAGTGCTTAAGAAGAATGTTGGATTTCTGCAGAAACTGCAGATTTCTCACATTCCTTCATCAGTGATTAAACTTTCCATCCAATGCTCTGAATCTTCTGTAGGCACTTGCTTTCAAAGGCATCTAGTTTCCTGTCTTTAATGTTTTGGTGGATTTCCAGTTCTCACAACCATATGTTAAACACAGAGGTTATATTTGAGTTGAAATTCTTCAATTTATTCTGTTCTTTGTAGCTGTGGCTTCCATATGTTGTTGAATTTAGTTAGTACTCATGCTCTTCCTATACTTGATGTTCCTTTTTCTGATCTTTGCTGGCTATAGAAGATGGAACAATTCCTCTACTGGAGCAGAAAAATCATGGAGAATTTAGAGATAATGTTTTGTAATTGTTAAATTCAGGGCTCAACTAAAAAAAAAAAAAAATCTGCTTCTCTGAAATTTTTAAATCTATTATTGTCGCTATTAATGCCTGCCTTTGATTTATGAAAAAAATGAGAGCTTTACCTATTTTTATCTATTTCCTTTCTGGACATTTTTGACAGTTCAGTGTGCATACTCTTATTCATTGCAGAGTCAGGTAAGTGGCTATCTGCTTAACTTTTAGCACATGAGAGTGCCATCTGATTTCAGTGAAATCTTGTACCTCTTTAGTACGCACAGGATTAAGCAATAGTCATTTCATCTTTTGTTTCCATGATCCTCTCACACATTAGTATCAAAGTAAAAGACGTGCTACGCTCCCACCCCAAACATAGAAAAAATTAAGTTGTAGAACCTTTTGTCCTAGCAGAGTTATTCTAAGGTATAAACATTACCTGAAATCACTTTCATTTTTTCCCATTGGCTAGACATTTTAAGCTTACTCCTTTCCCTTTCTGAAGCATGGAGAAAAAACTCGACATTTCACAGCTTGCTCAAGCAAACCTGTCCTTAAACATCACCAAACTAACCTTTCTCTGTTTTGAAGAGACTGTTTGAGCAGAATAAGAGTAAAATGAGGTGTAAGAGTAGAATGCGGTGACAATCATTTCATGTGGATTGTGACCAAGTAACAATGCTTTCATGACTGTGAATGCTGGCACAGCATTATAGCTTAAAACAAAACAGTAACTGTCTATAGGCCCTATTCTGACCCTCACATATAGGATTAACTTTTGGCTACTGTTGTTTCATATAAATAAAAAAAAGAGCACTCAGCATCCCCACAGATTTAATACACATTACTAACAAGTAAGCTGTAACAACACAAGCCAGTGCACAAACACATCAAAGCAGCATAGCACAAGCAAGTGGGTAGACAATGGTACCAATTGGATCAGTGGCCTATTAAACCAACTGATAACTGGTAGAATTAAGTCCAATGACAAATAGCATTTCCCTGCTGTTTTATTCCTCTTTGATCTTTAGCATCTCCCTTTCTTCTTAGCAGTAGTCTCTCTTCCAGGTGGATTTTTGATCCTCCTCAGGTCTGTCCTCCAATGATCCCTAGTATATGTCACCCACCTGTGATCTTAGAAGGAGGAGGAGGCCACCCATGGATGTATACTCAAACACAGCAGACACGCCTGCATGTTAGTCCTGATATGTTAAGTGTCACAGCCTGAACATTCAAACGAGCAACAGACATTTATGGTGTATATCCGTGAAAAGGAAATACGCAGATGAAAGCTAGAACATCCTCCTCCAAAAAGACAAAAATGCAACAGTATTATTGCTAATTGTCTACTGAAATCTATAGAATATAGAAATATAGCTACCCATAGTGCCTTGTACAACTCCTTTTCTTTGCATATTGGAGACATGAACTGGTGTCTGTTTAGCAACTGCTAAATCTTGATCCAGCTTCTTTGGACTTCAGTGGTGCAGGGATAATGTATTTAATGTCTACTCAAACCAAGGGAGGGAGAGGGAATAGAAATGAAAAAGGAAGAAATGAAACTAAGTGGATGAGTAACAAGGAACAAAGTAGTGCATAAGATTTTTTAGAGGAAGGAGAGAAATGGGAGAAGGGAGGAACAGATTTAAAGATAAAAAGTTTGAAACAAAACAACAAGCTAAATGCAGGTACCTAAGCGGCGATGGATGCTGTATCTTCATAATTCCCACTGCCTTTTACAACAGCTGCTTATGCTCAGAATCTCTATTGATTTAGCTCAGTATGTTACTGCAGCACACATGTTTAGAGCACAGAGTAAAATTAGTAAAAGGAATATAAAGAAAGGTCCTGATTCTGCCAACATTTACATATATTCTTACCTTTAAGGACATAGATTCTTACGTTCTGGTAGTCCCACCGAGCTCAAGAGGTATATTTGTATGTATAAAGCTGTATACATGGCAAAGCATTTGCATGTTCAGAGCCAAAATATGTACAGCCTCTTTTAGCAATTCCTTTGTTTTGGGTCACCATCAGTCTTGATTCTTATATGACAGTAGGTGTCAAGGAAAGTGTTCTTCCTTCAAAGGTGTATTTCCAGTTTATTTCTTAGTACACTGTCTTTGCTGAGCATCATATAAACCTGTTTTTCTTGATGGGGAGTATAAAGCTATAAAATTAAAGGAAAAAGCATGACATAAGCATTTAGCTTTTGCCATTGAATTATGTTTTACAACACCTATATTAGTAGAAATTAATATAACATTTAACATAATTGGGAATATTTTGCATGACCAAAAATAATTTTGATTGGCTTGTATGCATAAAATCAAGTCTTATGCTCACATAAATAGTGATAATGGATTACAGAGGAAAAAATTTTTGACAGGAGCATTTTCATATAGAGAGAGAGTGTTTTGGTGAGAAAATGAAGATAGTACATAAAACCCTGAGGAAGGTTTTATATTCTGCTGCTAGGGAAGGCTTAGGCCTGCTTTTGCGTTAGCAAGGATGGAAACCATCATAGTACAGATGCAGTTTCTACTGGCTAAAACATTCCTTTGCTACAATACCTTACACCACGTCCCTCAGAAAGTAACATTACCAACAAAACAGACTTCTATTATTTTTGTAGCTTTTGGCAGTATAGCTGCATCAGCAGTAGGGGTTTGCTGGTAGGAAGCTGTCAAACAAAAAACCCGCATCTTAGACCAGCATACTCATACAAGCAAGAATTTCTAGTCTGCCGCTAATGCAGATAATCTTTTGTAGTGGAGCCAGAGGTTCAAATTGAGTTGGGCCAGCTCAGCCAATTAGGCTCCGTGCAGTCCATTAAGTTTACCTGAGAAGATTTCTAGTCAAATGCCTTTCTGAAAGTTGGGGATCCTGACAGATATTTTGTAAGAGGGAGTTTTGGCTTAAATACCGTGTTATAAAGCATTCCTTCTTTTTGCTGAAGAAGGATGTTTGTTGCATCTTAGCTCATGAAGCTGTTGCCTTTTCATGGTACTGTATACGCATAATCCAGAAATGTTTCATCAGAAGTGCTGTATATAATGTATTATTACAATATACTTATTTAATTGGAACATACTAAATCAAGGTGACTGCTTTTTATTGGACTGTCTCCCAGTAAACTGGCATACCCTACTGATACTGAATGGTAATCACTGCTGCTTAGTGGGATTATATTTTACATAAATTCCTCTTAATAGTGATGTATTTAGTTAGTGCCAGATAGTTAAATGATGTTTATCCAAGTGGTAAATTCCAAGTGCTATTCATTGAATACACAATGTGCCAAATAAAGATTAAATATTATATATTTTTTTCTTCACAGAAGGCATCAGTGAATAGCAGTTCCAGATAATAGAATTGACAAATTTCTTTTTAGGTTGCATTTTTGAAATGCAAAACAGAAGCAAAGGAAAAGGCCTGCCTTTTGAAATGCAATACAGAAACAAAGGAAAAGGCCTGCTTTTTACAAAAAATTGTGTTTAAAGATCATGTAATTCACAATTTGAGGTCTGAAATTTCATTCTTAGTTTTGTCACAGTCCCTTATGACTTACAAACGTGATCTTTTTCAGATTAGCTTTTCCTTAAGCTACTTTGGCAGCAAAACTTTTTAAAAACATCAGTAGCTAAAAAATTCCTTTGTATGTAGATGTACTCTTCCAATAAGCATTGGGCAGAATTTTACAGCAGGCATTTGAGCTTGCTTGAGAGCACTCTTAAGAGATTGCTTAAAAGGAATATGAAATATTTCCTGCATATATAATGCTCAGCTTTCAAATCTGATTTGATTTTTAAACTAAATCGAATTTGGAAAAAGGATTTTGCACTATGGGCCTAGTATTTCTGTTATACAGATTGAAAAACTAAAGCATGAGGATACTTAAGGCTTTACCCAGGGTCCTGTAATAAGTCCAGCTAGTACAAGTAACAGAGGAGGCAGATTAAAATGTCCACACAGGCTGAGTATAAAACATGAAGATGCTAGTGGGTGACATTTGTACTAAGATGCCAGACAACGAACTTGGCAGCTGAGGCACTAGTATCAAACTCTTTCAGCAACTGTGCTACCGAAGTGGTTACCTCCTGCAGAGGGTGAGTCAGAAAGGGGGAGCGGGGGAACTAACAGCTCAGATGAATCCACCAACCTATGCGTCAGGGCTCTAAACTAGATCCAGTTCAGGAACTCGGGGGTTCCAAGCTGCCTAACTTTAATATTCTGCCTTGTGCTGTGACATATCTGTGGAAGTATTGATGTGCATATTTCTTCATTGAAGGCAAAGCTGGCATGTATTTTTATTAAATTACTTCATTGCTACCTACAACAGGCTATTCAAGGGGTGGGTCTCATCCTGAAATTCACTTTTATTCTTTGGATATAGCTTTTGGAGAATTTAATCAGTGGGAATCATGCAGCTAGTTGGTTGATGAATCTGTCTCTCCATCTGTCCTTCCTTCCTTGTTAGAGCTGAGATTTTTAATTACAAACATCTGTGCACTATCTCTGTTTCTTCATTAAAAACAGGAATTGAAGTTGCCTTGTTGCTGCTGGCAGAG
Source organism: Phoebastria nigripes (assembly GCA_035582835.1). Taxonomy (NCBI): domain Eukaryota; kingdom Metazoa; phylum Chordata; class Aves; order Procellariiformes; family Diomedeidae; genus Phoebastria; species Phoebastria nigripes. Next base: position 594,492 of record JAYKAV010001764.1, read on the forward strand.
ACAGAACAGAGCAAACACCATGATGGAAATGTTCGCACAGCTAAGGGAGAATCCTCCCTCTCTGCCTCCTAGGGGTCTAGTTTGAAGGGTAGGTGAGCAAGCAGATTGTATTTGTGGGGATTTCCCCATGTGAGGAGCATGCCAAAAGGAAGTTATATTTATACATTTATTTCTCTATATAAATTGTTAGAGGATTTTTTTTTTCTGTAAAAACAACTCGATAATTGGAACTGTCTTTTTGGCTAAGGTATGGTAAGCAAAAGCCTCCTTATCAGTGGCGCATTCTTTGTTGCATGAGAGCACATAATTTGTTTCACTGAGGTTCTTTACAACCCACTTTTTGTGCTCTTGTAGTCAGACTAAAATCTCCATTTTGTGGTTTGGAAAATACAGTAGGAGGCTATGGAGAAAGAGACAATGCTTCTTGAGGGAGGCTGTATGTGGAGAGAGCATCAATACTTGCCCTTGGTCACATGAACCTTTTTTACTGTGGTGGTTAGGAGGATGTGCCAGTTAGAAAGATATCCCTTGCTCCCTTCCTTCTCCTCCCTTCTGCCTTCTGAAAGAGCAGATGGAAGGTTCCTTTCATGATATACGTGGCTCATCATTATTTATTCATGTGTTCGTCTTTCTGATGAGAGTACACGTAGGAGGAACATTATAAAGCCAAGGTAATTTTCTGCAGTAGTTTCAGGAGGTTTATAAAACGTCTTTGCAGCTAGAAGTACATACATTTTTCAAAAGAATACATTGCAAACACGGTTGGCTTAATAAAGAGGACACTCACAAAGCTGCTTATTTGCAATTCTGTGGTGTACCTCATTTCTCATGTAAAGCTCCACAACATGGGAATTATTGCAGTGCTAGCCTTCACTACTGTTGGGTTACATCTAATAGTGTAACTTAAACTCATTGTTCATAGATAACAGGAACGGTGAACCTATAGTTTTCTTCTGCTAGCAAGGGCAAAGTAGTAGCACTTCTGACAGATATGCCTTGCCTTTCTCTTCCCCCTCCCTTCCTTTTCTTTCACTTGAAGGTGGACAAAATGATGCAGAGAGGAGAAAAGAGTGAATAGAGGAGTGAAATTTCACAGGAAATAGAGCCGAGAGGGGAGAGAGTGTAGAATTGAATTTGAGACACTCATTGGATTTTTTTTTCCCTATAGTGATTTCTGCTACTTAATTAAGCAGTCTGATAGCCACAGTGCTCAGCTCTCCAGCTCTGATCTATGGCATTAAAGAATTTCCTGCCCATACCCTTCATTATTCTGACTTCAGGCACTGCAAAAATCATGAAAAGCAAGGATATTGACATTTTAATCACCCAGCTATGACATTAATAAGATTTTGGCACTATGTGATCTAACATACCCTTTGTCTTGATATCTAGTGATATAAAGAGACATCTAAAGCTGCAGGTTTAACCTTAGAGGTTTTTTCCTCCAATTATGCTGCCATGGCACATCACTGTGTTATATTGTGTGCAAAAGGGCTGCTTCTAAAGCAGCATTATTACAGTCCTACAGTTTCTCTGCTTTAAGATAGGGGGCAGCAGGTGCTCTATGGGTGGGTTGGTGCATGCAGACTGAAAAATCAGGTTTTAAATGAAATAATTTGAAATCTGGACATCACATATAGCAAAAGGATTTTGAGGTGTGGCACCCTAACGTCAGGCTACCTAGATTGTTAGGTTTCCTTAAGAGACAAATTGAACAGATTTGAAAGGGGATGCAGTTCTGCTAAAGGAGTTAAAATGGTAAGCATAAGCCAAGTTTTTAGCATGTGATTAACATTGGCTATAATTTCCTTTTTCTCCATTATAGAAAGCATGGAAGGAGATTACGTGGTGGAGATTTTGCCTAGATCTTTCTTGCTCCTAGAGAAGCTTTTGGTTTTACTTGCTCCAACTACAATTGACAATACATTGAAATAGCAATTCAAAAGACAACAACTGAAATGAGTTTTCAAAATAATTGAGCCTCTAATAATTTACTACGAAGCCCAGAATAAAACTAGCATGCAGCAGATTCATATCCTTAACAAATAATGCCTCTTCCGTGCATACACACGCAGACAGGAAGCCAGGCAAGCCTTCTCCAGCCTCTGAAGAGAACAAATAAAGGCAAGAATCGAGGGTTGCCTATGCTAAAGCCATTAGCAATTTCTAATTCTCAGCAAACCCCAAACTATTTCTTCTAGGCCCAGGCAGTGGTATGGGCACCAGCCCTTTGGCGACATTGATGTGTGATCTTCCAGTCTTAGGTTCTGCAGAAGGAAAATCAAATCATGTTTTTTACAATCACAGTGAAAATACTGCTACATAAACATGACCCTTCATTGTCCTCTCCAAAAGAATAATGCCACACATACTTTCCTTCATTTCTGTCCCTGTCTATGTCCCTTTGCCTTTCATGCGTTTATACAGGACTCATGTTATATGAAGCTGAGCAAAAAAGAGACAGAGGTGCATGGGCCTTAACGAGTGGGCAGTCTAAATCCATGCTTCCTAAAACCCCTGCCCTAACAACCATGCCACTCTCTAGTTGCAAGTGGAAAAAACAAAGAAGAAAAGCTTGGCTTGATTTAGGGCAGTTATTTGCTTTTCAGTGCTGTCTGCAGCTGCAGTCCCCTCCTACCACGGTTATACCTTCAGTGCATCTTGTAGGACACATGACATACCTGTGCAGAGTCACACACAAGACTCTTAGCTCATGTTTTGCAAGTAGCCATGAAGTAATTGTCCCATTTGGGCACTTGTAAGAAAAAGACAGACTGCTTATATACCTACAGCTGTGCTGAAATCATCTTCAAAACCTCCAACTTGGTATTTTCTTCTACAGCCATGTATTTCAACACTTACTACCTGAACCGAGTGTACAGCTGACTCCTCAGACAAGTGAAGGGTGGCTGAAGATCTTTGTTTGGACTTCCCAATTTCCACAGGGCAGCTCTGTGCATAATTTGCCTGTTAAGACCTCCTCCTTTAAAAGAATATAAAAAATACTGAGCAAAAATGCTAGATTTAACAAGGCAATTTTAGGTTTATATATAAGACATCTTGTTCCAGTTAAAATACCTTCCTTGTGTAAACATTTCAAAAGCCCACCAAAAAGATTGATTTTCTATAACTAAAATGTCTGCCAATTACATATGGCTTAAGAAATTAATTTGCACATTTCAGCACATTCTTTTTTTTCCACCTTCTTTATTAGAACTTTAATGTGATGAACACAGAATCCCTGAAAAAAATTGATTTATTCTGCAGATACAGAACAGGACAATTTAGAGTAACGTGCATGAGGATGTAACAGTAATTTTATTGGCACATTCCCTTAGGATGCCTTATATGGAGGATGTACTATAAACTACCTGCAAGGATTTAATGTCATACTGTCATATCTCTATTTTGACACTGGATTAATTTGTATATTACACCAAGTGTAAATTGTAAATGTTCTGCAGAGGAAGAGCAGACTTGGAGTAGACAAGCTGAAGCGCCCATGGCATTTTTTACACCCAAGGCAATTACTGGCAAAAACGCCTCAGAGAGCACTGTGGGCTGCATAGTAGCTATTCTTCTGCCTGATGCCAGAGCAATGTGCTTTTCCCCACAAACAATTATGTCTGAGCACTCACTTGGGGTAGAGCAGAGGTACGGGTGTCCCTGCCCAGTGATAGGAGCAGTACACTCACTGCTGGTCAAATTAATCAGTCTTCCCTCTTTTGTGACTAACAAAAGTTTGACATTGGTACTCAGCCTGGGTAACAAGAACCAGTGGGATGTTGGTTTGAAGGGGAGAGTATAAGCAGGTGTGCCTCCTGTATTGCTTAAGAGTAAGAAAAAAGTTAATGGTCTGTTTTAATCAATGTGATCCCAGCTAGCTGATTTCCCAATTTCCGACAGGTCTGTTAAGCCCTGTGCTTTTATTGGTGCTCACTTGCTTATCTTAGTAAAATAAATCAGTCCGTATCTGCTACACACAACTGGCCTGGAGAAGCATTTAATTTTATTTGCCCACTTCTTGCAGGATATATTTTGTTCTATTTTTGTAATTTATGGTTTGCACAGTAATGAGTCCATCAAACTACAGATCATAAAAATAAGACTGGATGCTATATATCTCAGCGTGGCAGGAGAAGATGCATTAAAGTCTCCTGCCTACTAATACAGGTTCACAGATGTCTACATTTTCAATTTTGAATTCTGTACTTTCAGTTTTGAACTTAAGGGAGGAGGATCTCTTCTTTAATAGGCAGCTAAGATGTCTGGACCAGTCTTTAGTCCTGATATGATTTTCTCTGAATTCAAACTTTTCTTTCATCTGTATATATCCATGATAGAATATATCTACTAAATATATGCTATATGTCAGAACTTACAAAAGCTTCCAAATAAGCCACAAGCTCCTTTACATTGTATCTTCTGAGAGGGTTTCTCAGTGCATTTCAAAAATTTCAGTTAACTAGATTGCAAACAGGTTAATAATAATTAGCACTTATATTATGCATGATATGTTGGAATTAATCAATCTTCATTTTATACCTAATCTGTTTGTAATCAGATGTCATCACTGACATATTGTAGATGAGGAGTCCTAGCCAAAGACCAACATCCCAAGATGGAATTGAATACAGAAATACAGAGGCATAACTGCAATCCAGACTTGAAGTTCTCTCCTTTTAGTCCATTTTCTGTCACCTAGACATCACTGATTCCCAGCCACTGAAGCATGTACATACTGTATGTGAGCCACAAAACCCATGTGAGTCACCTCTGCCAGGCTTGTGCTGGCTTCTGTTGAGAGTCAGCTCGAGTGGATCTCTCCTGCGCTCGGAGGCAGCAGGGGTTGTCCTGGAGCTGCCACAAGTCAAAAATCAATGGCAGCCCTGAGAATGAGGAAAGGGAGGAGGAGGAGGAGGTAGTGAGCCCAGTGACATGTCATTACCAATTCACAGGTGAAGCACACCTAAAGAGTGGTTGCAAACTGCTGCTCTAGAAGACTAGCTAGTTGTGGTGCGCAAAATATGCATTTACTTGTTTAGGGGGAAAACAGAGAACGTTGTCCTGAAAAAACTATTGGATTAGTTTAAGGCTCCTCCTTTGCTGTTCAAGAGTATAGAATATCCCTCCCTTTTCTCCCAGATTTGAAAGATACTATATAAAACCAAAATCCATTGATTACTACTATTGCTGCCCAGCCTGACTGTCTTGATAGCTCTTACACCAGAGTAAGGGTGCTTCTAAGAAACTGCAGAAAGTGGTGCTCAGAGGCTTGTCTTCTCAACTCTGATATGTCTATGTCTGTTTCTCACCGTTACTGGCAAGCTCTAGCGATTTTTTTAATTTTAACTTGCACTTACTGTAAAGCTTTTAAGTGATGTGAGGGGGTTTGTGCATGTTGTAGTGCTTAAAAATGCCCCTGTGAGACAGGGTTGTCGAACAACAGACATGCATTGAGATGGATTTGTTTTGCTTTGCAAAGTCATCAATTAGAGCATCTCACAGCCATCTTTGGAAAATGCAAGTAACTTCCATTATGAATGGCTTAAGGAGGCACACTTTCTAAAGTGATAGCTGCCATCTAATCATATTGTATGTCACACTAATATTCGTCTCAAAGATGCTGTTCTTTGAAAGCATTAGCAAAATATGTTTTAGCATCTAGTACCTTATCTTTAATTGCAGTTGAATCAATGTTAATTTTCAGTTTGTTACACAGCTGTTGGCCAGCAATGCTAGGTGGGGCCCTGTTATGGAGCAGCTGCACAGTTCCTCTCTACTACAGGCAGAAAGAGGAAAAGTTTTGTCCCGAATCTTTGATCTCTACTACAAGAAACTCAGTGTTATTTTTCTCTTTCCCTTCTACTGAGACTGTACTGGAGCTACTGAAGCTTAGCAGAGTAGATAGAAGATATTCTAGCTGAGTGTAAGAGGAGTCTAGACCAGGATCTGCTTAGCTCTCCCTCTTCTCCAGTTTCTGACTCTGATGCTGCATTAAGCAGCCCCCGGCTGTAAGGACTTGATAGGACGAGAGGAAATGGCCTCAAGTTGCACCAGGGGAGGTTTAGATTGGACATTAGGAAAAATTTCTTTACTGAAAGAGTGGTTAAACATTGGAACAGGCTGCCCAGGGAAGTGGTTGAGTCACCATCCCTGGAAGTATTTAGAAGACCTGTAGATGAGGTGCTTAGGGACATGGTTTAGTGGGCACGGTGGTGTTGGGTCGGCAGTTGGACTCAATGATCTTAGAGGTCTTTTCCAACCTTAATGATTCTATGATTCTATGATTCTATGACTTCCCCCCATCATTCCTTGAACGTTTCCAAAAATTCATCACTTCAGAGTACCATTCCTTGATTTTTACATAGTATTTTAGGATGCTGCATATCACTCCATGACCTTTAGTCTTTCTACCAGTCTCTCCAGTAGTTTCCCTATGTATGCATGGGTATGTATCTGTATTTACTTACATAACACAGAGTCACCTTATAAAGATCAGTTGATTAGGAATAGCAAAGTATTAAGTTCTATGAGCACATCATATAAAATAAATATGATCACTGAAATAGCAGTTGGCTTCTTATATGGGAAAATAAGTACTTTAATAATTACCTTTGAGAAGACTTAACTTCCCTTCTGCTTTTCTTTCTTTTCTTCCCCAAAGCAAGCTGATGCACAAGTCATTTTTGTGTGATGTGTTTTTCAGATACGGAGACAAGTGAAAAAATCCAGAAAAGTGGAGTTCTTCAGGTGTTTGCGAGTCTGTTGACGCCACAATCTTCCTGCACAGCAAAAGTAGCTAACATCATAGCAGAAGTAGCCAGAAATGGTGAGGTTTTCTACAAGAACTTTTCTGCTGGAACATCTTCAGTTTTTCACCTCACTTGTCAGTATGTTTTACTTCATTTATGTTTTCATTTTGTAGATTAGACACCTTTCATATCCCTCCCTTTCACTCTTTTTATTTTTGTTTTGTCAAATTTTGTTTCTCTGCTTTTTAATACAATCAAAACAGCATTTAGCTGCTGGAACTTTTTTAGTCCTTATTTTCATGCTATTTAGTTTTTAAGACAATCAGTAGTACAATTTATTGGGCAGAAGTAGCATGCCACTGGCTTTATGCATATAGAAGAAAAAGATGTGCATCATTTGTGCATCCAGTTACACATAGTGCATGTAGTTACAACAGTAGTATGTATACAGGTGGTTAAAGGATAGTAGATTGTTTCTTCGGTCTGAGATTTGTGATAACATTATTACCATTATGAGGCCTTTGATACCACACCAAAACCAGTTACTCCTACATAAAGAACATTATATGTGTTAGAGTAAGAGCCCAAGATCCCAAATGAGAATCAGGGGTCCCTTTTGGTATGTATTATATACATACAGTCACATAATGTAGGAGATAATCTAAAACTATTTAAATTTTTTTTCTTTAGAAAGAATTATCTTAAAGCTCACCCAATACCCTTGCATACCTTGAGCTCAAAAAAATGGCCTCATGTCTGCAGGCAGGTGCTACTGGCAGACCCTGTGACGAGGGTAGAGGAGGTTTGTGGCTGACTTTTCTCACTCCTTGACTGGCTGCTGTCCCAGCCAAAGAGGCACAGATTGCATTTTGCACTTTCCTTCCCGAGAGGCCAGGCAGAGAAAAGTAGGATGCCTCTTAACTGATGTCCGCAGCAGGCCTAGCAGCCATATCTGTCTTCCTCTGTAAACTCTCATGCTGATGCCTCTTCAGAGAAGAGGCTACATCATTGCTGACTATTTCCACATTCCCTTTCCACCTTTTCTTTGGAATCACAATCCTACAGCTTCTTACTGATAGCCCTTGTGTGACCTCCTCCACCCAATTCACTGATTTTAAGACAATGCTATATATGGATATTCAGAAACAACATTAACAAGAAAAGAAGATATACTTTGTTAATTTTTAAGTTTTAAAATTATTTATATAAATAGCCAGTAAAAAACGTAAACACAGAAATTTAATCTTAGAAACATTTCAGATGATAGAGATTCATGCAACCGTATCACATGCTTTTTCTGTACTTAATAAATTCATAATAAGTATATTTAGAATATTGCAGTCAACTGTGTATCCTCACAGTTAGTCCTTTTAGCTCCTACCTCAGAAGGGGGAAAGTTAAGAATAAAAACAATGTTCACAATAGCTTAACTGATTACTATGCATTGTTTCCTGCAAGATTCTCTTACAGAGCATTTTACCCAGTATCTTTCAAATCTGAATTAATACATGAAATCTCTGAATAGTTTCTAATGTATCCTTTTCCCTGCCAGCTTTTAAATTGCTGTGACGAGTACACTCTTCAGAAGAACTGGCATTTTACCTGGTTCATCATACAAAATAGCTTTTGTCTTTTTCTTAGAGTCATTAGCAGGTGTAACTGGGACCTCTGGCAGCAAAGGTTAAAGTGAAGGTATTCAGAAATTATTTAAGGTGCCCAGTGCTTTCAAGGCTGAGATGAGCTGGGTGTTTCTCTTTGGATTCTAACTCCATTAAAATAGTTGCTTAAGCAGGATAGCAGGGAACACCTCATTTGAATTCTGTTGTTTTCTTTGTCCTCTTACATAAGAATACAAGTGTTCCATGCTTATATTGCACCTTTTTTCAACAAGCTTCAGGGCACTTTGAGAAATTTGTGTTATCAACATCCTACAGATAGTAGGCATTAAACCCAGACAATTGAACTGATTTCCCTATGGTCATGCCATGCAGCAGTGGCAGAGCTGGGAGTAGTGCCTCTGACTCTGAATCTGGGCTTTACTGATAAAAGAACATCTTTTTCTTCCCCACTTCTTGTTTTCCTTTCCCATTCCCCTCATCTGGTCCTCCACACACACACATACTGGTCACATCAAATCTGTCTACTTGCCTCAGTGGTTTTGTCATGTTTCATCTCCTCGTTTTCACTTCTTTGTGCTTTTGCTGTGTTTCACCTCTCCAGCTGACATGAGTCTTCCTCCTCCCAACATGAGCTCGTGTTAGTCTCTCCCATTTTAAATATCCAAACACACAAAACTCCCTTTAGTCACTCTTGTCTCTCCACCTACAGCCATTTCCCTTTCAACTGTGAGCATATTGAAGGCTTAGATGCACTTGCTACGTGGAGTTTCTCTCCCCACTGTGGACCTTTTAAAGCCTCTTCCGAGGTCTTTAGTCTCCTCCTCTTTGCCAGGTGTAGGAATGAGAACATCATCTTCACAATCTGTAATACTAAAACACAATTACATTTCTCTTTCAAAATCTTGTCCTCCTTTGGTTTATGTTACTCTGTCCTCAGTGGTTCTCCTCCTAACTTCTTAAGCGATTCTTCACTGTTTCCTTCAAAGAACCTGCTTCATTTCCCTGCCAGGTTAGTGGAAACCTTCTAAATGACTGTTCTTGATTACCTTCTCTTTCTTCTATTACTTCTATGTAGTATCACCTGCAAATGTAGTTGCAGTTACCACATTTTTGTTGCTGTCTCACAGATCTATTTTGCTATATATGGCACCATTTCTTTTACTTCTTGCCCTTACACGACCTTGATAAACACAAGTTTGCTCAGCATATTGCCTAATTATTTTGTTGCTGAATGGGAGGCTGAAAGCTTCTGCTCACTCCAAATGGAGCGAGGGTAGAGGAAGCATTTCTTACTCCTTTTCACCACGTGAACAAGAACCTAAACATACAACAGAACAGACAGACCTCTCAATCTTTTAGGTGAGAACAAGTTCCATTTCCTGTCACAGACTAGGAGAAAAAAAAATTTAAAAAAATATGACTTTGATGATGTAGAGACTATGGTAAATTAGTGAATGTAAAAGAATGTGATGCAGGGAGAAGCTGAGGAACAGAGAAGAGTTTTTATAGGCAATTAAGAGAGGAAGAGGCTAAGGGAACAGAGAAGACAGAGGGAGGAACATAATACATTTAGTAAATAAACATTGAGATGAAGATGAAAGTGGGTGATAAAGAAATAGATAAAAAGTTACAAGGACATAGCAAGACCAATTTTAAAGAAGAGATGTATCTGATATTTGTTCTGTTCATTACAATGGATACCATCACCATTTATTACAGTATAGCATCTGCCTACAGTTTTAAAATGTTACAGTAGCTTAGGAAGGTGGGTCAATTCTGCTGACTACTATCTTCTGTTGGACCTGTGCAAGTGTATAGGTATTGCTGATTCTGCTTCATCTGCTTGTTGATATATCAAAGTTTATCATCACGTGAGGATTGCTTACCTCTATGACAATTATTTCTTTAGCTAAAACAACACTGCAAGATTAACTACAAAATATACAAGATTTTGTAGCTACAGAAACATCAAAGAACATTATAATAGGTGCAACAAAGGGAGTATTTAAGAAGATGTATTTGTGCTTCAAGCATTGTATGAAATCTTTGAGTTATTGGCGTGAGGGGTTCTGTTGATCCAGAATCAGAAAAACTTTCTCATCTCTTTTTATGGGGATTGTACACCCTGGTTCATTCTGTCTCACAAATGACTAAATAACACAAAGGTAAACTGGTTTTGGAAGATCCAACGTAGTCTAGGATCAGGAAGAGATATAATTTGCAATTCACAACAAATCAAAAACGTATTGACCTTTTGCCTATTACAGTGCTACATCTCTGAAGGGTGCTCTGTAGTAAACTATTAAGTAATGTTATTGGTGTATCAAGTGGTTGCTTCTGTAAACTCCCCTTGTAAACAGTGCCTGCCTAACTACAGCTCCTTCTGGAGATCTGTCCTTTATCTCTCTGACACCAGGATAATTCTCTATCTATGACTTGCACAGATGTGAAATAATACTTTGGTTCTCGGTGACTGGGGGACATAGCAGGAAGGAAGGACAGAAAGGCAGAGAGCTTCCCAGTGGATGCGTCCTCTAGCTTTCCTCCCATGGTGGGCATTAGTTAGAGGTGAAGAAAGGTACAGGCCTTTGGGCTGTTGTATTTCTCATTCTTTCCTTTTCTTTTCCTTTCTTACCTTCCAAATAAAGAGCCTGTTACTTAGCTTTAATTCTTGTTTGTTTGGGTTTGGTTTTTTTTTTTTTTTTTTTTTTTAAAAAGCAAAAGCTTTTCAGGAGTTCTAATTAAGGGAATATAGAGTAAAAAATGCTGCTCATTTTGGAGTATGACTACTAGTTTTAAGTCATCTTTTGTGTTATTTAGTAATTTTAATTTATGTTGAATTTGTCGGGGTGGAGAAAAAGGTTGTGAATTCACTGTTCTTTTCAACACTTCTTTATGATGCTAAAAACATGCTCAGTCTGAGCTACGTTAAATTAGTTTCCATGGAAGTCAATTAAATACTCTTAATTCCTTCTAAATTAATGAATAACAGAAAGAACGTAAGCCCACATCCTGACTTGGGCTTATTTTCTAGAAATTTGCATGAGAACTTACATTGTTTGTCTATGCATATGTTTATTCTCACAAAAGGCCCAGTTGCAATGCCAGTGTAACTAGAATGGATGAAACGGAAAATAGCCGGCTTGTTTTAACAGGCTTTGCATTATTTGCAGAATTTATGCGGAACCCATGTGTGGATGCTGGGTTGATCCCTCCTTTGGTGCAGCTGTTAAACTGCAAAGACCAGGAAGTATTGCTTCAAACAGGACGTGCCCTGGGCAATATATGCTACGATAGCCGTGAGTGTTGAAATATGCCATATTTTGTAGATGCTCTTGTAGGAGGGAGGGGAATGTTTCGGTGTTCTGTACATTGTGTACTGGGGGGTCATTTTCCTCTTTTCTTGATTTTTATTTACCCCACGACTCTTCTGGTTGTATGGGACAATTGAATGTCACACTTGCATTATGCTTTTGTGACAGAAAGATTAAAAAAACTGTTTCAGTATTGTGATACAACTGGATATAAGAATAGAAAAGATTTGTGATCCTGGGTTTGTTTTTTTTAAACATAATGAGCTAGGTTTTCAAAGAGCAGGTGCTACATACACAGAGGCCTGAATAGTTAATTTTTCCTCAAATAGAATGTCTCAGAAGGGAATAGACAGAGTCAGAAGGGAATATTCATATTCTACCAGTTTCAAAGCTGTGCAGAGTTACGTATGTGGCTGAAATGATGCCTGAGCTATGTTGCTGATTCTTAGCATTCTTATGTGGCCAGTTCATTGCTCCAAGATTACATATTGGTATTTTTGGTAGTCAGGGCTTATGGGGCGGGGGGGAGGTTGGTGAGGCTTTTTAGCTTTTTGTGGGCACAATAAATTTTGCACTGCCAAGCAATTGAGTTTTGAAATGCAATTGTGACTCCATGTGCTGATTACATGCATGGATATGTCATTTGCAAAAACCAAACCAGTGGTTGCAGTGTTTTGAAAATGCAGCCTCATTATCACTTACTTTAAATATTTTGATAAAAGCCAGTGCATGATAAATATGGTACAGAAGCAGAGACACCAGAACATCTTTCTATGCACATGAAGGAATTAGAAGCCTATGGATGTCTGCAGATGGGAAGTGAGATGAAATTGTAAAAGCATTTTGTTATTTTGAGATTTAGTTCCTTATTTCATATGGCAAAAAATTTTCTTTGTACTATGTGTTGCGTTTACTAAAAGTTTTGCTGTTCTGAATAGTCTGTTGAAAAAACTGAATTATTAGTAGCCTTTCTGCTTGCTACTTTTTTTCATCCTAGTTTGGAAATTTACATTTTATATTGTTTTAAATTACCTTGCCTTTGACCTCAAGGAAGTCAGTCAGATTTTCCATGCTGGCATTTCCATTTACAGACGACTACTGCTTGAGAATGTTAATTCATAATTCTTTCATTTAGGATTTTCTTTAAGGTGACCAATCAACTGAACAGCTGCTTCCTCATGGAAACTTCAAGTAGAAGCTGTTGAGCTTTCTATAACATAATTTATTTACTATATTTTATTTCAGGGTCATGTGTGATATAAAGCTCACTCCCAGGTGGCACTGGTTTATTTCATACAAGTAAAATCTACATAACTATTCATGTCATTGTTGTTCAACCCACATTTTTTCATAAAATACAATAAGGACACACAAAAATGGTTTTGTAGTATCAAGTATTGTGGGCTGCTGCTGGCTTTTACAGTGCAGGATTTATCCAGTACAAAAAAGCTGTATTACAACGCCTTGTGTTGCCCTTCTGTGGAGCAAAGCCAGCACTGATAAAATCTACAGTAGGCAGTGATGTGTTCTGTATGTGTTGCTGTGCTACTGTGTGAGGACAGTCACTACCTTCCCTGTGTATTTGAATAAGATTAATGAATAAAGTGTAATAAAATGTCACAAAAAACAAGATTAGCATCTTGGATTTGAGTGGAAGAGGCTATTTACAGTGCTTATTTATCACATCCACCCTATCTGACTTTATTTTGTATGTTATCTTAACGTGTAATGGTTATGTAATTATGTACCCTATCCTAAATTCTTATTTAGGACAAATACTTTCAATATGCTTATTACTATAAAATTAAATATATTTTCATTTATGACTATTATTTTTCCCTAACAAAGAGCTTTGAAGTATAACAAAGACAAGGTGTGGAGGCCGATAGTTCTAATAAAAAATGTTGTTATGTATTGATAGTCTTTTTCTTTTCAATTGAGACAAAAGCAGCTGTTACTCTTCTGATAATTGGGACTCGTATAGGAACTTGAAATACATCAGTAACTGTATTTTACCATATACATGGGTGTTTTTTTACTTCTGCTGACCATGTAATTATAACATGCAGTAATGAGGAAGGTCTTTAAGTCCTAAATCAATGTCAGGCTGAAATTATGAAATCTAGCCCATATTGAATGGCTCATAGCAACATTTCTATTTATTGAAAGCCCCAATTATCCTGTATTTCATCCCAGCAAGCATGTATCTCTTTGTTTAGTGACAGTTTGTGCGAAAAGAAGTTAATCAGGTCTCTATTTTTGAGAGAAGTCTGCATGGCACAGGATGAAAGTTGTGGGACAAATGGCTTTTCCTACAGGGAAGGCCCCTTAAAAGTGGCCTTGCAGAAGAGAAGGATTGCCTGAAATTTTTTCTTGACTAAAGGAAAATGGCAATGGGATCTCAGAGTTGATGTATGAAGGCAAGACCATTTCCACGTAAGTTCAGGAGGGGCTACTCCTGGAACACGGCTGCTGTGGAAAGGTAGTTCATGGCTAAGTCCCAATGCTGGAAAAGGTTTAGTACCTTCCACAAGGTAAAAGGGGAATTACACACTTGCTGGCCAGAGACCTTTCTGAACAGATTCATCTCCTCATGGAAAACGTGAAATGAAAACCTGTTGACTTACTGATAGATTTTTTTTCTCTGTTAAGTTTGAGGTACACATGCACAGTGTTACTGTCTGGGTGCTCATCAGTGTTAGCCGACTAAAATAATACTGAATCACCTGTTTGAGCATCGAAGAAAATAAAAAGAATTAAATGCATTTTGTAAACAGTTAAAGAGGAAAAAATAGGTCAAATTCATTCCAAGCAGCCCTGAGAGCATCCTTTTTAAAGTATTTATGTTGTGAAGAGATCTGCTTTATGTGAGTCTCTGAGCATCAAGAATACAGGCAAATATAATTGCAAAGCAGAGTAGAAGGAAGGTAAGTAAGAAGTACTGGTAAGGCTTCTAGTCTCCCAGCCTTCCTCTTCTATGCAGAGATGAAAGAAACAATTGAGGCAGCCAAAAAGATTTTGTCAGAAGCAATGAATTTAACTAATCACAGTATGCAGACTGTTCAGTGCTGTCCTACAATTTAAGAACAGATACATTACTGTATGTTCCTGTACAGCCTGTAATTGTTCTACATGCTTTATCTAGTAAACACCACATATATCTCGGCCCCCAAATTTTCTTCAAAGCAGAAAGTGCAAAGCAAAGAAATGGAGACGTGATCTCTCCTCCTCTCCCTCCTGCTTTCTCCCCCACTATATCTACAGCCTGTACCAAGTACAGCTGCTTGTACTTCCGTATCCCCAGACAACAGATTCCTCAGCCTCACTCAGGGACAGAATTTTGTCTGAACTATATTACTAGATGCAAAGCTCCTAGCCCACTCATTCCTTTTAACCACCAGTTATGTTTTTTCGCTTATAATCAAAAGTAAATTCTTAGGCATTGTCCAGTCAGAGCATAAGACCTATCCTTCTAGCTGCCTTACCACTCTTTATCCGTGAATCAAACTATAGCTACTTTTCTACTGTCTGTCTTTCCAGCCCTGCCTGCCATTCTCCCCCGTGCTGTTTCTTTAGTAAGTTTGTTCATTTAGGGCTGTTACAGATGTACAGATGTTACAGACTAATAGGGCATACCTCCAAAACTCTTCTAAGTTCCCCCTGCACCTTGATTCCACATGCAACATGAAGATCTCATCTCCATTGTTCGGGAAAGGTTATGTGTAACATAACATGGTTCTTGCTACAAAAAGCAATGTCTTAAGTCAGAGCAGAATGGTTAATTCTGCTGTAGATAAAGCCTAAAAATGATTTGCTACCATCAGCTCTGGCAGTTGGGATATTAAGTTAAAGAACAGCATTATCCAAATTGCAGCTTGGGATCACTTCATGATGATGGCTAGTACACGCCTCAGCTCGCTCTGCTGCCTTCTTTCCCAATAGACTGGGAAGACTCTGGTGACTTGAATCATGTGGCAGATTGAGTGCTTGGGGGACAGGGAGACTGAGACCACAGTTTTCAAGTTAGGCCTGCCTTCTTGCAAGACCTACATGAGAATGCGGGAGAAAGACAAAACCCGTCTCTAGCCAGGTCTCTGTCCTGCTCTGACACCCCACACACCAATGCAGTTTGTACAGATGAAAGATCAGGCCAACCAGATTAAATTTTAGTCAAGAATTTTAATGGAAGATGATGCTATATTAAAATAGCATTTTTAGCATTATTAAAAGCATTATTTAGCATTATTAAAATAGCAAATTTTCTTAGCAGATAATAGCCTCACAACATTTTTTATCATTAAGTTTGTGATGCACATGCTATCTTAATCTCAGTGATCTTTCCACAGGTGGTTTGTTACACACTTCAGTTTTGAACTGATTGACAAACTGTTTTCCTGTGTTTTTATATCGCATTGAGCACACTATAGAAGCTACCATAATTATACTATAAAAGTGAAAATTGTAGAGGAAGTGAAAGGCTAGGGTATTTAGAGCCTGATTCAGTAGCCATACAGGCTAGAGGGAGTCATTCTGATTGACTTCAGTTGAGATTAGATTAGACTCTTACCCATTAGAAAATAATTCCTTCTTGCTGTTTAGAGCATCCACATACTCTGAAAGCTATCAAAGGGAAATAAGCTCTCCATAGATCTTGTAAGGGAAATGAAAAATGTCCCATTCTGCCCTTCTGTAATATTCATATTATTGGTAGTGCTTAGAGACCTCCTTAGGAAATCTCAAAGCTGTTGCTTTTTGCACCCATCCACAGCCTTGTTTCTTCATGAAACTACCAGCCTGGGTACATGTTCTCAGCAACAATACTTCATGACAGAAACAGCCATAGAATTGGAAAGAAACTAAAAACGCCAACTCATTCTGTAAAGGCTCTCCTCTGGCAGCTGCTTATCTACCTTTTTCTGCAGGAAATTTACTGGATCCTTTTCTCATTTCCTAAGCTGTACGTTTCTTTGTTATCTACCCAGTCTTACTTGTATTGATGGCAAGACTCCTCGCTGAATTTCAGCGATGTGGCCTTTCACGTAGACCCAGATCTCTCTTGATCCCAGCCTTAACACCAGACCATGAACATTATACCACTTCCTGTTAAAAAGATCTTACACATGCTATAAATTCTGTATACTCAGCTGCCCATCCTATAAGGATGTACAGACCTCTTGCAGAGATCTGCTAAGAAAGGCAAAGTACAAAAATAAGAAACTACTCAATTGTACAGTTACATATATCTCCTCTCAGGAGATGAGGTTAATTTCAGGATCTAAAGCAGAAAACCAGACGCTTAAGAATTAAACATACTGGAAAGAAGTCAAATTCAGTTTTCTTCAAAAAATGGCATAACCTTTTTCAGTACCATATGGAAAACCAGCAGAATCCTAGAACACAACTGGTATTGATAATGGCACACTACTGGCTAATCATTTTTATGAAGGTCACCCTGATTCATGCAGCCAGGCAGCATCTTACCACAGTCTTTCACTTTTCATTGTACTAGATCCTACCAAATGCAAATGCCACCTACTAAGCTGTTTCCCAAGCAATATCATGAAATTGAGACCAGAGACTTTAACTTGTTGCTTGAAAACTGATTGTTTACAACAGCTTACAAGGAATTAAAATTCTAGTTTTTAATTGTACAATAATAGTGTTTCACCTGTAGATATGGCCTCTCTAAGGCATGTCAGAATCTTAGAAAACTATAGCATTTTTAAGTTAGAAGTCCATGATAATGCAGTGTTTTTTCCAAGCCTCTGCAGCACAAGTATTGCATCAGCTAGAAACTAAGCATACCACATGCATGCCAACACATACTTTCACAGTAATATTTAGTACTTATCAGCAATTAATCACGAATGTTCTTAGGAAGCTGTTAAACAATATTATTCTAATTTACTTATTTTATAGCTGGCCTAAATGGAATCAGAATGATGAGGAAGTCTTCCTAGAGCATCAGAAAGAGCCATTCGAGAGGTTATATGAAAAACATGAATTCCCATTCTCAGGCTATTACTCTTTTTAAATTTACATTCTCAATATTAAGTCTACTGAAACAAGTGGCAAAATTCTCATGACTTAAGCCAAAACTTAACAGAAGCCCACATGGGGAAAAAAAAGTTAAAAAAAAAGGAACCAAAACCAAACTGCCATAGATTTGCATCTTTTGCCTTCTTCAAGATGAAGGTATGAGGCCTGATTTTCTGTTTGTTTTAAAGAGTATAGGTATGATAGGTCCTGCTTATTTTCTGCAGTGCAAATATTTTTCCTCTTCCTGTTTTTTCCAAGAAGATTATTTGAATAAGCAGAATAAGTAGATCAGAATTCTGTCAGTACAGGTACAAAGAAAATAAAATCTAAGAAACAAAGCAGATTTTTTCTGATTCCTTACTTTCTCCCCCTCCAGCATTTCATTCACAGTCTTTAAAGTCTGTGTATTGCTTATATTCCAACAGGCTCAGAAACAACAGCTTAATTTACAGTCAAAGTAGAAGCCACAGGCAACAAGGAAACAAAATAAAACAAAACACACACACCCCCCAAAAAAACCAAAAAACAAAAAAACCCACACACATGAAAAAAACAAAAACCAAACCAAACAAAAAACCCCAAAACAAAACAAAACAAAAAAGATAAGAGATGGAAGGTGTTTCCAGGGTCTTAAAGAAGGCATGAGCAGACTTGGAAAGAAATCCTGCTTTATTCACTAGATCTTGCTGCCACCCTAAAAGCAAGTTAAGGATTCAACCTTCAGTTAAGGACTGAGCTATTTCTTCATATGTCAAAGCTAAACGAAGTAGGAAAGGCAAAAACTTGGAATTCTCCCTAATATTTATGAAGACTAGAAAAAATTCCTTATCAGGAAGAAAAGCTTTTAGAATTTCAGTAACAATAAGTGAACAATACAAGATATGTAACTCACTCTTCTTTCAACTCAACCTCCCTTTTCATGTCTTTTTTCACTTTGCCTTTTAAGATATTTGGAATTGTTCATATTTATAGATAACTGCACAGTCACATGTTGTTGCTTTCAAGCCCCTCAGAAAACAAAGCTTGTTAGTTGAGTGTCCAGACATGGCCAAAGTGTCTAGCTTATTCTACTTTATTTTGAAAAGTAGGCATTATGTGACTAGAAATATCAACTGTCACTAAATCAGTGATGGTAGAAAACATCAACTGAATTACCATGGAAAACAGAAGAAAGAATCTGTTAGCATCTTGCTAAGCATTGCTTATGTGTAACTGGGGAGTAAGTGTTTATTAATTTTTTTTGTTAAGCTTGCAGTCATCATTTTTCTCCTTTTAAACTTTGTGTTTTAATGCAGTCTAATTATCTAATCATAGCTTCTTAAATAATAACATAGAATATAATTTTGTTGTACTCTCAGATCCACTTCTGTAGATTTTTGCAACACTGTGTGCACCATGCATACATTGCATGGGCCAAGCCTTTTAGTTTTTTACATGATAGCTACACAGACATCTGGTTTTATACAGCATTTCATACAGTGCAATAACAGCAGAGTTAGCATACAACATGCAAACCACGTAAATTCAGTTACATTTCTTGCGTTCATATCTAAGGAATACTGTGCAACTCTCAGAAACAGAAATTGGACATTATTGGCAAAGAACTATATTAGTAAAATCTATCCCTTAATGCAGTGAAGCTCTTGAATGTCTCAGCTAGGGGACCAGGACTCTGTTTAGTTAGAGTGTTTTTATAATACTGTTTGTACACTAATATAATCAAGAGACAGTGCCCACCAGAGGAAGCTGCAGCCTATTTGATAAAAGACGGTGAGGAAAGAGTTAGGTAAAAGTACAGATAATAGCAAGATGGTTAGCATTAGCAATAACATGTGTTCCTGTCACATGAGGTGTCTATGTCTATGAACAAAGTTGGTCTTTGAGCCTCCTTGATCCTGAGACTGCTGTGTGGTTAGTTGTCCAGCTAGCAGAACAGCCTGAGGAGTCAGGGTGGATGCCTTGAATACCCTATCTACAACAACATTCACATTTCCCTGAAAAAAGAGTCATTTACCCGAGACAGTGTCCAGTTTATCAAATGCATCTTGGCACCACCTGGCCTCTTGAGTGTGGGCTGTTCTGCAGTTGTAGTGCATTGCTAGTTGCCCTCCAGTCAAATCGGTGGGTTGCCTTCTGCTAAGGAGGTAAAAGATTTCCTAAAACAAAACACTTTGCTGGACTTTCTCAGGCTGTATCCTACAGCCTTTCAGATACAAAAATCTTCTACAGGTCAGCTCCTCCATGCAGGCTGCACACTAACAAGCAACAGCCTGCATGCTGCTGCTTGGAGTTGCTTTAGAAGGCCAGGTCCTAGACTTCATGATTTGGGGCAAGGATAGCACTGACCCCAAACAAAGACTCACCCCAGCTTTTCCTAGATCCCAGGGTCACTTGTTACTTTCTCACTTCTCTGAATAATTTTCTTTCTTCCCAGGGCCTAGTAGGATCCACAAATATGCTTTATGGCAGGTTTTTTTTGGTTTTGTTTTGGTTTTTGCTTCTTGGGCTTTTCCCAACCTACTCCAAATCCCCATGGGTTACACACTTTCTGAGACTGCTCCTCTGGCTGCTTTGGTGGAGACCCACAGCTCCTTCGAGCTCCTTCAGCTAGCAGTACCGCTCTCACACAGTACCAGTCTAAGCCTCTTGCCAAGCTGCTTTCAGCAGCACCCAGCAGAACGCCCGTGTTCTGCACCAGACTGTGACCATGCCATGCTCAGTTCACACCCTTGTTCTTCGAGAGTTTGAAGCTGAGAGACAACGTTGCACTCAAGGCCTGGGAGTAAAAATTCTAAATTAATTGCTGTGTGCAGGTTTATTCTGTTAATAGCATGAGATGCTATAAATACCTATTTACCAGTGTAGAAAAACTGCCTGATGTTTTACTGTATAATTGGATTCCATGATTTATTCCATGCTGTATGAAATAATAAGCATAGGCTGGCTTCAGCTCTGACTTATGCTCTAATAAACCTAGAGTAATTTGTTTGACTGCAATGGAATTATTAAGGAGTTGCACAGAGTTATAAAATCAACTCAAGAATCTGCTGTAAGCATATTGCATGTGGAAAGGAAGGCAGAGGGAAGTGCTACATTCAACTTTGAGGGCCTTTACGTGACTTTTATGTATCTAGTAGAACTTTTTCATACTGCTTGGCTTCTTTATTTTCAAATAGAATTCAGTAGTGGAAATATTACTACATTTTAAAACTAAAATCCCCTTGGAATACAGAACAAATCACCTGCCAATACTGAGACTAGTAGTATTTTATGTCTTGTTGTTGATAAAAATGTTTCTGCATATTTCTATACTGAAATCTCAGGTCCACTAGTAGAATTTGACTGGAAGTGAAGTATTGAAAAGTCTTGAACGGTAAACTCATCACTGTTCTTTTGTCTGAAATCAGAAACACATTATTTTTCTTGTATGTGTCTGACATGAGGAATATGAAAAATAAGCAAATTTTATTGCAATTAAATTGTAGAGTTGAATCTGGCTTGCATTTGACTGCTGCCTCAGCATAACATTAGGGAGATTGCAATACTGGCACATTTACCCGTCCCTTCAAACGTTCTGCCAAACTCCTGACTCTGTAGACGAAAGAAATCCCACGATACTCATGAGAGAGATTAGGGCTTGTTGGCGTTGATATCCTATGGTCCACACATTGAACATGTAAGGAGTCTACCAAAAATACCCCTAGATCTCCATTTGGATACAACATTTTAAAATTGTATTTGTTAGAATAAACTAGTTGCATAAGAGGGCCAGTATGCTGCTGCAAATATGCTGGCAACAGTTTTATCCAAAAAGATCAATGCTACATATTTTCAGTCCTTGAAGGCACTATATTAAAAGACAGCATTCTGTTAGCATTTCTAGTTTACTGTTTACATATTTACTATTTTAGCAGTAATTTCTAAAAGAATAACTTATGAGACAATACCTTCAATGCAGCTGAAGTTAGGGCTAAGGATAGTTGCCAGCAATTTAAGATGAACTGATGACAAGACTGTTCTGTTTATCTCTGAAGCAAGCATGACTAATTCAAGATTGTTTTTTCTTCACGAAGCAAAAATTTGAAGGCTATATTGATTGATTTTAATCAATAAGCAAATAAAACAAAACTGTACTTCTGGTAATCAGAGTCTTATAATTCCTGAACAATTAAATAAAGGGAAAGGAAATTTCAGTACGAGATAGAGCAATTCCAAAAAATATCTTTCAAATTATAAAAACATGAATCTCAAAATACAGTATTGCTGTGTCCTGTCCCTTGTAGACAAGTACACAAAAGACATGGAAAAAGCAGCAAACAATAATAGTGCAATATAATTACATGAAGCTTGCTTTCCTTGAAAAAGTAAAATTAATGCAATGGTGCTCTCTGTTCTGTAACAGGGTTGTAATCTGTAGTCTTGCAGTCAAAGAATTGACAGGGTCCAGAATCCAGTGATTTAAAAGCATACACAAACAGATTCAAGATAAAAAGTAGGGTCAAGTATTAAAACTGAATGACAGCATTGCATTAGAAGTTTTATCTTTACAGTGTTCAGACAAGAAAAAAAAAAGGTAAACTCCCAGTTTATATAAGTGGCAATGTTTTTCCTAATGTCTACATAGATAACGTGGTTTACACTAGCTAAGGGTTTGCCCCAACAGTGTTTTTTGAATATTTTCGCTTTCTATTTTCTGAATAAGAAGAGAAAATGTGTAAGCAGGACCTTTCTTCTTTTGGAGTTCTACTCCTGCTGTTTTTTCCCCACACATGGTCATAATTTTCTGTATGTCACATCATAATTTCCTCYGCAGCAGCCAGTTTGATATCACAGAAGATTATGACTTCAGGTGAAAGGATAAGCAGCAAGAGCAGATATATGCCTCAGTACAAAAACCATGCAAAGAGGACCTAATTAAAAAATAGAGGAAAATAAAAATAGAACATGTAGAAAGAACTCTCCCACACAAACACACCTTGGGCTACTGTAAATCAATTAATCTTTAAAAAAAAAAAAAAAATTAAAAAATATTATCCATAAAGCACTGGTCTAACCTGAGCAATATTTTGGTCAAAAAGAATGTAGGATTGGAGCCAAATGCAATAAAGATGAAGCACTTAAAAGTAAGATGGCAGTATGTCATTTAAATTATTTGATCATTACACCTGATTGCAGAGTAAAAGAATTTTAAAAGAAATACTATATTTTTTCCATGTCACCAAAAGCTGCTGTCTTGGCAGCTTGTTTTATGCAAATCAGGGACCTTGGTCATACAAATCATCCTTTCCCTCACTGACTTGCACCATTTATACCAGTGCAACTATTTACATCAATAAACTTTTATAGAAGATGAATTGGAGAAAGGATAATTCAGGTTTCCAGTTGCAAGACAAAACCAGAACATTTCAGAGTACAAATCTTAAATTTGAAGCCCAAAAGATCATTTTTAAGACATGCTGCCAAATGGTTTTCTAGCTGATTATCTGAGAAATGGGTATATTTTGGAAGCCTACATATATAATAAACATTATAACAACATGGTAACTTGTGATTTCTGGTGCTTTTTAAAGGTTAAATCTATTTTATGCATTTTGAGTCTGCAAACCAATATAGGGCCCCTACTGAGAAATATCATTACATGTGAAATTATATTGTGAAACACAAAATTCACATTTCAGAATGAAGATACAGTAACAAAGACTTAGCAAAGAACTGCTTGGAAAGCAGTGGCACTATGGCCATCACGGTGTAAAGATATGATAGGCAAAGGTAATACGGAGTGCTCATACCTTATCGTTTTTTGTGAGAAAAAAATGGACAAGCTTTCAAACAACCGTGCAGTACATCACTATACTGAACATATAATTTTCTATGCTTTTACTTAGTCGTTATTTAAGCTACGATGCCATCATCACCAGAATCATAGAAACCTACCTAATTTTTACCAGCCTGTGGGTTTACTCACCATATACATACTTAATAACAGTGTGCATCTTTGCAGGACCAGGATCATTTCTGAAGTACAAATGACTTCTAAACTGTAGTTTAAATACTAGAGATGATGAAGAGAAAAGTTTCGAGCAATGGAGGAATCAGACCAATATATTTTAAAACTTCGTTAAAAATTGGGTAAAACACGAGTTTTTAGAACTGTCTGAAACTGTGCTATTTTTTTCTTGTGCAGACACAGCTTTATATCGAAATAGAACATTAATAAGAAATGTTTTTGTCCCAATCTGTATGAGATGCATCGGCTTCTTTAATGTCACTTGGATTGGCAGAGCTTAAACTTTATATTAAAAAAAGGGCCCAGTATGAAAACAACAAAGCTAATTTAAGGTTTAGATTAAAGAGCACTAGGGGAGTTATTTGCAAAAATATTTTCTGATATCTGCCTATACTATGGCACAGCCCTTTGCCTGATGTATTTCCAGAAATAATAACCTTAGAGTGGTGACAAAAATCAAAGTATTGGTGCATGTGTTTTAGAAATAACTCATTGGCTATATATAGCTTATGCTTTACATTGTTTTCATACTTTAAGCTGTCACTTTAGTTCTTTTTTCCTGTTAACTTTTTATGACTTAGTGGTTTGTTTTAGGGTTTAGTAAACTGGGGAAGAAAACTCAAGGGAAAACTATGCAAACACATCTTGGGAAACACAAATTGAAACTACTGTAAGTGCTGCCTTTTAAAGACCTACCAATCATATGCACTAAAAAAATTCTGGTCTTTGACTTGGGCATCCATTGGAGCAGGCACGGCTGAGCCACGGTGAAATTTGACAAGACTCTGTTCATAGGGGGAATGTGAGCAGTCACAGTAATTTGATAATCCACATTAAAACACAGTTTTGCATAAAACTCCTGTGAGCAACTCAGGATAGAAAAAGAGACTGTACTAATTCTTAGAGATGGTTGTGTTGCATTGGGCTAAAGAACATTGTGGAAGTAATAGCTCATTCTGTAATAAATCTTACTGTACATTTTGTAGGAAAAAAAATCTCTCTGGTCTCTTGAGTTGTCATTCTGGCATCTTTGAACAGTATTACGTGTACTTAAAAAAAAAAGCTATACAACAGCATTGCCCTTTGTGAGCTGTAGTGAAGCATTTTTGAGCAGAAATGTGAATGCTTTCATTAAACTGTTCAATCACTGATCTCTTAGGAATAGCAAATGTTTATTTAAAAAGGTCGCAGGAAAAAATTTCAACACAGCTTCTGGGAGGCTGGAAGCACGTTAAGTGTGGGAGTTTATAGAGCTGCTGAACTGCAAGGCAATAGTTGGATTGAGAACAAGACACGGCAACATGCTGTGGTCTTGTTTTGACTGTAAATGATGTGGAGTTCGGTGAGTATTCTTGTGTGCAAAATCTGTTTCTTGGTGACGGAGCAGGGAGAAGCGAGTCGGTAATAAGTACATGGAGCATTCTGAGTCAGAAATATGCTTTTTGCTTGGGGATGCAACGGAGTGTCATGGTCGGGACTTTCAGAATTTTCCTCCTACATCTGGTACAGGATTCTTTGTGGCCCTGCAGTAATGAGCTGAGTTAACCCTCTTGGGCAGCACCAGGAGATCCTAATTATAGCACTAGCCCAGGTCTGTTCTTCACCCAGCTGCCTCGGGCAGAGAAGCAGCTACACAGGGTGAGCTCTAGCATGGGAAAGAGGTGGAGCAACAAACTCAATTAAGGCCTCTCTTTCACRAATCTACCAGCCTATGTAGTCACATCAAAGTCTGGCACTTACAGCCTGCCACCTACTTGGGAGGGATCCTGAAGTTCATTTTACCCTAACTTTTTGAATATACTATAGAGACAGAGAGACATTTCTTGGAGTGAGATTTGTTTCTGAATCTTTTTGCCTTACTTTTGCTGTCTGTACAGTGGAAGCTGATTATCTATCTACCTAGCAAAAATATTGTGTGGATAAGAATTTTGTCATGTATTTGAAGTGAGGGACTATTATGTACTTAAAGATACAGCAGTTTTTGATATATAACTTCTTTGACAAACCAGAGAGAATGGAAGTAAAAGGATATACAAGTTAGATTTTAATTTGTTATAAGATACTATCACGCAATTATTTTCAGTGGAGTTGTGCCAAATTCCATCCAGGTAAGGAACTTGGCTTGTAACAGTTTTTTGGTTTTTTAACCCTTGCTTCCGAACCCTCACTTGACTCTATGTTATTCTTTGCTTACATATTTTATACGCAGTTCCGTATCAAGATATGGGAACAAGCTTGACACCTGATTCTTATCTCAAGCTTAATTTTATCATGGTTTTAGTTTGTTGATTTCAATTGCATTATAGTAATTTGATGACCACATTCAGTCCATCTGATCCAGAATCAGTGATTCAGTTTTGTTTTGCACAACTGTTTTGACTGTAAACAGATTCCAGTTTCTCCTTTTTCAAAATGGAATATACATACCTGCAGTGAAACACAGTCCCCTGTTGTCCTGATCATGTCCAAGGTGGAAACAATCATGGCAATGACATTTTCCTCTGTTGCATGTATCTCAGTTATTCTGCAAAACACTTATTACTTTGGTAATAAATTTAATAGTTAAGATCCACCAAGAATTACCCTTCCTCCCTCAGCTCCACTCAGCGAATTATCTGAAGTCCCTATATATACCCCTCATATATATCTCTCTCTCTGTATATTTGTGAATATATAGAGTGTAGGTGTATATACAATACTTATAATCCTTTTATATATATAGTATGTAAGGGGCATATATGCCTCATAAATAGTATTAACAAGAATTGGAAGATTTAGAAATTTCTTTTTGCAGAGCTCTGGAACACTTTATTGTGGAAGATCATATTATAAATGTGGACAATCTTGGTTTTCATACTGAATACGTTGCAGAATGAGGAAAACTTGGTAGCTTGACCTCCACGTATGAAGGGGAGAGAGAGGGGTGATGATAGAGTGGTGAATAACAAGGGAAAGAGGAGATTTGCATTGGGGCCATTAAGACATTGAGAAGAGGGTGGTTTTTTTTTTTCTTACTTTGCAAAACTTTTGCTTTAGTGATTTTCCCCCAAAAGTTTTGTTTTCATCCAGATTTTCCAGTTGATTCCAACTGTAAATCACTTGGAAATCTCTCCTTTTGGAAGCCCTGGAATTTAGGTTATTGACTGTTGTCTGTTGCTGAGTGCCTGCTGGGAAAGGAAGTGGTATTGTCGATTATTGTAATAGAAGGCCAATTTTTCCTTTATTCCTACACTGATACATCAAATCTGATTTGTTATACAGAAAGAGTTCCATACAAAGATTATGGTGTGTTATTTACAAAACCTCAGAACATTGTAGTCTATTATAGATGCAGAGCGAATTTTTCTTTTAGCCATACAAAAAGAATCTGATAGTGGTATTAAATTTCAGGTATAGAAGTACAAAAAACATGCTGTGTGGCAGAGTGAGTGCATGAACAGAGTTTGTGACTGGGAACTAGTACCTCTGTCTGCTTTGTCCGTTTTATTCCCCATTTTGTTTTTAAGTAACGTAAGCGATTTATTTTCTGTATTTCAATTTCTCGATCTGCATAATGGCAAGAGTAATTTACCTGGTCCACAAGGGGGTATGGGCTAGGCTTTGTAAAGTGCTTAGAACCTCCCTCTGGCAAAACCCGATGTATCTTCAGAGTATCATTTATCTGCTCCAGCGGCTCTGCCTCAAACACTGAACTTCTTTACAAAGGTATTAGTGCCAGGTGGTTAATCCCTTTTGTTGTAGGTTGTTTTAGCTCTGTTGCGCTAAAAGCTGGCCCTCAAGCATCTCTCTAGATGAATTTGACAACACTGGAGGAATGACTTCACTCTGTTTAAAAACTTCATTTTGTATGATTACTGTTATATTCGGGACTCTACGGTGGGTTTTGGTTTCATTTTTTTTTAATGTAACTCTTTGTTTTACAGATGAGGGCAGGAACGCAGTTGACCGTGCAGGTGGTGCACATATTGTAGTAGACCATATAAGGTCACTGTGCAGTAAAACAGATCCAGCCAGTGAGAAGCTCTTGACTGTCTTTTGTGGCATGCTGATGAACTATAGCAATGAGAATGGTAAACAACACCGAAAATTTGCTTTATGTCTACCAGGAGAACAACCCCATCAAAAAAAGAAAAAAGATAAAAGTTAAAGTCAACTGTAGGTTTACATTGTGCATACTAACACTAAGTTATTCTGAAAAGATCAAGTACCTCAATTCACATATACAATTTTCTGTTTCAGTAAAATTATGTTCCCAAAAATACTAGATATCTTCCTGATGCAATTCCGTATAGCATATCATATAAAGTTTTAAAATCAACATCTGGAATTTACTTCTTTGTCTAAAAGCAATACATGGAGATGTATCATACACCTTAGGAAAAAACAGATTTACAGAAGTAAACTAGAAGGCTACATTAAGTCCTCTCTTTTTCATTTAGTATCAAACAACACCGTAAGACTCATTTGTCACAGGCATGCAGTGTCTTGTTGATGATTTGGGGGTATATATGCCAAACAGTTTTCCTTAATCATTTTTCTCCTTGTGGAATGCATATAAAACCACATTACTTTCTTCTAAGATAAATGGGGAATAATTTATGTGTATGTTCAACGCTCTTCTGTGTCTACAAATTATAAGTTTATGTTCTTTATCCCATTAAATGGAGATGTTTAGGGGCTGGGACAAAAACACAAGATAGTATCTTAAATAAGAAATCCTTGACCACTGAGGGTAAGAAAATAGCGTTCTACACTAGTTGTACAAACGTACTGATACTTTAGTACCTAGTTTGCTTCTGCACGCCAGTGTGGTAATATGCCAAAGTATATTTTACAGCGTTCATACATTTCCAAGTTTTTCAAAATTTGAATCTCTAGGAGAATTGGGATAAATGAGGAAAGCTAAATAGAGGCTGTTCTCCTGTCTGGTAATGGCACAGATTGCAAATGTAGTTAGCTAATCACATTGTTTCTTCGATCATGTCCATTTCCTGAATTGTAGTGTTTTATCTTAGGAAGAAATAGCTTCTTTATTAGCTGCTCACCATTTCCTTAAAGCTATCACTTGCTGTAACTCACTTTCCAAACCTATGTCCCCAAAACTCTTCTACTTTTCAGGATGGTCCATAGGCTTAATTTTTTTTTCTTTTTTGTTACTTTACTGTATAAATTTTTAATCTGCTTTATCATATCTTCTAGCATAGTTTCCCTGTGTGTTTTCCGTGCCATCCCTCTGGACTTCTCGCTCTTAGTGTTACTTATGCACCTCCAAATATCACTGTTGTATGTGTCTCATCTCTTTCTCTTGTTCTTACATTCTTTTTTTCTCTTCTTGTCCAAGTATTATCTAAGAATACTTGCTTACAGTACTTCTTCCTTCTTCTCCAAATAGCAGCTTTCTAGTTCCTTTATTTCATATATTTTTCAGGAACTATTTTGCTTGATGTCTGCACAAGTGTCCCATTTTATTACATTTCATAGTGTTAGCTCCGTATTTTCTTTATTTGTTAAAATATTTGGAGCAAATAGATACTCTCACCTCTAAGCTACTATAATCCTCTGGATTAAGACTAATGAGCATCCAGTATATTTGGTAGCTCAAGACAGATCAGTCCAAAAGCGCTATGTAGAGATACTGTATCAGTTTTGCTTCAGTGACCAAGCTCCCAGCAGACCTTCCCTAGGAAAACTAATTATGAGATAAATCTCCCAAACAAGCAGCTTCTGAACAGTTTAACTGTTATGAACATTGAATAAATGACTCATTCCATCTAGTAAGATAGCTTCTTCTGATGCAATCAATAAAGCAGTTGTGTAGGTCAGTGACAACTAGGAGGATTCACTAGCTGCTCTCTACTCTGCTAAATGGTATCTTTCATCTCGCATGAACTAACGAACTGACACAATATTCACAGGAGCCACTGAAGCAATGTCAGAAGTGAGAAATGCAGGAGTATTCCCAGCTGCTGGATCTGGGTGAACACCACCATCCTGTCCTACCACCACATCAGGGAGGATTGCTGGGGGCTTACCAAACCCTCACCTTACCCCACATACTTGGTGGTCTCCATGAGAAAGGACCGTTTGGTAGAGACCCAGCTCCTGTTTGGCCCAGCACCCATGGTCATGCTGTGTAAGACTTGTGTCCTGTAGTTCCACTGTGAATTTGCCCACTGACTGGGGCAACGTCTGAATTAAACCCAAAATAATATGCCAAATCAATATTAAAAAAAAAAAAAAAAAAAAAAAAAGAAGTTAGAGGATTAAATTTTTAGAAGAAAACTCAGTGACCATACCTGCAGCATGTGCATGGAGAGACAGGTAGTTGGCCTGTCTTGCCAGTTTTGTTTTAAGATCCACAAGTACAATTGGACCATAGTTCCATAGTTGTGAACTGCTCTGAAAATATCACCTGCGGACCATAAATTTTCGGGACAACAGTCAATGTCAGAATGAGCCCAAGACAACCGCTTACTTCCATGCGTTGCAGATCAGGTGGATAATATTCTGAGTAAATGCGTTTCTTTGCTGACCTGTTAAACATGAAAACTCAGATTGTCCTGACAGTTAATTGTGCTTACAGATTAGTGGATACCATTTTCAGGATTTACTTGCAAAGGCTTGATCCCATGTTACTTACGAAGAAGATAAACACTGCATTGGTTTTGCTGAAGGGTGAGGAGTATGGGATTGCAGCCTAGAGTCCCAGATTGTTTTGTTAGTAGTTATGGAAACAAATTGGACAAAAATAAAAGAAGAAATATTAGAAACGTAAGAAGGAAGTGTTTCAGTCTTTGAAATAGCCCTTCTACCTTCTCTTTTCTTGTTTCTGTAATCTTTCCTGCTTAGTATGCTATGTTACAAAATTACAGGTGGGGACTTTGAAGATTTCTTTACCGCTTTTAATAACTTGCACTCTTTTAAGTTGTACTAGCTATCCAGATAAGGACAGTTACAGCACATTTAGTTCTTAGTTGCATCTAATTATCTGTGAACACCCTAATATTTTCTAATCCTTAGTATTTTATGAGCAAAGAATATATGAATTGTTTTATTTGGTTCTAAACAGTTCATCGTTCCCAGTCAACTAATTGCCCTCTTTTGCCAATAGCTACTACTTTAATAGCTATCAACTACCTTATTTTTTTAACGAGAGACTCATTCTTGAGTACTTCAAGTTTTTGAATTAGCATAGGGATTTATCACACATGMGTTTTACAAAAATGGCAACTAAAGAGCAGCTACAAGTAATATTTTCTTTTCCTAAACAGAGCAAATTAATGGAGCATTCTTGTATCTCGTCCTGATTCTGGACACTCAGCTTGCAATTGTAACTCCATTCATAACACTGTTGTCTAAGCTTTAAAACTAAGATTCCCTTTACAAGGTTCTTGTGCCATCTGCTTGTGTTCAGGAATTATTTTTGTCTGCTGTCTCTCAATTCTTCCTTTGCCTCCTTGGTATCTTATAATTTCATTAGTCGCTACAATGTTAACAGAACAAACTCAGCTTTGGCATCTCTTGCAGTTCTTTTAAGCTTATAAAAAAAAAAAAATGTTGATTTTTAGTTGCGTTGCTAGAAATCAGAGGGGTTTTCTGATGGGACACATCCCTTTGCCTTCAGCCCAGATTATCTTGACCCTCTCTGTCATAATCATATTTTACTACCCAAATTCAATCAGACACAAATAGCTCATCCCTGCTTTCCATTATTAGTTCTTAAAATGCAAAGTTGCAGGTATGGCTAGGAATGAAACAAACGTGTCACACATGTTTGTGAATGTTTTTGTTCATAGCTTAATCCCGAAAGAAGCAAGTCTTGACAAAAACCTGTAATAATTCTTTCTTTGTCAAGCTCTGCAAACTTTATTTGGGGTACAGAGCTCCCGTGCTTAAAGCTGCTGTTTTGGCATCTTTCAGTGGGTTCAGTATGTTGTTGTGCTTTTCCCATTCTGAAGACTGTTATCATTACGTATAGTCTCTGTGTAGCTATGAATCTGCTTAAGAGCAAGAGGCAAAGCAGGCTTGGATAAAGAGTGAAAAACTAATAACTAATCTAATAAAACTAATAATCATATGCAAACACTCATGTAAAAGAGTTAGTGACATGAGTAGTTATTCTGCAGATCTCGTAATCCTGTAAGCCAAGACTATTTACAAGTTAATGGGATCAGTCTATAAGGTAGCTAATTGTCCCTTGAGATTTAGAAACAAACCATAAAAGCATTTTTAAAGAAATGCAGAATTGATGGAAGAACTAGGCCAATTGGCTTATTAGATATAATAAGGCAATTAGGCAAATTGGAGATCAGAAGTTTACTGGACACAGTATGCATGTGTGAAAGTATACATATATTTATATATGGGCATATATATGTAGATAAAAATAATTATGTTTATAGATTGCTTCCTCATCTCATTTCGTATTAAACTTCAGTCTGTCAAGGTTGTCTTTCCTTCAGTGCCTTTGTAAAATGTAACATTCTGATGTTAAATCATACAACTGCCAAGCCTTTCTTATTCTCACAAAACTCTTAGCRACTGGAATGAGTGTTGGGGACTGATTTGCACTGTTTACCATCTGCAGAAGCTATGTAAATACACAAGAAATGAAAGGGAGATTTATGGCACCATTATTATGGTCTAACAGCAATATTTCAGTAATGCTTCCTTCTAAGACTTACATTTGTTAATTTTCATGCTTGCCATGGTTTTTGTTTCATTTACATCACAGCTAAAGATGTCTATATGTTTTCAAGACCTAAATATACAAATGGCAAAGTAACCTAAAGCATGTAAAAGCAGATTAAAAGTATGTTTCTTATGATAGTGAGATAATCAATACAATCACTTATATGTTATATGATGATTTAACATAGATGTGGGGATTGCAAGCAGGTTTCTCTAGGGTACGAAATTATGCCACCAGTTTGTACAAAACAAATTATCCTTTAGCATCATAATCACGGTTACTGATGAAACACAAAATGACTAGTTGTTTTCTGAAATTTTGTCCAAAATCATGAACTAGCCTAAATCAGCATTTTAAACTCAAATGCCCCCAATAAAGTTCTCAATTTGGGATATTCTCCCCAGATCTTACTTTTTGGAGTTTCCATGTGTGTCACCGAAGGACATGGAGCCATTGAAATTCAAGTTTTAGGTAGGTAATTGTTTGTGCTGGCGCATGTATTGATTGCCTTTTATCTACCTGTATATGCATCTGTACAGCATCACTGTCAGTGCTTTTCACCCTAAGAGAACACAGAGGCATCTTACTAGTGCAACATGTGATAGCGGTGTAAAATTTGGGAGAATTTCTTTTGTGGCTTTAAGTCATAAATTCAGAAGAGGCATTCAGTTTTTCATGCTTCCTGTTCACTATGCATAAAGTTCTGCTTAGGAAGCTGATAGAAATGCTGTTTCATCCTGAGACACGATGTTGCCTGGCTTCATGGCTCGCTTTAGTCCTGTGTCAGGCAACTGCTTGTAGGATGGATGCATGTGTCCCCTGAGTTTGTCTCCTGCTCTAGTAGGACCTTAACACTTCCTGCAATGAAAGGCTGACATACACAGTTATTCCAAGTTACCCAGTCTGCAGTCTTTCGTAGGAGAGCCTGAGAACTGCTGTCAGTCCCTTCAGCTAAGACTGAACCACTTAGATGTTTTTAATTTCTCTGAACTAAAAAGGGCTGTAGGTCTCCATACCAGTGAGAAGCCTAATACTTTTCTCTTAAACAACTTCTTAATAGACTTTGCTCTTGTGTTTACTAGAGAAAGAGCCTCCTATTGGTGGTAATAACAGATGTAAATGACAAGTTCAGGATTTGTATGGCAAGCCCAGGCTTAAGTATAAACATAGCAAATAGCTGCTGGCAGCCTTTTATTTTCAAAGGTTTTGCCTCCTATGCAGCTTCGTGACTCACAGGGTTGTCCTGTCTTTGGCAGAGGAGAAAATTTATCCTTTCACTTACTGTGGTTAAGGCATCAATATTTACCTTATCGGCAATTCTTGTAATCCCATTCCTACCACTGTAGACCATTCCTGTGCTCAGGCACCATCCTTCTACTCCAGGGAAATGAGACTGGTATGGAGTCAGGTATAACACCTGATTTTTGACCCAGTGCAATTGTTCTTTCTTGGTATATTTTCCTTTTTTCCTACTTGGGAATTCTAGAGGCCCTTTAATCAGTGTGCTCCATGCTCTCCTGAACAACAATATATCCTTCTATTTGGCTCTTAAGATTCCTGTTTCCTTTCAAAGATGGATATGGTTTCCCTTTTTCCACTCGTCTTCTCCTCCGCACTTTTTATATATTTTGTATTAAGAAAGAGAGAGCAGAAAAAAAACCCTGCTCAAAATAGAGAGTTTATGTTTCTGATGTCAGAACGCTTTACCAAAGGAAGCCCATAGAGATTAATTGTCTCTTTGTCCATTACAGTTGGATAAAGTGATTTTAGAGTGACTAAAGGCATAGTCTAGTAACAAAGCAATTTCTTTCTGCATAATTTTCTATGGCATTTGTGGTTTGTGTCTTTGTTCTCCTACTCTCCATGACTACCATTCTTCCTTCAGAATTTTTAAGTGTCTGCAGGGAACAATCACAAACCAAGGACAAAAACAGATTATTTACCAGTAACTTGAGTTCTCCTACACGATCATTTTCTCCGCAGAACCATTCCAGCTCCCCCCTCCCCAATTTTCCTATTCAGAGATAGATTTTTACAGTCAGTTTGGAATGAAGTAGGAGGGTATAGTAGTGACTCACACATCTGCCGGAGGTAAAATGGCATTCAATGCATGCGCTAGTGCAATTTGTACTTACCTGAAATTTGACAACTTCAGCAGCTCTTTGATGTCTGACATGGCGTTCTCATAAATTTCTCTAAAGACCATGAATCTGTGGAAGAGGTACCTCCCCTGCCACCACCCACCCCACCCCCCCCCCCCCCAAAAAAAAAAAAAAAAAAAAAAAAAAGGGAAATTCAGTTACTGGTAAGTAATACAGTTTTATTAAAGGTGTCAAGCCATAAGGATTCCTGCTCATCCCCAATAACCTGTCATAACCATGCCATTTACTTACTTAGTGTACCAAATTGATAATTATTATAAAAGTATTTTACACTGAATATAAATGAACTAAACATTCCAGAATCTTTTCATAATTTTATTATATGAAAATTTCAAACACACTTGGCAGAATCTTGAAGGCAAGGAGTTTTCCGAGAGCAAGAGATGATATTAAATTTGCTAGACTTAAGTTGTAATATGTTTTTATCTCCCTGTAAAAATCTTCAATTTTTATGGCTCTGATTCCAAGATACAAAAACTCCAACTGTTTTCAGTTGCTCAGAATGAATTCCTTTTAAAAAAAAAAAAATTAATTCCCCTGTAGGTCTTGACCCAAAGCTAAATGAAGTAATAACAATTCTCTTGAATTCACTGGGCTTTGGGTCCTTGTCTTTTGAGTCTGTAACATTTAAACGTAGTTAAAGTGCTTAGAAACAAAGGAAAAAAGATGCTTAGGAAAATTACTAAACAACATCTGGTGTGTTCATGTCTGCTTCATTCTATTCAACTGTGAAACAATGTTTTTCTTCTTTGCTATGTTATAGGTAAAACGTGTAAGAGAAAGTATCGTTATAAATAATCCTTTAAAACAATCATGTTTCTGCCTAACCATCAAAGCATCTTTCTATTTGCAGACATCTAGGAGCAATAACTTTCTTACTTGTAAATACTATAAACTTTCATCCTATGCAAGAAATTATCAGAATGGCTTCTAAGGACTTTTCTTAAACCTTCCATTTTTTTGTCTTTATTAAACTATCTTTTTTCTCAAGCTCCTCATAATCTACATTGTGACTTCCTGTGTTTATAAAACTTTTCATGTTTATTTCAGTGCCAGTTTATATTCATTCTAATTTTAATTTTCCAGTTTTGGTCTCTAAGGGAAAACAGTATATAGGAACATGCTCTCAGATAAATAATTATTTCACTGATGTAGTTTTGTTTGATTTCAGTCAGCTAGTCTCGGTGAGCTCAGAATCAAACCCAACATGTATTAGGAACCTGATAACCACAAAATTATCAGTAGCTGCGTAATCCACTATGCCCTATGACTGTATCAGGAGGGAATATTTCTGGGAATATGTCCCATTGCCAGGGGCAGGGGGAATTTATGAGCCCGTATCTCAAGTCTGGACCAGATCCTAGTGTAGAAGAGTAGAGGAGACAGACATTTTAATGCTGCTTAGCCTAGAAGTTGCTTTGTGTGAAAAATGCTTTTTTGGTTTAAAGAATAGTACTACAAACAGCAATGCTAACTCACTGTTGTACTTTCTTTTTATGTAGATACCCTGCAGTCACAGCTTATCAATATGGGTGTTATTCCTACATTAGTGAAATTGTTGGGTATTCATTGCCAAAATGCAGCTCTGACAGAGATGTGCCTTGTTGCATTTGGCAATTTAGCAGAGCTTGGTAAGTCCACAATATTAATCTCAAATTTACATCCAGTTTTCATAAAGTTAAATCTTAAGACTAACAAAAGCCTTGCACTGATGCTTGTTCCATTCCTTTTGGTACATTCAAAATTTAAAGCAAGCAATTTCTGCTTATTGTCTCTAAAATCTATAGTTTTGTCTTTTTTTTTTTCCCCCTTTAATAACTGAAATTTATTTGGGTACTTAGTACCACCTTATGTTTTATGTTAACGTTCTTCAATGCAACTAAGCACATTTTAAATCATCTAAACAGTATTTCCTGAACACTGCTACTTACTGTGAATTATTTATTAAATAATATAAATAATGTATCCTGGTGTAGCTCCACAAAGTTATATTGGGATTAAATTTGGCTCATGGAAATCACAAATGAAACTGAGACAGGCACAGTTCATAAATCTGCCTATACAATATTCTTTTAGGTGTAGAGTTTTAACATGTTCTAGACTAAATACTTGCATGTATAAATCATGAATACTACTAAGCTGTAGATGTTATTTTTAGTTAGTTACAACTTCATTTAAATTGAAGTTTGTGGTCCTGCTTTGATCCAATGTCTTTGCAAGTGGATTAGTTTCCATTGGAATTCCACAAAGTGTAAACCAACAGGTTGTTAGGGCCCATGTTTTATTATCACTTGTGGTTTACATTGTTGTTCTTCTTTTGCTAACCTATTCAGTGAAATTTTAGTCTTACGAGGTTTTTTGCACTGAAGTACAATAATATAGCAGTTATGATATCATCCTGTATTTCTAAGAAGATTCAGCAGTTCAAAATATGAAAAATGTATCTGTGAGTTTGTACTATTTGGTGGCCTGAAGTTATTCACAACTGTCCTAAGTTCATAGATTTCAAGGCCAGAGAGAATATCATGTTATCTAGTGTAGTCTGATCACACGCATAATACCTTTGCTTATAGCAGACAAGTCTACTTAAGAAAACAACAACAGAAAGAGCCATCAAAACAGCACTAAAGAAATTAATAGATCAGAGGTCTTCAAGATGAGCACCATGCATTGTGTCTACACAGCAGAAAGTATAATACGAGTCGTATACTGGAAATTCTAGTGCTAAAATGCAACTAAAACCATAAGGATATTAAATATAATAAATGGTATCTTCACTGAGAACTACATTTCCTTTCCCTTTTTGGAAAGATGCAGCTTTGTCCAGTTGAGTAATAAGAACCATGGGAAAGAAGCTTAACAGCAGCTGCTTCCCTTCCTGTTCCCATACGCTAAAAAGATGCTCGGTCTTTAAGATTGGTACAAAATTAATTTAGCTTGTAATACTTTAGTCTCCCTTAAGCAATAGCTTAGTGAATCACATTGTAACTGTAATATTTTATTTTTGCCTTGTAACTTCAGGGAATTTTATTGTCAGGTTGTCATTTTTCATCACTTAATAGACAACTGCATTCCACAGATCCCTTGAGAAGCATTATATGAAACTCTTATTCTGTGTCAAAGCAGGGCAAAAACTCAATAGAGAGAGTGATGGTTCTGCTTTTAAAAATACTGGAAGGGTCAAAAATCCACTTAGAATATGCCACACAGTTGTGCATATTGAGAGAAAACAATAATGGGATGTGCACAAAAGGGTCTAGGTCTGCAGTTCATGCTTTTCCCCAGTTGTTGGGGTCAATTCTACGTTAAAATAATCCCTAACCATCCATTAAAGCAGTAGCAAAGGTGCTGGAAGGTTTTCTAACTACAGATGGCCCTCAGGAGGTGGCAACTGGAGAATGCAGAACACCAGCCCTACCACCTGCATCCCCTGTAATACTGCCAGTGAGGAGGAATAAGATACAGGCAATGGAGTAAGAGATGCTTTTTGTTGAATCTACATTTGAAGAACTGTTATCTGCTGCTAACCTCCTGGTAGCAAGCTAGCCCATCTGTAAAGCTGCTTTATGCTGTCTGTGCAGTGTGAAATGACCCTGCAACAGCCACACACAGATTTCAAAGGAAACATCATCATCGTGAAACCATGTAAATATTAAAGCGTTCAGTACGACTCTTCATCTCTCCCACAGAAAATGCAGTACATGATCTGTTGGTCTTCCTGTTAAGCGGAGGGGAATCAAAGACTTAATGTATATTTTTGTAATGTTACTGTTTCTATAGCTACCTTTACATTCTGTTGGGCAGAAACAGCCCCAACAACCTTGATCGTATATTTATATATTTTTAACAGCCTTAACCATAATTAATTCAGGTCAGTACATTTATCTTAAAGTGTTAGACATTTTTCTTTTCATTTAGTGACAAGCAGGAGTCTATTATTCTTGTCTGTGAAAAGCACTATTAGTCATCTTACTGAATAAACCTGATAATAAAGAGAAAAAAATAGTCCTACCTTTTGATGTGGTTTGTTTACTTGATACTGAATTTTTCCTTTTGCTTCACAGAGTCAAGTAAAGAGCAGTTTGCCTACACAAACATTGCTGAAGAGCTTGTGAAACTGTTCAAGAAGCAAATAGAGCATGATAAAAAAGAGATGATTTTTGAAGTTTTGGCTCCCCTGGCAGAAAATGGTGAGAATTTGATTTTTTTTCTTACACTATTTTTTATTCATTCCCTTGTATGTATTTTGGTATATTGGTGTCTTTTTCAGGGACTAAATGCAGAGTAACTGGCTGCCTCATTCAGAAGCCGCCATGGTTGATCCTTGTGATGACAGTTTCATATGAAGTGAATAGGTCTTAATTGTCTGAGCATATGACAGGAGCCAACAAATTGTTGATGCTAATTCCACCTCTGATTCACTCTGTATATGATTATGTTATATTTTATTTCCCTGTACCCGCAGTGGGAATATCAAAAGCTGCTTTTTAGAGGGCTTTACAGCATTTGTCTGCAAAATGCTGGCTCAAGCGTTGATAGTCCATTACATCACCAGGACATCAGTCATTATGTCATTTCCTGGGATCGCAGAACCATTGGCAGTTCCTTTTCCTGTAGACATGTTTTTGCAAGGGCCATGTTAACTGCAGAGCTAAGAGTTCCATCCTTGGAGACTGACACAGAATTGGGTCCAACCTTTTGCGAGTTTGACATATTGCAGTTCAAATGCTTAATTTTTCTTAGACTATGTTTTATAGTTGCAATAAAATTTGGTAAGTTTTCTGCTGCTGAACATAACTCAAGTGCTTGCATGTTATGAGGTAGTCAGCTGAACTCTTCCCCTGTGGATTCAAGGCATGCTTAAATGAGTTCACTGTGCTGGTACTGTTTAGGTGCTTTTGATTGTAGATCATTAGCAATAGGTCAGCAGGCAAAAACATCTAAATGAAGTATTTGCAGAGTCTGGATTTTGGTGGTTAGGATTTTTTGAGGGCTTGTTTTGTTTTGTTGTTAAGGACACTGGTGTAGCAATTCATATTTCAAATCACAACACACACGCAAGCTGGTATTCTGTAACTAAGGGAACTCTCTATTTTTTAAAGTACCTCAGTACAAAAGTACCTATTTAAAAAAATCCCAATGAGATATTTCACATTCCCTAACAAAGTTCATTAGAAGGTCAGCTGCTCTTAGAGGAACAATGAATTTCACTCAGGCAAAAAGCCTAGTGACAACAGGAAACTGAGAGTCAGTCACATCCTTCATCAGAGGTAGAACACTTCTCCTCACCCAACTGTCACTTGCAAACTATATGAAAAAAGTATTTCCAAAGCTTTGGCCTTTAAAAATACTTTAACTTGGGTTAAAATCCTTATTGTTAAAACACCATTTCATACAGAAAGCTAAGAGAAATCCATTTGTTTACACATTTCTGCAGAGGTTTGCGACTGTGCTTTCTAAAATCAGCATGCAAAAACTACCAGAATCACTTTCACATAACAAAAAGACATAACACAGCATCAGACAACCTGCCATTCCTGCTTAACAGAAAGGGAGTTTCGGCATGTAAAGGAGATTCCCAGCTCCAAGTTCACAGGGAAAAATCTGTTAGAGATTGTGTTGTAGATACAACAGAAAAAATATTGCTCCCAAGTCCTATTTCACCACCTGAAAAACATGTTTATCACCTTCTCTGTTGAGCCTTTTTGCCAATAACAATTAAGAAATGAGTTTGCCTCATCGGTTTCCAGTTTTTCTTCAATCACAAGCAACAAATTTCTCTCCCAACCCAGCCTTTTGGATTTGGCCTTACTGTACTCCTCCTGCAGCCCTTTCAACGAATGGCAGAAATCTTGGCTCAGCTAAAAGAAATGGGTGATTACTCTCAATGAAGTCAGTAGCTCTTCTGTACACGAAATAGAAGAAGAAACCCTAAGTTTGTTCTGCAACACAGTCAAAAGTCTTTGGAAAGCCCAAACACAGCACAGTCCTTATGAGTCTGCTGCCTGATGACTGAGATGCCAGAAGTTTGCTGTAGAGAAATATCCTCATTTTTGAGAAGTGAAGAGCAGCTCCATACAGCTTCAGCATATAGTTGTGCTCTAAAGGCAGTCCAGAGCTGGGGGAGCGCCTGGTAGATGAATAATAACAGAAGTTGGCCCTGAGAATTTAAAATTTAAAAATCGCAGTTTTATCTACACAAGCTGTCAGTGAAACCGTTGACATCACTACTTCTTTCACAGTCTATCCTGCGTGTATGTACAATAGATGTATTTAAAATCATGATTCTGACTCCTATTATCCATGCTATTCTGTTCTTCAGATGTCATTAAACTGCAGCTGGTTGAAGCAGGCTTGGTGGAGTGCTTACTTGAGATCGTCCAGAAGACTGTGGACAGTGACAAAGAGGATGATATTGCAGAGCTTAAAACAGCTTCTGATCTTATGGTTTTATTATTGCTCGGAGGTAAGTACAGTGTGTCACTTTCTGCAAAGCAACAGCAGATACCTGTAATGCCGTTTGGCTGCTGAATTTTACTATTTATTAATTTTCTAAATAACCTAGAGGACCTGCTACCTGCTAGTTAACATTTAATGGGTCAGATTTTGTCTCTCATCCCATTGCAGGACTGGATTAATTGTAGTGAAGCCAGCAGAGCTTCACAGATATAAAGAGAAGAATTTTCCCTAACAAACAATTCTTTGGCTTGCTGACTGTCTATGCTTTTTACCCCAGATGAATCCATGCAAAAGTTATTTGAAGGAGGAAAAGGCAGTGTGTTCCAAAGAGTACTTTCATGGATTCCTTCCAATAGCCATCAGCTACAGCTTGCAGGAGCATTGGCTATTGCAAATTTTGCCAGAAACGGTAAGAATATGCCATAATAGCTTATGTTAATTTATCCGTGCCCTTCTATCATGCTCTGTCTGTACAGCTACAAACAAAAACTGCATGTTGCGGCAAAGCTGGTATTGAGCTATACAGCAACATCAGTAGTTTTATACTTTACAATCCTGAAAAGCATTAAGCCTACTTTAAAAAGTTTCACGTTTGTAGAGAGGTATAGGGGATTTCTGCCTTCTTCAGTGTTTCTTATATCACTCTTCTAAATTTGTCATGAGCACTGCAACTCCCATTGATGATGGTGGTCCAATTCTCAACAATAAAATCTAGAAAGGAGCAAGGAAATAACCCTTCTATTCTTAAAAAGCTCTTGTGAAAATCTTAGTAATAATCTTCCATTCACAAGTGACTTGTCTCATCTCGCACAGACGGAAACTGCATCCATATGGTGGATAATGGCATAGTTCAAAAGCTGATGGATCTGCTAGACAGACATGTGGAGGATGGAAATGTAACTGTGCAGCACGCTGCACTGAGTGCTCTCAGAAACCTGGCTATTCCTGGTAAGCCTCACTTTGCATTGCTAATTACCCGAAGGTGAAATTCTGTTCTCCCACTGCACCCCCCCAGGGAATGAGGGTGGGAGAACTGACTGACAGTTCTAGAGGCAGGTCAGACTGCTGCTTTTCATTCAGGCCCATCATCGCTTTTATGTCTTTTGCACAGCAGTTGTGACCAGCAGTTTTAAATACATCACAGGCCTATTGACCATCCTTTGCCACTTTGATCCCACAGTATCATCCCCCACCAAGGAAGGGGCAGCTTTGTAATAGGCAGGGAGCTGAGGAGGCCTTGAATTTGATTTCTCAGTCCTTTCTGTCCAGAGCACTGCATTTTTTTTATTGGTTTTTTTGTTTCATTTGGGATCTCTCTCATAGCTGAAGGTCCCACCAGAGAGTAGTGCCCACTTTGTTGAAACACTGCATCTTACTGTAACGTCCTCAGGCTTTGACAATTCACAAATTAGAGCTGTAGGTAGACTGTTAGAATAGCCAGCCTATTACAATTAGTTACTGTTTGTAGGCAATGAACTGAATACTAATTTTGTCATTTTTAATAACTTAATTTGCATGAGTTTTGATTACCCAAGCATAAAAGGCAGAGCACATGCACATAAAAACAAAGCAAGTCTGTAATACTTGTGTATGCTTTCTCGTACCAAGCCAAAAATCAGTCTTTCAGCCATTTAACCTTATTTTACTACTTTCAGTTTTGACAAACAATAACTTTCTAAAAATGATCATGCATACATCACTAAACCCATGCAGCTTTAGTGGTATGCCATTTGCTTACCTTTCTCAGGTGAGTAATTCTGTTAACTTCCATCAGTCAGCAAGCTTCCCTGTAGCCTGTGCTTAAGGATGTCTGCCAGAAACCTACATAAGATTTAATGTATATTGTTATAGAAAGATGAGCAAATAATAACTGGCCTCAGTGATGAACTGCTTGTTAAACACTAGTTTGAATACGAAATAGGTACTTTTTTCTAAGTACAATATTGGACCAAGTTTG
The DNA here is from genome assembly GCA_035582835.1 of Phoebastria nigripes. Classification (NCBI taxonomy): domain Eukaryota; kingdom Metazoa; phylum Chordata; class Aves; order Procellariiformes; family Diomedeidae; genus Phoebastria; species Phoebastria nigripes. Next base: position 637,496 of record JAYKAV010001764.1, read on the forward strand.
CACCTTACATATATTTCAGAGAGCTCCACGAAAGTGGAGAACTTAGACTAGTGGAGGGGATGAAAGAGAGTTTGGAGGGGGGGCAATACAAGGACTACAGGCTCCAGACATGTCAGGCCACAGTGTTGTTCGTATAAAGTATTGGAACCGGGTAGGAGGTTATTCTGCTAATTAGATGCTTTAGTTCCTTTGCCTACGTGAAATAGAAGAGCGTTGTCGGGAATCAGAGAAGTTTCCTTATATTTTGGCGTGCAAGTACTAGCCTGGGCTTCTGCTTCATGCATTTTGTGGAAGATGCCTTTCCTAGACCAAGGGGGAAAGCTCTAGCCTTCAGCTAGAACACTGTTCCAGGCTGAACACTGGAAATTAGATGGGCATGCTAGGAAAAACCACTTAATTTCACACCTGTGTCTTAGCAACCATGACATTTTTCCACAATGCAGTATTGTCAGTGCACACTCACGTTCCTGAAGTCTGTGTTCACAAGCTATTTTTCAAACTGTGTCTGAAAATTTGCTTTAAGACCATCTTAGAAATAAACTGCATCTTCCAGAAATGTTCTTGAGATCATTCCTGTTCTTTATTCATGCAGTTGTAAATAAGGCTAAGATGCTATCAGCTGGTGTTGCAGAAGCTGTATTGAAATTTCTCAGATCGGAGATGCCCCCTGTTCAATTCAAGCTGCTGGGAACATTAAGAATGTTAATAGATGCACAAGGTAAAAATAAACTGTTCTCTATGTTAAGTGATTCTCTTTGGTTCAGTCTGTGATATGCTGCCAAGACTCTTACAAGAGGGAAGCAGAGGGGTTTTTCAAATTTTATTCCTGAAGTCTTGGAATAAATCTAATACATATGCAAAGGGAGAGGAATGTGGGTTGATTTTTTTTCAGAACTCCTAAACTGACTACAAGGGACCCTCAGAATAGGTGTCAAATGCTTATTTACTTTTGTACTTCAGAACTCTCCTACACTGTCACATTACGAGTATGTATTGAGGCGTGAGTGTTTTAAGCTACCACTCCTGTTTTGCTGTTCACTTACTGCATTTCCTGGCTGTACCTAGCTCCTTGGAACAGACTAATGCACTTGTTAATGGATAAACTGCAATTTCAAAATGAACAAGCACCTTTTAGTTTAACAGCTTGTTCCAGGATGAGGATTTGTAAAATCCGAAGTCTGCTAAAAACCAAAAGTAGTTAATGAGATAAATTAGCCAAGTATTTATTTTTGAACCAGTCCTGCAGATTTTTTCAAAAGATCCATTCTAGTTCTAGCAAAGCTATTAGATATGAAATAGAAATTCATTGAAGAAACTTATGTGACTTACAGTCTATAAAACCTAATCTAACTGACCACAGTGCTCCCCTTCTGGCAGCAGTCCCTTCTGGTTTTAAATTTTTGAGCTAGCTCACCTGGGAGTGTGACATCACCTGTATTTTCCCTACTGTTAATCAATGCACAAGCCTCATTAACTGGGCTGATAAATTGTTTTTAAAAACTGTATTATGAATGTTTTTCTGTATTTTGTTTCCATTTTGACTGGCTTTACTTGCTTCCATGCAACCTAGACTTTTCCCACCGTTAGTGCAAGCTAGTGAAGTGCTACTTAACAAACTCCTCCTAGTTAGTAACTTTCAGCTTATCTTTTTAGCACTTGCTTAAAAAAAGTGACAACTTTTTTGTTGTGTTGTTGGCTCCGGCATCGTGTAGCAGAAGCAGCTGAACAGCTGGGCAAAAATGTAAAACTGGTGGAACGATTGGTGGAGTGGTGTGAAGCCAAGGATCACGCAGGTGTGATGGGAGAATCCAACAGACTACTTTCTGCACTTATACGACACAGCAAATCAAAAGTGAGTGGTGAAAAAGGTCAGCTTGCAAGAACTAAGAGTTACCTCTGCACTTGGTATTGGTAGCCGAGGCCTCCGGTATGTAATCCTTCTAGAGAGCCAGGCTGGTTAATTCATGTGTTACATCTCCTCTGCCTCTGGGACCTGCCAGTCAGACACAAGCGACAGGTTTAAATGCTCACTGGAACTACGTAGTTAAAAAAAAACTGAAACAAAGCAAAACAATTTCAGAGTGGCAGGCCAGTTGAAGGAACACTGTTAGGATTCACGTGGCTAAGTCTTGACTCATTTTTATTTGTATCATATCCTGTAGAAGCTCAGCGTGCCATATTTTCTATGTTTTAATGATGCTATATATGAAGAATCATTGCACTCAATTGTTATGATCTCACTATATATAAAATTGAGATCCAGAAATAGTCTGTCCCCCTACTCTTCATATAGCATATGTCAGAGTTTTAAGATTCTAACGGATCATTAGAAATGATCATTTATTCCAAATTCTAACAGAAGCTTGCTTGTACATGGCAAAAGGTATGAGATTAAGAGAAACTGTGGGACAGATGAGTTCTGTCCCTCCCATCACCTTTGCATCAACCAAATACCTTTATATAAGCAGTCCAAGTCCACAGTCCTTGCTCAGGACAGTATTAGGCAAAACATAGCCTTAGAAGGGACAAAAGCATCTCCTCTGGAAACAAGCTATTTCAGGCTCAGACTTCACTTAGTATGTTCACTGATAYGAACATGGGCTGCATGACTGAGCTTAAATAGCAAGTGTGGTTTGGACAACTCAGACTTTAACAGTGATCTCTTCATTCATGCATGGCATTTGCAAAGTGAAAAACATATTGTGGACCTGATCTATACTGAGCCTCTCCAAAAACAAATCAACAGGACTTACAGATATTTAAATCTTTGCCGATTTCTAATATTACTGTCTCTTTCTAATGCCCATGCTCCATTTTACGTTCAGCCTCTAAAACTGATCAGGTTTCATTTTTTCTGAGTTCTCATTTTTGCTACACCCTCCCCACACAGTCCACGAGATACATGCATAGATGGCGTATGCCACCACAGATACGAGTTTTTATCAATACTCTACAGGAAAACAGAATCCATCCTAAATACAGAGACATTTTTGATGGCATCAAATAGATATTAATAGAGAAGTTAACAGAGTTATCACAGATGAACTTTTGTGTGGTTTATGTACTCATAGAGCAAACTTGACTGGAACAGGAAAACAGCTGAGAGGGTGGGGGTTTTTAATGCTTTTACTGCCCTCTAGGTTTGAATATGAGTACAACTGTATGGTTCTTTACAGCACATTAGATTTGAATTCGGTTTTTAGTTTTAAAGGATTTGGGGTAATATTTACAAAGGTGACAGTAGTTTAGAAAACTTATGTCTCATTCTAAAAAATGGAGTAGGTACTTGTGAGTTAAGCCACACTAACATCAAACCTGACTGCTGTCATCTCTTCTATCTATTTGGTACTGCCTTTTAGAGGGTGATGTTCACCTACAAAATAAAAAATTTTGATGTCAAAGGTACTGATTGATTCCCAAGGCTATATAGCCAAAATTCCACACCAATTCAAATAGAAATTAGCAGTTCCCAGATTATTCCATGAAGTCTCAAAATTACTTTGGAGTTCCACCAGAAAAATCGCAAATAATAAAACACATCATTGCAAGTAAGGAAAAAAATATAAAAATACTTACATGCCTGCATACATTACATCATTCAGAAAAAATAGGTTTTAAATGTGAAATTCTTGAGTCATTAGGCCATGACTTGTGCCACTAGCATCTTCAGTACGATTATCTAAAAATATTTCAGTTTTCAAGGATTATGATCATATTGTGGCATGAAGAATGTCACAGCATAGCCTGTGCAAGCACTGGAACATAAATCATGCTAAACACATGTATCAGTTAATAAGTTTTGGCTTGTGGCTGGAGTTAGAAAGGGATGTGTGCTTTAAATGGAAATTCAACGCATTGATTAAAAATTTAAATCAGATTCTTATTTCAGGAAATAACTACTATTTCAAAACTTTGTGCACCCACAGAACAAATAAAAAAATAATAAAAACCAAACCACATTTCCTTGAACAGTTTCCCTTCGGCATAACCAAGTTACCTGATGTTCAGGCAAACATTTTGCAAGTATTTTTGGGACATATAATGGTGAAAACATTAGGTGCAAACTCACTTTTTTAATGATAATCAACAAGTAATCAAAGACCTGCAGACACCAGAAGTCTTTATTCATCCTTTGTTACATATGTAAGTTTGTTGTGGTTTAACCCGGCAGGCAGCCAAACACCACACAGCCGCTCACTCACCGCCCCCCCGCCAGTGGGATGGGGGAGAGAATTGGGGAAAAAGAGTAAAATTCATGGACTGAGACAAAGACAGTTTAATAGAACAGAAAAGGAAGGGAAAATAATGATGATAATAATAATAACGATGGTAGAATATACAAAATGAGTGATGTACAATGCAATTGCTCACCACCCGCCAACCAATACCCAGCCTGTCCCCAAGCAGCAATTGCTACTTCCCGGACCACGCCTCCTAGTTTATATACTGAGCATGATGTCATACGGTATGGAATACCCCATTGGCCAGTTGGGTCAGCTGTCCTGGCTATGCTCCCTCCCAGCTTCTTGTGCATCTGGCAGAGCATGGGAAGCTGAAAAGTCCTTGACTAGTGTAAGCACTACTTAGCAACAACTAAAACGTCAGTGTGTTATCAACATTATTCTCACACTAAATCCAAAACACAGCACTATACCAACTACTAGGAAGAAAATTAACTCTATCCCAGCCGAAACCAGGACAAAGTTGGATCAAATTTTGGACTTGGAAACAGAATCCCAGGTGCGTATTTTTAAACTGCTTTACAGCCATTTTAAACTGCTTTAAAGCCATTTAACCCATTCAGCATTTTCATTTCAAGGACACCATTTCTATTACGTAGTAAAGTGTAATATTTGTGATCTCACCTCTCTGAACATTTTGAAGAAACTCTGAAAATTCATGGAGAGATGAAGGATTTGATAACTTTATTAGAACTATATTTTTGTGTCTCCTTATCCCAAATATATGGTTTGTTGGGTGCTTTTGATAAGCTGCTCTGAACATCACAACATAAAGAAGGGAAAACTAATCATCTTTGCACACCAGATTTGAGTTCACATGAGTTCACACCACCATGAGTTCAAACATAACAGAGTGGACTCATTGTTAGGCAATTGATGGCACACCACGAGAACTTGAGTTACACAGTATAACCTGGAAAAGAATTAGTTACGTGTGTCTTAATCATGTGATTAACTGGCTTGGTTTAACAGGTTGTATCTTATAATTGCAGAGTAATAGCAGATAATTTAGAGGCCCACATGTACGTACATTTATGTATAAAGTGATTGTATGTGCCTAAAGCCATGAGTATCCTTACCCAAAGATAACATAGCAGCCATGACGATTCCATTATTTAATACAGTTTGTATGCAATGCAGAATTTTTTCATTTCTATGTTATTTATTTTAGGATGTAATTAGGACCATTGTACAGAGTGGTGGCATCAAGCATTTAGTAACCATGGCAACCAGTGAACATGTAATAATGCAAAACGAAGCTCTCGTTGCGCTGGCATTAATAGCGGCTTTAGAGTTAGGTGAGTATCCCAGCAGTTAACTCTACCTGTCTTCTTTCCAGTCTGTGCCCAAGAGAAGTTGTAGAGGGAGAATTGTGCGAGTTTCTTTTGCAATGTAGAAAAGCCTCCTCCTTCCACCTGCCTTTCAGTAGCATGGAAATACATGACAGTTCATGCAGACATAAGCAGGCAATAAGGTTATGCAGAAAACTGGAGTTTGCTGGTAATACAGTGTCTGCTCCATCATTCTGGTAGGTGATCACATGGTCTAGAAAGGCCCTCAAACATAACTTCCAGATTTTGGGTAAAACCCAAAAGGCTAACAGTTAAGAAAAGTGTGGAGTGGAGACTATATGACCTGCCTACATTCCTACACTGGAATGGTTAATCCCCTTTTGAGAGGTCTTATCAAAGTAAAGCTTTCACTTACCTAATTAGTGAGAGCTAGAGAATACAGACAGAGGTGGATGATGCCCCTCAAATGTCTTTATTAAGTTCCACAGAAATAGGTTCAAGAGTTGCCATATGAAGGCAGAGATGATTACATGTCTTGACCTGCCTTTGCAGTACCTCAGTTTACCAAACAAAAAGGTAAATGCCCAACAGAGGTTTTGTTTATCCTATTTGTTTGCTTATTAACTAAGGTAACAAACTAAACAAGCAACATTACATATTTTTGCTCCTGATTTCATCTCTTGCCATCGTGTACTAGAGGAATGCTATGTTCAACTTCCAAATCGCTGCCAATGCATCAGGGAATTGTTTTAATTAAAAGGAAAAATGAATCGTCTAACCCTTCTTTGTCTTGTCTTCAGACATTTAAAGGTTTCAAGCCTGAATTCAGTATATAATGTTTCTTAGAAAACTACAGAGCAAATAACTCACATTCTGATCTTGAAAAGTTTTTCACAGCCTTTACAACAGACCCTGAGTTCCCTCTACCATGGAATCAAGAATTACACCATCTGTATTTACTCAGACAAACTTTCCAAAAGCAAATTCAGGCAATGGAAGTCTTCAAAGCTGAAATACTGCAGGCGTTGGCCTAAATCGCTAGAAACCCTGGTGGCTTTTCYATCAGCTCACTGCACATTTAAGATTGGATTTTATCATTAAACTCTGTGATTGTCCTTTCAAGCAGTTAGGCTATTTTACATTTTAATAGCAAGAGCTGTGTTTCCTATCATCATACCATCTAATATGTGCTTCAGTTTTACACCAGTGAGTTATGTACCACAGCACCACTTACACTGCGGTGAGAGATCCATGGTTCAATAAACGGCTAACACACGGAAGCATCAAAGCAAGCAGCACTTCCAGATTTACAAATTTTCACTTGTATTTCAGTCACTGCTGAAAAGGATCTTGAAAATGCTCAGCTTGTTCAGATTCTACACAGACTGCTCTCAGACGACAGGAGTGCTCCAGAAATAAAATACAACTCCATGGTGCTGATCTGTGCCCTTATAGGATCTGGTGAGTATTCAGGAGGGGCTGCTTTCTTAAGAGATTTATGTATTTAAACTTAGTTCTCCCTTTTAGCCTGAACATAGAACATGTGCAAACGCACTCTGAGACTGGTTCTCTGTTCCCAATGAATGTACACGGAAGGGTTCAATTTACTATGACACTTTATTTATAGTGTCAAGAAAGAGCCTGTTAATTTAGTTTTGGATATTAACTGCAGAAATTGGACTCTGGCTTCTGCAGGATGCAGCTAGCTCAAACTTCAACTGACAGGAGAAAAATGAAAGGCATTTAAATTTAAAACTGTACAGTATCAGGCTCTCTTTGCAAATATGCAGATAACAACTTTATTTTCACCTTTAACTGCAAGTTCCCCGTAATTGATGTGTGATGGCTTTTTTTAATTGGTCAACTTAGTCAAGTAAAATTCGGTGGAATTTTGCAAGGAGCCTCCTCACTTGTAGTTTTAAATTCCTACAAGAATGGTAGGAAACAAATAAAGATACAGGTAATATTTGCAAGGACACATGTGCACACAAATGAGTACTTAGTACAGCACGTAGGCTATAATCCTGCTTTAGGAGGGATCCTCACGCTTACCTCACCAGGAAGAGTCCTTCCCTCAGCAGCCCTCACATGGTCAGCCCACCAGGCACAACTGTTCACGGTTGCTTTGAAAGACAAGGAGGACATGCTCTAACACATGCCAGTGCTGGACACTGTAAAGTCTAATCTTTCTGAGCTAACCCTCTGCTAAAGGTCAGGCTGTAGCCGGCTACAGTTTGATACTGCAACTTCCCACCTGTGTGAGGGCAAACAAAAACCCAACCAACCAACGAGCAAGGCATCATAGGGAAATTGGATTTCCAGGTGAGGTTTCTATAAGTGGCTACATTTCTTTCATTCAGTTCTTTAAGAAATATTTACTCTGTGGAAGGAGAGCAAATTTCATTCCATAAAGGTTTCCGAAATTTACAGACAACTAAGATGACAAAGAACTGGATTAAGTACAGAAAGGTGGAAACTCAGAGCCTGTCTGCACATGACTTGCCAAGTGTGAAACATTTGAAGGTTCTCCAGAGATGAGTTTACAGCAATTCAGTTGCATTGATTAAAAGTTATCATAGCTAAGTGTGTGCTGTCTCTGGAAACAAAGCTGCTTTTTTTTTTTTTCTTAAACAGTTCACCATGCCTACTGTAAGTGTAACTGGTGACCTGTACATCCATGCGAGTGAATGCTGTATTGCTGCCATCTTAAAGGAACAAATATTTGTTTTTAGAGCAGTATATACATCTCAATGTACAAAGACTGTGCTCAAGATTTGCTAACAAGCCTCAGCTCCCAGTAAGCATTCACTTTAATGTTAAGACATGTAATTGTTACTCACAACCTTCTTGAGCCATTTTGTGCTTGGGATTATCCATCCATTTTAGAGCAGAAGCCTTTCTGCAGAGGTTCCCTCTCAGCCTCACCGTGATGTTGTGTGTATTCCCACTGCTTCCAACTAAAATAATCATCCTCAGAAATTCTGCCTGACACTTGCATTTTCCCTTCCCTGAGTCTTGTCACCTGCAAGATTGACAGAGTTATTTGAAGTCAAATAGAGTCAAATACCTCTCTCTCTATTGCACCAGAGTAAGGAGTAGTCTTGTCTTAGTGGTTTTTTTTAGGGTTATCCAACTGGCAGAGTTCAGTCTGCCACCACACTATAAGATTTGCCTAGATACAAGGCATCTTAGCCTGCTCCCAGGCTCACAGGGACAGCACGTTATTGCAATATGCAGCTGTAAAGTTAAGGCCTAGCACTTGGCTGACGCAGTGTTCAGCCCTGCTTCCTGATGAACAGACCTGTGTAAAATTAGTGAGTACACGAGAGTAACAACTGAGCAACCCTAGTATTAACTTTTAACTTTTTTTTCTTTTTAAACTATTTTAATCAAGGAGGCGGAGATCAGAGCCAAGTCTGCTCTTTACACGTGAAAATACTAAAATACATCTCTCTCCCAGTTCTGTTGCCTCTAACTTAACTTTCACCACTGTCTCCACACAGTGAGCATTTATATATATGTTTCCATATTCTACTGTAAACAGACCTGTGTAGCCATTTTAAAGTCATTGACGGCAGTATAGTTCCATAAAGACTAGAAGTGGTTGCACTGGTTTAATTATTGGTAAGTTTAATTCTCCAGTGACTGCTGTTGTTACTATCCTTTGTTACAGGGTATCTGGCATCACATTTAACTTGATATTGCCAACAGCTGTGTGTTAAGCAGTAAATAGATATATATTTATATGTGATTTTTGCTGTCTGGAAGTTGCTCTTGCAACTGAGTGAATGGATGGAAAGAGGGAAAAATGAGGACAATGGAAAATGGAAACACGTAACAAAGAATCAGCAAAATCCGAGCATTCATAGCTAGCACAGTCACTTCTCTGTGTGAGGGTCTCCAGGCTCACAGGAATCTGGATGTTAAGCAGAGGTATTCAGCCACTGTAAAGCACAGTAAATTCCTGAAATTCAGTTCAGTAACACCGGCTTAAACACGATGATCTCTCAGAAGGAGAAAGAGAGCAGGAAGTGCTTACACAGCACAACCACCCCAACAGCTTCACTGATACCGCTCTGTATATACAGGTTTCCAGGTGCACAGCAGTGTGAGAGTTCCCAGCCCTTACACGGTAGGGGTTAAAGTGCAAGAAAGCTGAAAACATGTGAACAAGAAAGTAGGTAGGAAGGGAAACAAATGTCCAAGTTTGGAAAAAAAAAAAAAGTAAATGTGCATAGCATACAGCATAGCTAATCTGAAACAGATGGTGGGGATTTCTCTCAGGAAGCTCAGGGATTAGGCCCCCAGCAGCACCTGGGAAACAAAAAAAATGTACGTAGGTGTTTGTTGCCGAGTAGGAGTTCACTGGAGTGGCCTGAACAGGGCATGAAACAAAGCCAACTGCTTTGGATCTCAAGTGTGAGATGTCTAGAGTACCGGGCTTTGAGAAAACTCATCAAATTTAAAAAAAAAATAAAAAAGCTCAATTTTATGGGTTGTTCCCAACCTTTCCTTATTAATAACAAGTACAATGCAATCCAGGATCAGAATTGTAAAACAGTGTCTCAGTTCTGAGTAAAACGTAAGTGCTGTATCCATATGCACCGCACTGAGCAACGCACCATGTGTTGTATTTCTATTAACTTCAGAGCTGAACTGTAAATGGACAGCTAACAGTGACCAAGTGGTGACACATCCATTGGAGACCCATCTCACCCACTTCACACCCCCACACACACAACCAGAGCTGATTTGATACAATCAAACAATGTCATGAACCTTTCAAGGCAAGCTCACTTGGTCAGGCTAGTTTAAGGAATAAAGCAGAAAAATATTTTCACTGAAATTACTTCCTAAGCATCTGTTTTGGAAGGCAATCCAGGTGGATTTTCTTCACTGCTATGCAGCAGCTTCATCCTTGATTTCTACCTGAAATCTGTGGAGTCTGTGCCTGCCCCAGGCCCTGGAGAGTTTTCTCCCCATCCTCAAAAGCAATTAAAAAAAGTAAATAAAAAGATTATGTGTACACACACATTTGTGTGCTTATGTGTGTACGGGCTTCAGTAGAAGAGTTTCTCTCACTCACCAAGCTTTTCCGTTCTTTTGCCCATCTCATACAAAGCACTGTTCCTTTTACTATTTCTTTTTCCAGAACCTCTTCAAAAGGAAGTGCACAGCATGGCGTTTCTAGAAGTTGTATCAAAACTCCGCAGCCATGAGAACAAAACTGTTGCCCAGCAGGCCTCGCTAACAGAGCAGAGACTTGCTGTAGAAAGCTGAGGAAGGTCTCGTTTCCAATGCATCCCATCAGATGTCACCTTTGTCCTCCGTCCTGCTGCCGCTCCTGCTATGTTTTCCACTGTATCACTCGTGCATGCGTGTAATGTTCCCACACAAATTGATGAACTGCTGTAGGTACCCGTCCAAAAAGGTTTCTACAAATTCTTAGGTGGTGTTAACATGAACCTGTCTACACCCGTTACTGTTCTACTTGTATTCTTGTTGCTTGGGCCACATAGTAGAATGTGCATGTTGTAGTCCTATGATGACGTAGAAGTGGTACTACACAATGACTCTTTCCTCACGCCCCCTAACTGCATAACAATGTACTACTAAATTAGGGACAATACGAGATGCAGCAAGTCCAAGCTAGTGTGCTGACTATAGGATTCAGAAGTAAATCTAGCTCCATTTTTGGTGCTTTGGAGATTCAGGTTTGAATGCAATGTACTGCTGCTCATTCACTGGTCTTGCCTATTAATGTCAAACTCGTGGTACCTAGAGGTTAACAAATAAAAATTTCAGTGCTCTCACTTTATCCTGTGGTTTGTCCTTTTTGTATTCACACGCAGAAGCCGTGACTGCACCACCATGCGCTGGTGAGGAGCCCTTTTCGTTCCTGGCTCTGGCGCTGACGCAATCACTGCCTTTCAGTTGAGCAAATACAAAGGAAACAATTCCAACCACTTTCACTGTGTACACTCACACAGAGGCCCTGTGTGGTTTAACAATTGTGCGTTGTAACAGGAATACACTATACAATCCTTATCTCATAAAGCCATATGGGTATGAGTGCTCTCAGGCTTGCTTGGGATTGGGTTTTTGTTTCTTGGGGGTTTTTTTGTAGATGGATTTTTAAAGGCGTATCTTGCAGCAACTTTTCAGCAGAACCCCATCAAATGAGTCTTCCTTTTTCTCCTTTCCTAGGTAAAGGAGTTGGGAAATTGCCAGTTTAAGCATCTTATCACACAGCTGCTCTTTTGTAGGTTTGTAACATGCCAGTGAGCAAACCAGCAGACGACTCTTCGGCAAAACAGGGAGCAGTTGGGATAGCAGTTTCCAGCAAGCCAGCACATGTTACTTTTGACTGTGCGAATCCATTGTCTAGCTTGATCAAGCCCACAATGCACAAAGATCGTAAGAGCTGTAACATTTTACAGTGAATTCAGCACTCCCGGTGCTGAAGTGCCAGCCTCAGAAGTTTCAGGCCCCTTTTTTATCAGCAGGAGAGGCAAACCCAGAGGCCAAGCACCCATGCGGTCCCATGCCACCTGGTTGCAAACACACTGCTTTTGACCTTCCCAAATTCACTTCCCAGCTCCATAAAACCACTGGCTATCCCGCGGACACTGTGATGGGAAGATGCCAGTCATGATGGGAAAGGGATTATGTACACAAGCTGGGTATGAGAAGAAACTTGACTCAAACAGTCAGTTTAAGCTCTGAGACTGCACCAAAACCCAGCGGATGCTACAGGAGTATTCACACCACAGAGATTCCACATCCATTTAATCCAGTGCCAGAAACACACATACTCTCTACATACAACTCTAATACTAAACTGTACAACAGCCTCTTATTTAAAAAAACATTCAAAAGATGTTTGCTAGTAGTAGTGCAATAAAGGCACTGACAGAGCGTAGAGCTGTGAAACACAGACCAGGACCCCGTGACATCAGGCTCCGAATAACACAGAACCTCTGCACTGCTGAACGTAACCAGCATGTTTACAATCACAGTTCACAGTGGAGCCACGCGAGCCCAAGTTTTCTCAGGCATGAAAATAATTTCCATTGATTTAAACAGATCCCAAAATACATCTGAAAGACCAGTTATCAATGACTTACCTGGTTCTAGAAAGAGATTATTCCTTTTGACATCGGTAAAAACTGCAACTGCTCACACGAGCTGATCATAACCAACAAAGTTGTGACACCAACAAAACTCCCATTCACCTGGTTGTCTAAGTGGACCTCAGGTTAAGCATTAGCCATATCCTTATCACCAAATTTTTATTAGGGATACCACTGTCACAGCAAGCACAAAGGCCAACGCTGATATCCTGCTACTTTCAGATGGTTTCCCTGGATGGAATATCAAGTGACTTGTATTTCTAGATAAAATCTGTGCTAAGCCTATAGACAGAAGGGAAGTCTGCACAAGGGCAAAGGTGGGTGTATGTCACAGTAGAAGGAGGTAACTGAAGAGACTGTATCTATCCACACAAATGCTGTGCTGTTCTGAGGCATGCCGCAGCCTGCAGGTCATTTCTATGCAGCTGGTAAATCATTTATCCTCTGAGCTTCTTTTAATAAGAGAAACATTACTATCACATGCATTTCACTACTCACTTGACTGAAGTCAACTGAATTGAAATTGCTGACAAGAGTTCTGATTAGATGTTTAGTAGATAGATTACATCTAAGCAAAGCTTGACATCTGCTGCTCAGACTATTTTTATGATGGTGATGCCAGACATCGGGCCTTTTCATTTGTCCACTGCCACAGCAAACCACGCYAAAACGACCACTGCTGCCACACTACATGGGGCAGGCAGTACCTCCCTGGTGTGTTATGTTTGTCTGCATCTGTATGGCTTTTGCAAGACCTAGCTTCACTTTGGGTAAGGCACAAACCCCAACAATATGGGCCTTGGATCCAGAGGACCCATTGGCCAAATGAGACCACGAGACCCAGAAAAGGTCATTTGTTTCAAAAGTCCTAGAAATGGTAACTAGCCACAAYATCAAGAAACAGCATGCAAGTCTGTTAGGAGTTTGACAGAATGCAGGTAGCCACTCCTAGTCTCCCCCTCCATCATGAAAGCGGCTTATCCAAGTGTGTCACATATATCGCACGTTATAAAGATTTAGGCAATGCCCTCGACTTTGCTTCTTTTTGGTTGACTTTTGTTCTTCCCTCCCCCCGCCCAGGCCTCCACATTTGCCTTCTTATTTTGCCAAATCATTTCCGTACGTTCAGATAAATGTATATGCCTGAAGTACGCAAAAGGCATTGGACTTCAATTTGGATATAGAGGCATGCTTTTAAATCAGTCATGGTGGTGTTTTGTGGACAAAACTGTAGGTTTGAGATATTGAATTGGATTAGCTTGCTCTACAGTTTTTGAAACACTGAAAAAMGGGGCTTCTTCCTCCTCTGTCTAAACAAGCACAAGACATCACTACCCATTTTTACCTGCACAATAAAATAAGCCAGCTCTCACCACTTCTGTTTAAGGACATGTTGCACTTAGAAAAGTGAAATTCCCACCTCCCTTTACAAAAGTTTAATTAAGTCATGACAAATCCCCTTTGTGCTGCTCCCTGCAAAGCAGCAACTTCTGAACATTTCAGGGTCACTAAAATGATTATGGGGAGCGCTCCAACAGTTGTACTAACCAGCAGCCACAGCAGTCTGAGGAACACCAACAACCTGTCAGAAAGAAGCAGAGCATGTTCATTAGCCAGAGACTTCAACAACAGTTGACAGTAGATATGGGATCTCTTCATGTGGGGATCTGCTCTTCACGTATTAGCTTATTATTCATTTAAGGGCAGCTGCTGGTGGCGTGATAATGTGTTTTGTGACTTAATTAGAACACAGTATTCTACATTGTATATGAGAGACTTGGGGATTTATTTCCCCTGTTAGTTTGGGGGAGGGCAGGCAGTGGGTCTTCTCCTGGAGGAATTTTGCATGAACATATCTTTGTACCGTTACTGTTAAGTGCTATATGAAGAGTACACATTCACAACATCATATTTCACGCAATTTTATTTATAAAATTGTAATTATCTAACAAATTGCATATAAAATGATTTACTTCAAGTAAATACAGAATACTGCACAACTATTAAAACTATTGTATTGTCCATCATAAGTGTATTAAAACATTCCTAAAAAATGCCTCTATTAAAAAACAAAAACCCAAGAACACAAGTAGCATGATCAAGACCACTTTCAATAGCTTAAAATGAATTACCAGGAAGTTGCATTAACTTCCTAAGTAGACTCCAGTTACATCCATTGAGATCAGCATGTGATACAATACCACAGTCTAATGCTAAAGATGACAAGTAATACATTATGCACCTGATCTATGCTTTTCTCCTAGACTGAAGGTAACCAGTCCGAAATCAGAAAACTAAAGCTCAAGTCAAACTCTACTGGGCATGCAGTTCTGTTATAGCGATACTCTCAATCAGTAAGTGTAGTTGGCTTTTACAATCAATTTTACAACTGATAAAAAAAAGGAACACAAGAGAATACATTCGTATAAAAAGGAATGATACACAAAGGGTAAATATCGACACCTTGCCGTACACCCCAGGATGAACCAGAGAGAGAGATTCAGTTGGAACTAATCTGGAATTTACATATCAGAGACAGGTCTGAGTCACAAAACCCAAATCCCAATCTCGCCAGAACTCAAGGTAGTATCTGGTCCATCTCTACTATGTACACAGCGTGAACATGAACACACATATGGATGGAGGTTTTTATTAACACWTTTATATTGCCGAAACACAGAAGACAGCTAGCAGTGCTGCCTGGTGCACACTAGTAGTCACAACACTTAATTTTTATACTGCATGTTAAGGGAGACAGATTTTTTTTTTTTCTTTTCTTCAAGTGGCAAAATTTGGTAGCTAATGGATCCAACAGGGTAGTTTTATTTTGTTTGCTTTAGACAGTTGCATGACCAATTACAGATATCTGAAAAAGCTTTGGAGACAAAACAAAAATGGGCGGGAGGAACTGGAACCTTCAACGGTGCTTGACACCTGTTGAGATCTAATCTCCCTCCTCCGTATTTGCAGAACTGCCATTTCAATGCACCCAAAAGGCACACACAGCAAGAAGGGAAACAGAATCAAAAATTCCCATGAGAGTTTCTCTTGTAAGCAACATTGTTAATCAGAATCAATTTTACCAAGGGCATCTCTAAAGTAGTAAAAACACAGATTAACGTCCAGGACGGTTCTTATAGCACCATGTTTAGTCCTGCCGCAAGTGATGGCAACCTCCCATACTGGTAGGGGGTGCTGACTCCGACCCTCCATTTTACAGTCTACTGCTGTTCTAATGCCAAGTAGCAAAGGCAAAAGGCAAGGGAGGTCCTGCCACTGACCAGAGCCCGAACGGCTGGCCAGGGTTTTCCCTCCCTCAGGTGCCTGCTGCAGGCCGGCGGGGAGGACACTAGAGGGCAGGCGATTAAAGCACTCCCGCCTCACCTCCAGGGCGGGGTAAAGCCTGAACGACCACTCGGTTTTCATCCGCAAACTCTCACGGTGGACACCTGTCATACCTATAATAAACACCTTTAGGGTGAAAAGCAGTCATGTGCAAGAATCGTTTAATCTGCATGCTACCATTTACATTTCAAACACTATTTACACACCAGAACTACAATTAGCATCTCTCTCAAAGGGGAGAGAAGGCGGCTTTCAGGATGGAGTACACTTGAGCAAGTATCTCCACAGCTTCAAACTCTAAGGGGCACAATCAAAATTATGGATTTTGAAGCAAAGAGATCCTACTGCTACTGAAACATACACACAGAGACAAATCAAACACTGTCCATTAGGTTATTAATTTAAAAAAAAAAAAAAAAAGACAGAGCGCGCACAATCAAACAGAAAGGCCTGTGAATATAGAGAGTATTTGGAAAGCAGAGGAGCAAGGACTGCGATGCCCTTTGGCAGGGCTCAGTGGGGAATTTGGAAATGGCTTTAAAGCCAGGGCTACTGCTGAAGCTACCAGACCTCTCGTTTGCAACGCCACCATCCCATATGAATCACCAAGCAGAGCTGTTTCACACAGGGCCATAAGCCTGACAACAAATTTCTGAACAACTACTGCACATTAAAGATAATTAGACTGACCTCTGAACTCACATCAGGCAGGCTAGAAATTGCCAAGAAGTCATACCGCCTACCATATCTTATTGCTTTAGAAAATGAGCCCACGTAGCCAGCAGTTGTRCTCTAGTTGCAGCTCACCTGAAGTTTTCACAAAGTTTTCTGGAAGAAAGCTTGCTTGCATTTGGCAGGCTCTGACAATAATAGATTGATTTCCAAGGCCTCCCACAAGCTTTCCAAACTGGACACCTAAGCTGCTGAGCTGATGGGGCATTTCTAGGACATCTTACCCAATCTGTAGACAAAAAATGTGGGATTCAAATGTGCAATATAGACAGCTAATCCTGAACATTCAGTATGCATCCATCAAACAACTGCAAAAATGAGGAAAATAAGAGCATCTCTTGGGAGCAGGGAAGCGGGGAGGATCAGCATCTGCAGCAATAAAGACAAGCTCTAGAAAAATAAGTTATTTAGTGGTTTTTATAAGAACAGTCATTCTGGGACTCAGCAGAAGTGTTGCACATTTGTGTGTACACGTGCAAGTAGTGAGAACRAGATTTGCTCACCTCAGAGCGTTTACCTTCCTATCAGTCTGACACTGCCAACAGCACGTCCAGCAGACTGGAACTCAGAGAACAGCGTGACAAGACAGAAGGCCAATACAGTACAACTGCAGAAATTCAAGTAGAAGAATGAAGTTGTCTTCAGAAGCCCACAGCAGCAACAGCAGTATTCAAGATCAGTGGCAACAAGGAATGTTTCTGTAATGTAGGCTTTTTTCTTTTTCTCCAAAGCGCTGGGTCACAATCAAGGCTCTTGGGTGGAAGGGTTACTTCCTCAAGCACACTTCCCTGATTTCTCCCCGCACCATTTTGTCTCAGTGCAGCAACACTGGTGCTGATGATCTGTCCTGCTGCTATCAGGCAAAACGGTGCATCCCTTTGAGGGGAAACAAACACCAGTAACTCCTCAAGTTGAGGAGTGGCTAAGAAAAACATAACACTGTGGTGAGGTGGAACCAACTTTATTAAGGACAGTGAATTATAATTGGTTTCAAAGGCTTTAAAAAAAAAAAAAAATTACTCTGAGTCATGGCTGGCCTTTAACAGCAGATACCAAAGGATATGGAAGCTGCTTGATTCAGAGCCAGCCAGTGGGAGTTAACCAGAAGAGGATGAGGTAATGCTCAAAGACAGGAGGACAACAGGACTGTCTGAGGCATCTGTGGAGCACCAGTGTGCCTACCACCAGCCTTCAGAGGGGGAAAAAAAACCATGGCCAACTAAAGCACAGAAAGGCAAAATGTGCAAGGGTACATACACTCACATGTTTAAGAGTCATAGGACCAGAAAGGACCTTAATAGGTCATCAGACCAGCCTTCTATCCATCCCCCAGAACAGGGAAGCTTTGAAAGCAATGCATTCATCTCTTCTACTCCACGTACTTCATTTTAGGAAACTCATCTCAGAAAGATGCTAAGCTCTTACAAAGAGGTGCTACACACCCTTTGCCAGTGTCTGACTAAAGCAGGAGCCGAGAGCTCACAGCTTTAGGACTGGTTCTGCAGATACTGAGAAGGGTCATACAACAAGCTAAATTTATACAAAGTGCAATAAAACTACCCAAGCCATGGTCAGGTTTGTAAGTTCACTATTATTAGTGAAGAAGAACAAATCAAAAACTCTAAGCTGGATGGAGTCTGATCTAATTCTTCTTCCACTATTTGTGCTTTATTCCAAATTCTACTCTCTTTTGTCCAATTCAAAAGAGTCTGTCTTGGCTGATCCTAATACACGCTTCTATTTTAAAACTTTCATTCCATTGCTTCAAGAAAGCTTTTTGTTGCATTTAGAGCAACAAAGGGAGACACATCTCCATAGCAAGGATTTGTTCACTGGAGGTGAGCATTTACTCTGGCAAAAGTTGTTCTCTCCAACTTCCAAGGGAACGGGATGTGATCTTTCCATAATCACATGCATTTACCAATAAATAAGTTTGGATTAGACTGTATTAAAACATATGCACAGATTTAAAGCACTGGAGTGTCACAGATTCTTACTCCACAGCTCATGCAAGTAAAAAGAATTAAAGAAAAAAGAAAAAAAAGAAAGACCAAAGCCTCAGCTAGGAACAGACCAAGGAATTATCTTAAAAGAAGTTTTGCACAAGTATATCAAAGCACTGATATTAGTGAGATCCCTAAATACATTAGGTTACACTAAATTCCAGAGAAACAAAAGATTTAGCCATATCAGATACATATGTTTTGATTTTTTTTAAGTTAATATATAATTCATTCTTTGAATAATATTATTCACTTGGATCCAACATCCACACTGCTTTCATACATTTATACAGTTATATCCCATCCTTGCCTTAAGAGACTGATGTCCTAAGGTATGGCAGCAACCAAAGGCTTTACAACCCTTGTTTGTCAAATATAAAACTCCTTTCCCTTCATACAAGGGTGGAGAAGGAAGAAAGATGTTGATAAAATTAGGCAATTCTCCCTGTGAGCTTGCTGATTCCAACCTCAAAGTACTACAGGGAGATGGTTGGAAGCTTGCGTAAAAAAAAAAAAAATTTCCCTTGTTTTAAAAACAATTTCTTTTACTGTACAATAGATGCATAGAAAGTTGCTTCCTGCTTGATGGGTTTAGGCTTGTAGCTATGTTTAGCTGTGAAAACAAGAAGATTGTTCCTTTACAGAGTAGTGAGGAGAGAGACCATCTGAGGAATATTTGGCAGCTATCGAAGAGCTCATGACACGAAGAATAAACAGCATATCCACAGACTACAACGATGCAACTCTGTCCCACTGAATACACCAATTTAAAAAAAGTGTCCACTTATTACTCAGGATCAAGAATACAGTAGAGATTCACGGCTCAACAGCTTTCAAACTGGTGGTTTAAGAGAAAAAAAAATTGTCAGTGAGCAGCAGATTTTAAATAGCCCACTCTTCTCTCCCCCACCCCAAAGAAACACGAGTTCACTGCAATATCAGGAACTTAGACTTTAGACTACTTGGGAGAGAAGGCTTCCCTGTCACCCATGTCCATACAGCTTGGTGTCGGAGCGACACACTGGAGGTTTCAGAGGGTTTCGGTTGTCCAGTGTCTTGTTGTGGTTACTTCAGCAGTTCTACCAGCTGGCTCTGACAGCCTCAATGTCACTAACCAAATTCTGGGCTAAGCATATCCCAAATATCTGGAAGAGACAACAGTTCATTCATTTGGAGCATCGGACACTCTTTTCACACATTTTTATAGTCCCACTGGGTTCTGGGAAATTGAACAGTTCTACACTTGCTTCACAAAAGTAACTGTAAAGGCTTTTCGCTGCTTATTTAAGCATCATCACAAACAGTAGGTCTCTACAGGCTTAAAAATCTCTACCTAGTCTTTATCTAACACAGAGTGTTAGTTTTGACCTGAAGACAGTTGAAAAGAAAAAAATGCATCATATTTATTTATCCCTATAGATAAAAATTAAATACTCCTTAACACAAAGAAATCCTCATGCATTTAGCTCTCCTCACTAAAACCTACAGGCGTTATATGTCTAAGTGCAACTGACACTGTATTTCCAGTTCTCATATACAGGTCCCCCCCTCATATATTCTATTTATCTGTTGTTCTTCTGTGTAACTCATTACAGGGAACGTGATGTTTACCTGCAGTAATGCTATCCCAATGAATATACCGGCAACTATAGTAAGATTGTCCTGCAACCATTTCTCAAACTGAGGGACACAGCCTTTAGTATAGATAACAATCTGCTGATCAACTTCCTGCCAAGGAGAAGAGGGAAGAAAACAGAGATAATTACATTCAACTAGACCATCAGTAGAATAACCTGCTCTTGCAAGAGGGATTCAGATCCTTAAGATACCACATTAAAAAAAAAAGTGCTTACTGGTTTTTGCCTTGCATCGTAGCCACACTGAGTATTAATAACATCTTCCTAGGGGAGAGAGAGAGACAGAAGAGAGGCAATCAGTGAAGTGTCTCCCAAACACCCTCTCCCAGCTCCCCAGAGTTGGTCCTGTATGTAATAAGACAATCACCCTAACTTTGGTTACCATATTGCTTTTTAAAAACCCCTTCCTCTTCCATTCAGTGCTATTAATTATTTGCAACAAACAAAAGCACATGGTCAAAAAATATTTTCAGCTCTCAGAGCAGCAAGCTGGGAAAACCAGCCCTCCACCTGGGTGAACTCCATGTTCCAGATGCAAGCATTCAGAAGTCAAAGTAAAGGGATTAGGGAACATCTATTTTAAGTGAAAGAACCTTCTGCTGAAAAGGTTTTGTCTATACTGAAAAATATGCCAAGACTACTGTTAACATTTTCAGGGTTCAGTCTGTGCAGTGTGAAGAGGTGAGAAGGGGTAGTTCTGTTGCAGAAGCTGCAAGTTCTTACCGAGGATGTCTGTAGAAATATATACAGTACCTAGTTCCTTTCCAAAAATCAGGGAGGAAAAAGAGATGGGGTAATGTGTTCTTACTGCCTATTCTTTCCTACCRGAGTTTGATACCAATGGGAAAGGAGGGGTTTTTTTCCTACTGCCTCTGCTTTAGTACTCCCAAAGCACAGGTAATAAAATAGGCTATGGCAGACTTTTCCTAGTGAACAAGTGCTACCCACTGGAAGCTAAAGCTGCCTTTACTCTGTATACAGAGTTATTTCAGGGCAATAAAATGAAGCAACTACTTTTGGTGTCAGCCACAATGGCAGCAAAATATTAACTTACTGGCTCATATAACAACAGTGAGCAGAAGGAGGAACTACTCAAGGAAGTGAGAAAATCAGCCAATCTTAGCTAGGTGTACTGAACACCACAATTTAATCAAATTGTGGGAAGTGAGAGAGGCAGCCAGCAGAGAAATAGATTTTAAAAAGCAGCCATACGGAAAAAGATATCTCCTCCTATCAGCAGTTAAAGCTCCTCTGTTTCCTCACATTGCAGGAAGTACATCAACAGGTCGCATCCTGTCAGTTGCCCAAGTTGGATTCCCTCAATGGACCTTTAAGATTCGAGCAATGTGCATCTTTTAATGAGATGAATGCTTCCATTCCAGGATCTAAAATACAACAGTGCCACGCACTTCAAGGCTATAAAAGTAGATGAGATTCCAACAGAGGGATTTTAAGCTTTCTTCTTTGTACTGAATGCCTACTTGCTTTATCATCAGTGTCTTCTGCCTTTAGCCTTGGAATTTGTTAACTGAAAGAAAGCGTGAAGAATGAAATGGAAATAAATCAACTTTTCTAGGCCTTGCCTGTACAAGAATTTGGAACATTTCAACCTTGCTAAACTATATCAAAGTGAACTACAGAAGTCCAAATTCATTTTAAAGGAGACTTATTTTGGCCTACCTTAAACTTACCACTTCCTGATTCAAGCTAAACCAAAAGCTGAACTAAAAGTAAGTCCTGTTCAATAAAGCATCCACATAACTTTTTGCATCAGTCCAATACTGCATCCTAATTCCAAAAGGGAGAAATTTGCTTTCCCACAGAATAAACCTGTGTTTATCACTGCAATTGAACCAGTCACAGCTTGGTTACAATTATATCCATTATATGCATGGCTTCTAATATTTTTAGAAATGTTAATATTTTTAGTCTTTATTTTAAAGGCAATTAAGCATTCTGCTTCCCTACAGTGAATGAGACTTATCTTTAAATTTCTGCTTGCTGCATCATCCCCTAAGAAATTGCATAACCATATACACACAAAGAGAGAGAGAGAACTTTAGCATCGATTATGTATTTATAGGATTACCTTGTACTGCTGTCACTGGTTTGGTTTTATAACAACTGTATTTTTAAAACTGGGTTGTGATGACCTCTCTGTGTGGGTGGGTGGGTAGACAGGCAAACAGTAGGGGGAATCCTAAGCATAATCTAATGCTTGAGCCTAACCTACATTTTGTTTTAGTATTTCATTAAAACATTTTCAGCAATGTTTGTGAGAAAGATTCAAACCTCTGTGAAGACATGTTCACTGCAGAGGAACCAGAATGCAGCTTTGCAAGTGGCAATGCCTTATCAGGAGAGGGGGAGAGCAGCAGTAGTGACTGAATGCCAGGAGCAGCGACTGAGTTGCATTAGCAAGGCAGGAAGCACCTGAGGTGCCTGTTGGCAATTTGCCTAACTTTAGTCAGTGCTACAGACTCATACATTCAAGGAGCTATAAGTCACTCCAGGTGGAGAAAAAGCCACAGCTGAACTACTAGATAATACAAGCACTCACAGGCTGCTTCTTTTAAGCTATATGAAAGTCAAATGTATGCAGTGTTAGCCACATAACAGTTTCCATGCACACACCCATCCCTACTCCAAGCCTTTCACTGTCAGTGAACTGCTTCCCTACACTTTACCCTTCATTCTTGATCATGTCCGTACTAGTAATACATGGGTCCAACATTTTCTGCTTGATGATCCAGAACTATAACTATTTTAAAAGACATGAAAATTTACCAAAAAACTGTTCCCTCAAACAATTTCTGACCTTTCAAGTCTGATCTCAGGTGACTGTAGGACAAGCAGTAATTTTAAAGGGAAAAAGAGAGTGTGTAAAGATGTCCATACCCAACTCAAGATTCTAATGCAAACATATGGCAGTTCTTCAGGGCACAGACTGTCACCCATTACCGTACCTAGCACAAACTGGGTCAAACTGGCTGCAGCCTCTGGACACTGCATTAAATAATGAGTAATACCTGCTTTAGAGTGTCTGCTGTTCTTTAAGGCAGTGAATGAAATATCCTGATGATATTCAATCAAAAGCTCATATCATTCAACTCATTAAGGGCTTCTGCTTTTTATACTTGCCAAAATTAATATGTATGTTCAGCCAAGCCCATGGTTCTCTCATTCTAATGAAAAGCAGCAAACAGCACACAATGAAGACTTAAGTTAGCTCAGGATTTTTGCTGACTGCAGAAAAGTTAGTGGTTAAGCTGAGCTGCAAGTACAAAAAAAAAAAATACAGGTTGGTGAGAAGGTAATGATCATGCATGACTTCCAGAAAAGGGCAGGGGGGGGTGGTGGGGGTGGGGGTGGAAATCTTAGAGAGTGATTTAAAATTGGAACAGCAGACCCATCCTACCCTCTTGACTGTCACTTACGGCAGGGTCTTTAGTGCAGCAAGAGAACGGCACACCACAGCGTTCTCGACTTGCGTTGGAATCTGTGCAATTGAAGTAAATATTAAGGTTCCAATCATCAGCTCCAAAAGCCCCACAGCACTGCCACTAGAACAAAGAAAGGAGAGCTTCTTGACTTTCAGAACAAACAAATCTCAGCATTAGTAACATGCATCATTGCTGCCAGTTTCCCTCCAGCTTTCAAAACAAAATCTGAGACTCCCTCTGGTTTCATTGAAGCTGGCTTGGTTTTGGTTTTTTTTTGTTTTTTTGTTTTTTTGTTTGTTTGTTTGTTTTTTGGGTTTTTTTTGTTGTTTTTGTTTGTTTGTTTTTTTGTTTGTTTGTTGTTGTTTTTTTTTTAAAAGACCATTCCAAACCTGTAAGTTGTTCTAAAATTATCACGTGATTAAAGTTATGTTCACACCCTGCAATGCTGCTCTCTGGAGAGAAACCCATGGAGTGACCTGAGAAGCCTACACAACACTACAGAGCTGCACAGGCCTACAAGCTCAGGGATAGCAGAGCCAAGAGTATGATATCTGTCCAGTCTAATGTACCCTGGGTTCTCAATAAAACTAATCCGCTCCGAGGGCTACATTGGTATAGCTACTCCTTTTGCCAGTTTGGGGGAATCTGGCTGTACATCAGACAGCATGAACACATTGTTTCCTGAGCATCACACATCACACAAATAACATCTTTACTGAAGGCAGGCAGAATCCTTCAAAAAGTAAATATGCCAAATGGCAGGCTTAGTCTCTGGCAAAACATGCAGAACACAACAGAATTGGTAAAACTTGCTGAACATACGAAGAATGGACTGGAGATCAGTGGAGCACTGATGGTTTACAGCATTTAAGGAGCTAGACCAATGAACTCATCTAGGTCAACTTAAAAAAAAATTAACACACCCCAAACAAACCACATTTTTAAAAGCATTAGAATGGCAATTATATATTCAAAAGTATTATATGCTAGAATATTTCTGTTGTTCCTTGAAGAAACCAAACAGATGGAAAATAAAAAATAGAGTAGGTATTTCTTTAAAGTAAGTTTTACAAAAAAAATAAACATAGTCCAACTTACATATTCCTGTGTGAAGTCTATGAGGTTTTGCAAATCAATGTCATCTCGGTATGCTCTGATATTGTTGTTTATAAAGAAATACAGCTGGTCCTTTATCCAGTCTTTGAAAACAAATGCTAGAACACCAGCAGTGAGCTCCAAGAAGAAAATAATTCCAAGAAACACAGAGAACTATGAAGAAAAAGAAAAAGGTTAAAATTATTTCGCTTTATGACCAAAACCTTATTTTTCAAGGCTCACAATTATGTTCAGTGTTAGGGCTTTATCTGTTTCAGTGCAAGTTCAAGTTATTCCAGCACAGAGGAAATTTTAAATTAAAAATACACCATTCTTAATTAGGGCTGTAGTACAGGAATCTTAATTCTATTCTAACAAATAATAAAAATGCCAACAAATTCAAACTTTGGACACTTCACTGGGATTTTCAAAGAGGTCCAAGACAATTCACTGTAAATTTCAACAGAGATGGCTACTCACCACCTGTAGGACCCTCTGAAAACTCATCTTAAATTTCTATGTAGGCACTTACATTTTCAAAGGCATAAACAACCAATAGTGCCAGTGAAATGCTAAGTGACTTTTTCTTTAGACACCCTCATTGGTAAAGCTTTGCCTAAGCAGGCAAAGCAAAAATTGGTAACAGCAGAAATTAATTAATGACTAAGTCAGAGCAGAATGTCTATGGAATGACTCACATCCACATTAAAACCAAATGAGGCTGCTATGATTAATGCAAATGCAATGGATGCCAAAGACATTACTAATGATCTGCCACTTTCTCTAAGCATCTTCACTGAGTCTACACTGTTTTAAAACACACAGGGGTCCTCATATACTGGAAGTCCATCCCTTTTGCAACTGCGCCTTTGAGTTTCATTTTAATATGCTCTCTGTGTTTGTTCAGATGCATTTTTAATTTCTCCTGCAGCTGCTGTATAGGAAGCTATTTCTGGTACAGCAGATGGGTTCATTTTAGGCAAGCTAAGAGAAGCAAGGAAGAGGAGAAAAAAGTGTTACAATAGCTCCCCCCCTTTCTTTCTTTTTTTTTTTTTTTTAAGCAAGACAAGAGCAGGCTAGAACTATCCCAAGCTGCTTTATAAATGCCTCAACAACGGTAACTCTCAACTGCCTCCTCCCCTTATACAACATGTCTGTGGAAGCCAAATATGTCACTTGAAGGCAGTTGTTTCACTGGAAGCCTTTTCATGTATATATTAACAGTTAATGGTTATGAAGACACAACTACTACCCAGGCTGTGCCCACCTCTGGAAGTTGGGGTGGTGGAGGAAAGAATCTTGAATTTTTATTATAAATCTTAGATTTATCTAAAATGGAACATGATACTGTTATCCTCATCTTCAAAGCTCACACGAGGAGCTTTTTTTTTTTTTTTTTTTTTTTTAAAAAACAAGACCGGGCACCTTCGCTAAAGGAGTTCTGAATACTGAGGTATGTTTGTGTATCAGCAGCTCCTTCCCCAACTAACAGTCCAGCCCAGAGTTCAAGACGACAACTTCTATTTTCTTTACCTGTCCTGGGCACATTCTCCTCCCTTTCTCCCTCTCAGGCTGCAGTACTGACAGGAAGCAATGAAGCCTTTTCAAATTAGCTAAACGGTACAGAACTGAGGATATCAGCAAACAACYCCTCATAACAGTCCTATCTCCTCTGTACCATGAGGGGCACTTGCACAGCAGAAATCACACGGGTCACATTCAGTGGGGTATCTACATTCCTCATATTTCATAGGCAGCTTGTTATGGACTTAAAGTTCAACATGCAGATTCTTAGCAGAAATTTCTCTCTTTTCATGACAGGAAAGCAAAATGTTAGGCTACATCCATATGAAAAGCAGTAGTTCCATGTTATGATTCTTACCGTCAATAGTTTTGAACCTAAAAAAAAAAACCAGTAAGCACCAGAGACTGAAGAGCTGTAAAGTGTGAACAGTTAAGCAAAAGCGATTCACAGAACAGTACTCTCACATCAGGTAACACCTTCCGCTCCCCAGAAGACATTTTAAAATCTTTACACAGTTAAGCAGGAACAGAGAACGTGACTTATGTAACTGATGAATGCCACAGTTGCAAAGGCTACTTACAAATTTGAGGAGAAAGGTATTTTCTCGCAAAGCTCCAATGCATCCTGCAAATCCCAAAATAAACATAACTCCTCCTACCACTAGGAAGAGCCAAACTGGATCAAAGCCTCCCAGGTCGGTGATGGAGGAGATATTGGACAGCACTCCCTGGGAAAGAAACAATGCCAGGGGATAACAAGTATGTTCAGCTTTCAGTTGTACAAATTCTGTTTGCATGTTTCTTTTTAAAACGGTAGAAGACTACAGCAAACAAATGTTCTGCAGTACAGTAAGAAAACACAATTAAGAAAATCTTTGCATTCAAAGAGAGATAAAAAGGGCGATTGTGTACAATATTTCTGAATCAACATGTGCAACTAACAACAAAATCTGCTTCTAGAGCCCTTTGCGAGAAACCCACAGGGCATTTTGCTGCTTCTGTAGCTATGAGAATTAGTCTGCCAGAAAGTCAGAATAGATATTTGAACAAAACTTGACTCAATCTTATTACCCATGCTGAGATGCATTTTAGGCATCATATACATTGTTTATGTAAGCATACAGTTACACGTTATAATAGAAAAAGCAGTCAATAGCAAGAACACCACCTTGAATTTAGCATTTATGCTCAGTATTTACAACAATTGACAGAAATTAGAAGTGAACCCCTAGGTTGCAGCATCTTGCAACAACGAATTTTACACCAAATTTTGACAAACTCGATACCTGGCCAATTCAACTTCAGGCATCTACAGTGCCAAAAACTCATTATATAAATAAAGTACGGCTACTGACTAATCAGCAGGAAAAATTTGAAAATAACGTTAAGTCTCTTAGTAGGACATAAGGCAGTTTAAGGACTTGTCTTGGGAGATGGTTTGTACTAACTTAGGTTAGACCTGTCAGATAGAAAACCACATATGCTGTGTTTTACATATGACAGTCAGCATAGTCTGCTTGTAATGCCATTGCCCCCTTCGAAGCAGAGGTTGGGTTGTGACGCCAGTAATCCTGAGGAACTATTTTATTTTTTTGAACACATTTTAACCAGAGTTTGGCTGATGTTGAACAGATGGGTCATATCAAGAAGCAAGTACAAAGTCTTCCTTATTCCAGTGAGTTTGCACAGGAACAGTTACAGTTTCCTAAACCCTTTTAGCAGCAAAAAAGCTGAAGTATCACTATTTTTTTATTCACTTCCCCAGTGCTGTAGGTCAATGCAAAGCACACTGCTGTAGCAGACATTTCTCCATGTGTTTCTTGAAGAAGCCTGAACCCAGGCTGAGTGCTTTGGACTACTGCTTTCCCTACTAACTCCTGAATGAAGCTGTGGCTTGAAAAGCAACAATATAGACCTTTACCTCTACAGCTCCTTATCTGCAGAATTATTAAGTTCTTCATCCTTTTCCTTTTCCCTGTTCATATCCCCTTTGCTGCTTTGAAATAGTCCCAAAACAGCAATAATTTTGAAGGAAGTTATCATAACCTCATTTTCGAAAGTTGTTAGTAACATTGTTAACAGATGACTGTTCACAACTGTGGCTTTAGATCTGTGGGGGTTTTTTGTTTGTTTGGTTGGTTTTTTTGTTTGGTTGGTTGGTTTTTGGGTTTTTTGTTGTTGTTGTTGGTTTTTTTAATATACTAGGTTTAGACCACCCCGAACATATAAATAGTCATGTAACCAATACGTCTAATACAGTACTCCACATAGTCTGCAACCACTTCCATAGTTTCCCAAACAAAACTGACATTGAGCAGGTAGTAAACGAAGACAGTACTCAAAGTTTTTTAATTCTGCAGACAACGATAGACTGGATAAAATATACTTGTGAATTTCTCCAATGCACACAGCAAGGAGCCTTGGAAAAGGCCAGCATGCTATAAGCAAAAGAAAAACCTAACTACAACCCAATTCTAAAGAACGAACAATAAACCAACAGCATGAATGACTTTCTCAAACCTGATTCCTCTCCCTCCTACTATGGAAGGCTATTGCGTGACAGAGGGATGGAAAAAAAAAAATTTAAAAAAAAAAAATCAGATCACATTCATCACTTTCCTCCTACATTACATATAGTACTAGTCTTATTGTCATTCATTAAAAAGACAAAAATAGACATAAGGCATGATATAACACAACGCTGCTCAGAGCCAGTATTGCTATCAAAGCAGACCAATTGGCACGTCCCTTTTTCTAACTAACTAGCGATGAGATGGTACAAGCCAGGCTGAAATGAATGCTTATCTGTCATTAACACTTAAATCAACTTGTGCAAAAGTTTTCCACTACTTTTGCTTCATTACATTTGTCATAGAAAAGAAATCAAAGACATAACTTTCTGGCTAAGAATGACAAGCAAAATAAACAGTATAATCCAGTAACACACAAACCTTTGAAAAAGTCATGGCCTTGGCCATACACAAGTCAGGAAACATGAGCTCTGCCCCAAGGGAAAAAGACTGCTAAAATGACTTCTTCACAAATTTTAAGTTCTTTCTATGTTTCCCCTCTGTGCCTATATAGTTACCATAAGATGAGAAGAAATTCTGCCTTAAAGCAAACACTACTACTCATTTCTTTTAATATTAGCTGATTTTGGAATTAATGGACTGTAGTGTAGTAGAGAGAGAAAACAGTCACTGGAGAAAGGATGTTGCCTTTGTATTATAATTATTTTACTTAAAAAAAGTAAAACCCCATGCCAACCCACAGCAAGTTACTATGTTTAATCAAGTTCTTTCCATATGAAAGTAGTAAAATTCAAATGAAAGAAGAAATCCAAGTGAAATTCAGCTCACATTTGTGGACAGTGCTCTTAGAGAAGCTACTCATAATACAAAGAAGTGTTAGTGAGAAGAAATATACCACTTTGCATTTTGTCACACTCCCATTAAAGTCGATGACAATAAAATTTAGTGAACCAGTTGTATATTGCCTTTCTGATCCTGTCCTTGATTTTCGAGCACTGCCAGGCTCTTAGCACCCTGGCACGCCACATGTTGGCCAGTCACCCGGCAAAAGTCACTCATCTAATCTCTGGTCTCCTCCAGGCTCCGAATCCTCAGGGTAGCTATGATCTGACATGTACTGAAATAGAACAACACAAGCTTTATCTGCCATTGCTGTCCTTGGAAAGCACCTTTATATGCATCTTTTGCTAGTCCACATATGGCAATCATAAGCCTAGCTTGGATAAACCCCAAATAATACATCCTGACAGCGCAAAGCACATACTGTGCAATTCTCGTTTGTACTCTGTGTGCTCTGCATATGAATCCCAAGTTATCAGTATTCTGGAGAGACATCTCAGGATATACAATCTTCAGAGAGGCTTTGGCAATAAAACAATAGCTAGCAGCAGGAATGACAAACACAGACAATGCTCTGTGGTTACAGCTAGAGATGCACAGAGGTAGTCTGATAGAAGATTGCTGCTTACTGCTGAAATACAGTTTTCCAGTCTTGTTTTTTTTCTGGACACTTACAAATAAGCTCTCTGAAGAGAGAGCAGTACAATACTTTAAAGAAAAGCATATTTTCCTTCAAGCAGCAGGGCAACGACCAGGGAATATTATCTCACTTTATACTGTTAAGAAGAACTAAATGTACAGCCCTATAGGCACACACTTTTCCTATCCACTGAAAGTTTCTATAATGCCTACTAYCACAGTATTCAGTATTTTTTGGCTGTAATGGCTACTTCTGGGGAAAGTTTGGCAGAGATGTACAAATGCCTAGTAGTGACCAATCCTGCCTTCATCCCATCTTTAGCCAAAAGCAGAAGGGAATGTTTCCAGAGGTGCTTGAGCAGAGGATCAGGAATCTCATATTCTAACACTGCATACTCCAGTGACACATTCTGAATCCTCAGGCTGACCAGTCAGTCACAGAATATACGGTGACTGTTCATCGACTGACCTCTTGCATCAACGCAAGACCTAAACAAACCACCTGTAAATCCTTTAAAGTCAGGCTTTCTACAAATGCAAAGTATTTTTCTCAGCAACACTACTGCAGTAGTCCACTCCAACCTTTACTGTTAAATAGTTGCAAGTACTACTGATGCTTTAGCATCTGAAAGGAGGAAATAATTTTTTTTTCCTAAACCCACATTCTCATTTTGGAAGTATGGTTATTTTTCTGAGGTACACACACATCACTTTCTTGGTAGTTTAGGCATGTGCGTAATCTTTTTTTGGCAGTAAACACTTCGTTTGTGCAAAGCTACATACTCTAATACTTTTCTTCTCACGATGGCATCAATCCAGGGCTCTGCTGTAGTCCCACAAGGAGAGCCAGTAGGACATGTTCCCTGGCTGCTCTCCAGCTCATCTGTTTGCTCTGCTACCCCACTCTCAATTGCCTGCTGTACGCTACAGCACCTGGGTTATTATTTAACCTTTTAATCTATCACAAGTCAAAATTTGTTTGGGGTAGTGAAGCAACAAAAGCATCATCCATAATTGAACTAAAATCAATAACGGTGAAGTAATGAAAAAAGTTCCTTTATTTGTGAAATGTACTTCACTTCAATCACTAGGATACAATGATGTAGGCACGGAACAGGAAAGACTGACCTCATATTCCTACCCCACCCCAAAATCAGGAGAGGAAGTCAAGTGAAACAGTAGGACCTGCTCTTTTCCTCCAACAAAAGGGTGGGGGGAAGAGGCGTTGGTGATGCCTTCTGCCACACCAAGAAACATGGACAACCAAGCCAGGCCTGCCAGAAGCTCCTGCAGAACTGGAGTCTTCTCCTTATGGTATGTGAGCACAGACAGAAAAACAGCCTATGAGAGATGCCTGAATCCAGTGACAGATCCTCTGTTGTCATGCCGTTTCTTTCCCATGGCCAGAGCCCTCCACCCTCTGATCAGCTCAGAGCCATGAGTCCATTTAAAGGGATCGCACACAAGCTATGCTTCAGTTCACACCAGGGAACAGTCTCGGAGCACACAGACTAGATTACTTACAAATGAAGATGTGTCCCTGGAACATAACTCGTGCTCCAACCACTACCAGGCATTCAGTCCATGAGATCACACTAGAACTAGGCTGAAGAAAACTCAAACCTTTCAAAACCTGTAGAGTGTGCAAGCTGGGTCTTCAACACCATTTCCTCTCCTATTGGTCCACACTACTTGCATTTAGCAGACATTAGCCTTTGCATGCTGAACCCAGAAAGTTACTTTAATTTCCCCAGAATGTATGGATGCCAACACAGACATCTTAGTTGGAGCAGTGCCCCAGTGTTGGCACATCTATACAATCTGATTGTGTTGCTGGTTCCTAATGAGGCCAAATAGAAGAGAGTCACAAGTCTATTAACAAACTAGCGAGATTTCCAGACCGTCTGTGGTTGTGGTTAGTGTAGAGAATCTACTGCCACGTTCAGGTCTCAGAAATGTTCCCAGAAGTTTGCTAGACCATTGCTTCTCTCTGGAACAGCTGATTTCACAGGCACAGTAGCATACTGCAGGGCAAGAGAGAACAGCTCCAAGTGAAAACGCTCTATGCAGCAGCAATTTTGAAAAGCTGACCCAGTAATGAAAATTCAAGGCATCTTGAGCCAGAGACAACTTGGGAAAATCATCATCCTAGGGAACAAAGAGGTGATACACTGTAAAAGTATATGGAATTTGGCCCACAGGAGTGCATGTAAAAAGAACAGGACTCAACACAACAGTCCCCATGACAAACAGTATCCCACAGGCCATTAGAAAGTAAAAAGAAGAAACCAACACCAGTAGGATGGGAGAAATCAGCTATTTTTTTTCCATTTCCTCCAAGATGGGGAAAAAACCTTCTCTGCTGCAGAATCCCATTACTGGGGGAACAAAAAAAGCAGATGGTCAGAAAAAGATTCATCAATACAGGATCTTCTGAAACATTTCTTCTTTGCAAAGAGGATTAGCCTTTCCACAAGCTCATCTGCAGGACTTAAAATCACTGGCAAACAGGAACACATGGGGTGTTATGGGAAATAAAAGTAATTCCAAATGCATGATTTTAAAATGGAAAAAATGTCTCTCTACTTTGTTAGTCATAAAATCCATGCAGTTTCTCCATGCTGTGCATCTGAATGAGCATGGGGAACAGAACAATAAGTCATTGAAACATGCCAAATTAATTCCACTCCAGAATTTTGTCTCTGCAAGCAAGAAACTAGGTGGGGGATGTTTACAAATTTTATTTCCTTGATTTTTGTTGGTTTTGCATTTCTCACAGCAAACAGCAATAGCAGCAGAACTTTATTTTTCAAGTGTCTAGTGAAGGAGAAGGACTAGTCTAGCTTTCTTGTCGTGACAAAGCAGAGTTCAATAGGTGAATAACTGGCATAAATACATGCAAGATAGTTTTTTACATTGTTCAGGATTAATGGTTACAAGGTGTTGGAACACTAGTAAAATGATTTAAGAGCCTGTTTAGATAATGCATCTTTACGTACAGAAATTTAAATTAAATGTAATAGCAAATATTAGTATCGCTCTCTCTCCTCCCCAGTCCTGTAAAATCCACACACAGAGTTCTGGTTTAGAAGCAAGATACATGCTCTGGGTATCCTTCAGCCCATAAGGACCCACAGGATATGTGCACGGTTTCCTTGTCGGCAATTGTTTTTAAAAGAACTATGTGATAGACATGTATGCACAACAATTATGGAGTGACTAGTGTATCACTCCCTCTTGATGTCTGCCACTCACTGGGACAGTAAAAGAAGTGAGAATTTTTTCCTGAAAACAAGTGTAGTTTTCATTTCAGGGCAAGGAGAGACAGACTTGGTCTGACAAATTGTGACTGTTTCTATGTATGGAGTTTAGCCTGTCCCAGAACACCAAAGCAGGCCTAAATCACTTTATATCGACATGTAAAAGTCTAGCTTAAAACTTCAGATCCAGATTTAGAGCTCCTGCTCGCTAAGAATACTATGCTGGCCCACAGAGGTACTATACTGGCACTCCAAACTGTGCGCAACTTGACTTCTGAGCTGGAGTGTCTTCTAGTTACGCTGATGTAACAAGAAAAGCCTAGAAACAAAATTTATGCACATAATCAACCTCTTCCACTTCTCCCTCTTCATTTCACTCAACCTTACACATGAACTAAGTCTAATCGACAAGTTCTGCAAGGATCTGAAGATTTTTTTCCCCCACTTTAGTATCTCTACTTTTGCTACCTCCTACTTGAAGCATACCCCAAAACCAGTAATAAGTTAAATATTAAAGTATACCCCCAAACCAGCTTTCCTTCTAAAAACCTCCCTCTCCATGGGAGGAGGAGGTCTCAGAAGACATAACAGCAATTCATCACTTAGTCTCACTACTCTTGAATATAAATCTCCTGCAGGTAGTGAAAGAACCAGGAAGCTTATTTTCCCAAGTACCTACTGGCATCATACCATGAACACTCCCAATGAGCCTTAAGACCACATTATCCAATATATACAACCAAGGAGAGAAATAGATATTTTGTACAAGTCTACTTTATTTTTAAAAAGTCAACAGAAGAAATGACTCAAAGTGGTTAAAAAAGCCAGTGAAATATAAACATTTTTCCCCTGCTGCTGAGCAAAGGTAGTGTAAGTTGCTTAGTACAGACTCTTTAGTACAGACTCCTTAAATGTTAACAATGTTCATTTTAACTTTGGGGGGTTTGTTTTACTGTAAGCATTTGGCACACCAATACATCACCAAGGATCGACCAGCCTTTCGTGAGCATGAAACGTTGCTTTTTATTTCGGGGGTGGGGGGGTGGAAATCAGCTGCCATGGATGAACTTTTTTATGGTACAAGCCCAAGTCTAGTGTGCCTGAAAACACTGCGAGATTGTGAGCTATATAGTCCATGCATGTATAGATAGCTTTATTCATCCTCTGAGTTTATTGCCCCCACCCCGCCCCCCAGCTCTCTTTCAGGTTCATGACTCAGAATGCTAATTGCCCAGTTTTTGTTTAGGGCTGGCTGACTGGCTGTCAAGCCAATTCTATTGCCTATTTGACAAATGAGCTCTTTTGCCTCCCTGCAAAGGCTGTAAGGAAGGTCACAAGACTGTATAGTGTGCTTTTTTTCTTCTTTACAACAAAGTTTAAAGGGGACAATTCAAGCCAACTTAGCAAAAAAGGAGAAACTAGCCACCAAACCCACAAATCTACCCCAAACTGTTTTTAGCTGGCAGCAAATGAGACTCCTGTAAAATGTGGATTACTTCTTTACATCCTGCATTTTTAATGTGGCCTGGCACGCTATCTTTTTATCTTAAAAAGATTCTGTGAAGCAGCAAAAGTATGTACAAGTTGATGGCCGGGTTATAAAACAACACAGCTGGATATAAAGCCACATGATTCAAGATAGAAGTAAACCAAAATCCTCCCCACCACCAAATCAGTTTACAGTAGAGGAGTCCTTCTGAAGACCCAATCATGCAAAAAAACCTTACAAATTTATGTTTACACATTATACAACTATTATAGCAGCACCAAGTTCAACCTTGATAATGACTTAGTTCATTGGGACAGCAGCAGTCTTCACAGAATGGTTGAGGTTGGAAGGGACCTCTGGAGGTCATCTGGTCACCTAGACCTGGCTGCCTAGGACTGCATCCAGACTGCTTTTGAGTATCTCCAAAGAGGGAGACTCCACATCATCTTTGGGCAAACCGTGCCAGTGCTTGGTCACCCTCACAGTAAAAAAAAAAAAAAAAGTATTTCCTGATGTTCAGAGGGAACTTCCTGTGTTTCAGTTTGTGCCCATCACCTCTGTCACTGGGCACCACTGAAAACGGCCTGGCTCCATCCTCTTTGCACTCTCCCTTCAGGTATTTATATACAGTAAGATTCCCCCGAGCCTGCTCTTCTCTCCAGGCTGAACAGCCCTAGCTCTCTCAGCCCTTCCTTGTAGGAGAGATGCTCCAGCCCCTTAATCATCTAGGCAGCCCTTTGCTGGACTCTCCAGTATGTCAGTGTCTCTCTTGTACTGGGGAGCCCAGAACTGGCCCAGGTGTGGCCTCACCAGCACTGAGTAGAGGGTAAGAATACCCTCCCTCAACCTGCTGGCAATACTCCGAATGCAGCCCAGGACACTGTTAGCCTTCTTTGTTGCAAGGGCACAGTGCTGGCTCACGTTAGACTTAGTGTACACCAGGACCCCCAGGTCCTTCTCTGCAAAGCTGCTTTGCTGTCTTACAGTATACCATTACAATAGCCCATAATGCCTAAGGGATCTCCAGGCTAGCTTTAGGCAAGAAGCAGTCTAGCTAGAGAAGTGCTTTTCAGTTAAGTTACAGATCTCTCAAGTCTTAGGCTTCACCTACTTAGCCTTCACCTCCAACTCCCCAGCTGCAGCAAGAACAGCTCCGTCTGGGATGTAACTGATCTGCCCCTCACTAAGTTGCATGGGACCTATGAGTATCTGGAACTTGATCTTGCTGACTGCAGCTTCTGGCCATTGCCTGTCCTCTAGAGAGCTGAGTGAAAGAAAGGTCTCAAATTGGCTTGACACAAGTCCATTTTTCCATAATTCCTGCTACAAAAATCAAGTCTGTGCTCAAGAGCTCTGCAGTTCAGCTATACCTATACTACATTTTGGTTGATACAACCATGAACTGAAACAGTCCACAATAAGCACCGCAGGACACAACAGTTAGAGAAGCTGGGGAAAGATGCTCATTTTCAAGGAAAGACCTGTGCTTTAAAACAATAAACAGTATTTTATTTATTAATTTCTATATAAAAACCTACTACATATAGAGCCTGAGCTAATGCATATTAAACTGCTCTAGGTGGCTTTATTTGCTTGTCTTAAAAACAACATGGCATTTTCTCCCACTTTCAGGATCTGATTAAAAATGGTTTAAGATGACTTGATAATAGATGTCCAAATCTCAAGTAAAAACATGAGCTTTGGCTTCTGGCTGTTAGCAATTATGAATTGAATGCATTTTTCCTAGGAAGGAAGGGGTGCTTTCCCATATAGAAAAATATGCAAAACCTAACAAACCATTGTTCTGCCAGAACACCCTCTAGCTGTAGGACTGGTATATTTTAGACTTCAAACACTAGACTATAGCTGTTTTCCCTTTACCTGCTCATTCATTCTAAAGAGGAATCATTTGTGTTACCTACTGAAACGATACAAAAATGTTAAAATCTCTTCTAGAAAGCCACTCCAAAATAAAGTTCTTCTCTGTGGCTTAGACATAGGTATAAGCTCTGTGTGTATGCTCAGAGTATTAAATATAACATGTTTTTACATCTTTGCTGAATGAAAAAAAAATCACAGCACCTCTTTCCAAGCCTATTCAAACCATCCAACATGAGTATCATATGGTGTGTAAATATACATATATATATATATATGGGTGTATACAGTGTGAGTTAATTAATATCCCGTTACTATTTGTAATTATCTACATCCAAGGTACATGCACAGTGCAATTAGAATCTAAGTTAACAACTCACTTCTGAACCAGCAAAATTTGTACTGAATTTAAGTGGCAAAACTCCAGTGCTTCCAATGTGTTATTTGTTCTGCTGCAAGAGCCAGTTATTATGCCTTAAGTGAACATCAATTTGTAACTTACTCAGTGTTTTCCATTAAAAGAAGAAAAAAAAACATTATGTAACTGAATATCGTAGCACCATTGTTATCAGCCACGTTTTATTATTTTCAATCCTTTAAACAAAGAAGAAAAGGAAACTCTGGCTTTAATTTTAGCTCTTGTCTTTTAGCGAGCCAAACTCTTCATCCTGTAACCCAACACATGCYGACTTGTTTTGTATATTATGTCTTGATATTTTATCTTCTTCCCAACTTCTGCAGCAAGTAAACTAAAAATTAGGCTCTGGTTCACAAATGTTTTCTCTTTCCCCACCCCCCTTCCTTCCCATTTCCAAGTTGATTTTACAGTCTTGCAACAGAGAGTGTTCCAGTGGACAGTTTTATTTGCACAAGAAAAACCAACAGTTATTCTGTCTCAGGTTTGGCTTTGTTTTTAGGGTTCATTTTGTTTTGGTTTTGGGTTTGGTTTTTGGTTTTTTTTTKTTGTTGTTGTTGTTGTTTAAGAGGAACAGCAATTAGCATGCTATGTTAAGGCAAAGCCAAGGAGGCTTATTTTCAGGAAGCTGCCCTCTGAGACATGTAGGCTCCCCTCTCCGTTCCTGGGGACACATGCAGCAGAGACACATTGCCAATACTGCTTTCAGTAGAGTGTTCTAGTATCTGAGCTGCAGTTTGAGCGTGCATGGATTGAAATGGTTATTTTATGTGCAAGTGTCAGCCATGATTTCTTGCCAAGGCATTCTGGGGAAAGATGCCAAGGATCTTCCTCTAGGTGAGCCGAGCCAAGGTTTTATTTGACAGAGAATCTTGATTTTGTTTCAGTAGAAACTGTGTGGGGACACATAAAATGTGCAGCATATTACTATTCCAATATTTCATCAGAAAAAGAGAGAGAAAGAGGAAAAATATGGAGTTTGGTGCTATGTTCAACTTACCTTTTCATTCCATGCCCACAATCCAATCCCAAGAAATGCTATGCCAAGGAACTAAAGGAAAAAAAAAAAAAACAAAAACAAAAACATATCAGAGCAGGAACTATAAATTTATGGATTTATTTTTTTTTTTAAACATACATATTGACTCATCCTCTCTGTTGGATAATTAATTTTATCAGGACTGTGGGGGCTTACCAAGAGTTTTAAAATACGTATGTAGTTGTTTATTTTACAACACAACCACTGTAACTGGAAGAATTTAAAACTTGCACAGCTCATTCAGGGATGTTCCACATAGGAATAGTAGGTGCAATAAATGCCACTTTCTCAGCATCAAGCAAGTAAGGTTCTTTTTGAGCTTGTCAGACTCAAAGCAAACTCCACAGTGAAGCAACACATTATTTTACTGTTGTATTACCACCACCTGCACAAAACAACTGTCCTCACAGCKCTCTCCCAGTGAGAGAAAGTGATTAAAAGAAAGTCCTAAATACACACGTACTATCAGTTTTAGCAATGTTGTCCACAGAAACACAGAAAGCTGCTTAAATATAATACCCATGAGTTCTGGGGGAAAAAATAAAAAACCCAATACTGGTCTAAAAGAGTAAGAATTTTTAAAAGCCCTGAAGCCAACATTTTATAACCTTTCTGATACTGAATGTTTTGGTATTTCGTAAAGGAAGTTACAGTCCCTTTCTCCTCCAAGGGACTCAAAAGCACCAAACTCAAAAGACAGTGTCTTTCCCCCATGATGGAGAAGGGAACAACACCTGATTTTGTTATATCCCTGCATTCTCCGTTCCACTGAATAATTTAGAGTGCATCATTTCCGTCCAAATACTACAGGGTTTCCATACAAAGCTCATGCTAAGGATCACTGAAACAAGCAGAACAGGCAGAATAAGCACTCTGTCTCCCAACATCACCACTGCCTATTTGGCACGATACAGTACCAATCATGTAGAATGTTTAAGAAACATATAGTAGGTGTCCGAGCACATCTCTAAATGTCCATCTGTCCAACTTTCATCTGGTTTCTAAAACCTAAGTGCTTGCTAAAAAGAAAACTATATTCACTCTAGTTTCRGGGCATGTAATGGAATGTTGCTCAAACATCAAACTCTGGTTTTCTTTGTGGTTTTCTCCACACTGCAGTGTACAGATTTATTTTGGCATATAGTATGCTTTCTCTTAAGATTTGTGTAAACAGTTAAGTATCCTAATGATTTTTCTTTTGCAAAACAGGACAAAAGAGTTTTTTTGTTGAGAAGTGGGAGGAGGCAGGAATATCAACTTGAAAAGCTTTCCCAGAAGTGATTTAATCAGCTTCAAAGCAAGATTCCTTCTTCCTTATACGCACTTTTTTTTTTTAAGTGGCAATTTTAGCTTTATACTACAAGAATATCTGTAAAGCATAACTCAATATCAAGTGGAATATGCTCACTGGAATACCCTGAAGTTCCCTAACACCCCTCGCATCTCTGTGACTTTCTCCTCCAAGTGTGCTTTGCCTGACCAAAGGACCATGCATACTACACCCAGCCAGCTCACCCAGAAGCCCATCTATACTAACTGGGAATGAAACTCTCCTTTTTGACTTGAAGAGTCACGACTGTAAATTTAAACAATACTACAAGCCAGTATTCTTCAAAGGGAACTGTTGCAGGCTTGGCTGTATTTTAATACAGGATAAATGGAAATTTTGCCTAGATGGAAAAACAGAACTGCTGGTCAAGAAAGTCTGTTATTTCAGCAGCCTTAATTGCCTATAAAGTACAAGAGATGGATTTGAGAATGTCAGTACAGCCTCCTGTGATACACCACGTGAGCCAAAAAAAGGTCATCTTACCTGTATCGAGACTGGTCTTTTTCTGTGGTTATAAAGCTTGCCAGAAGAGTGTGTGCAATCCCCCTGACTGCAATGATTATTTGAAACTTGAGATAAAGCTGTACAAAAGTTTCCAAATCACTTTCAGACAAATGCAGTTAAGTTCTTTTTTGCAGTAACAGGCTCCTTTCCTTCTTTCTTACACAGCCAAAGGCACCAAGATTGAAGGNGAGCTATATTATTATAAAAATCCATAAGCTGCATTTGGAAGTGGCAAATTGTTATTTGTATAGAGGTACAAAACATTATGTTTTGCGAATAGCTTAATATGGTTTTGAACAGAATAAGCATGGAAAACTAGAATGAATGAATTTGATCAGTGCATACAAATGTAATTTAACAGCCATACACATCAGCCGCAAGTCTGGCTCAGATCCACTAGCTTTATTAAATTTAATCCAATCAAGTGTCCTGATCCTTCACCAGAAGTTGAGACTTAAGGGTAAGATTACCTCATGGGTTGCAAAAGGTAACTTATAGTAGACTATATGGGCCTCAAGCCAGGCTGAGCTCATCTCAATTTACGGATTGGGTAATGAGACTATTGTACTAAGCTAAAGCACCTAAAAAACTGAGATTGTCAAGCTTCTGGCAAGTCTGTCAAGAAAAAACAGGTAACCAAATTCTCAGAGTTTTCAAGAGGATCAAAGAATTAAATGCTGCTCAGTCCTCTCTCCACATCCCAAAATGGAAATCTCTGTCCAGTTGCCTTTTAAACAGCTGATGAAAACAGAAAAAGCGGACAAGATCCATTAGGAGAGAAAGGTTCAGGATGGAATCACAAACTCTATCACAGGATGCTGTGGAAATCAAAAGCTTAATGGCATTCAGAAAAGAAGATTAGATTAATTAATGGAAGATCCATAGCTATTGAAAAGTGATTTTGATACAGCTTCTGGCTCAGGAAGTTTTTACGCTATTGCTCATTGGGAGATTATAATCGGGAAAAGATCACTGTATGCATGCTTTGTTGCTTAAACGCCTCTCTCCTTGGACAAACTCTACTTGCATTACTTGAGACAAAATACTGAGCTAAGCAGACCACTGAACTAACCCCCTACAATCATGCCCTAGAAAGACCCACCCTTGCACAAACACAGCCTGCTATGGGGATGAAGCACACAGCAATGCTCTCAGTAATCCCTGCTGGCAGAAGACAGATGTTCGCGAGGAGACTTACACCTCCCGCCAGGTTTAACTTTGGATTTTCTTGACAATTATGAAAGAAACTCCTGCATAGCCTAAAGAAAGTTGAAAGTGCTTAGCAAAAATCCCTCTGTATTTTTGCTGTTAGAACCAGAAGTAAAACAGGACGCATATCCTGCTTATCTTACAGCCCTTCTGCAGGTGTCTCCAGGACAGTTTTGTTCTGCTTGCTTGTAACCAGAAAGAAAATCTCTTCACATCTGAAGCACATGGGGAGAGGGTGAGATGGCAGACACATCTCAGCTAAGTCTGGAAAATTTCATTTACATCCATTAAATCATTCCAATGAGTAATAAAAAGGTGGAAGTTTGCCTCATTATCTACGAAACACTCTACAGAGAAAAACAGTCTCAATTCTCCACAGACATCTAGTAAGACCATTTAGCCTGACTATAAATGGTCACCGGATCTGGGGCAGAGCTTGTAAAATCTTGATACTTTTCTTTTTTAAACAATAATTTGCAGGAGAATATTAAAACATTCCTCTGGAGTAATACAGCCTTACAAAAAACTTGCATAGTAGTACTTTCTCAGCCATAGGTTTTCTATTCACAAACATCAAAGAAATGTGTTCAAATTTCTCTTCTATAAAGATTATATGTATTTAAGAGTAGAATGTGTAGCAGTACTTGTACTGTTGCCCTACTTGTAAAGTTCACATGCAGTTTTCAGAAGTGGATTGATTGACTGATTAGCATTTCAAGCTGCACATATTTTATTCCCAGTCTCGCCTGATGGAGGAAAATGATTCTTTGCTAGGGATACATCATCATACAACACAGCATTTCATTTAAACGGTGCTGGGGTAAATACTAATGCAAGTACTAGAAAAAGTTAGAGCGAGAGAGAGGAGCTTAATTGTAGTGATCAGATGTTACTTCACATACTGAATTTTTCATCTCAGCTGACATTCTTAAATAACTT
The DNA here is from genome assembly GCA_035582835.1 of Phoebastria nigripes. NCBI lineage: Eukaryota > Metazoa > Chordata > Aves > Procellariiformes > Diomedeidae > Phoebastria > Phoebastria nigripes. The sequence continues at coordinate 680,014 of JAYKAV010001764.1, forward strand.
CGCACCAGTTTTCAACCAAAAGTACAACAGCCATGGGCCAAGCAGTAAAAGGTTGGTTAACATGCCATGTGCATAAACCAGTGTATGTCCATGTGTGGATACATTAAAGACTTGTGTGAGAAGGAACTATAGTGCAGCCACCTAATTTCACCTTCACCACGCCAATACGAACGCACTAGCAGATGCATGTCAAAGTTGTCAGAGTTCAGAACCAGAGCTTCCTCGCAAGAGCGCCTTTTTTTTTTTTTGAGCCCTGTATTTAGACAGTGTAAAAACCTCCTACCTGCCCTTGCTTTGAGCTGCCAAAAGAACTCTGCGCATGGTGTTAGCAAGGAGACTGTCAGGATTCCTATGAGCACTTCAGTGTTTTCTTCTGTAGCAATATGTTGTAGGTTATTCACAGAGCAAGATTTCCGTCTGTGTGATTCAAGCCAGCACAGTATGGGAACGCAAGGTACAGTATTTTACTGACAGGCACAGCAGTGATCGGGACAACATGAAGTGTAATATTTCACATCCTGAAATACAATCAGGAAAACACAGGACTCCTGAGCTTTGTACATATATAAAGCAGCACTGACAAATTCCTAACTGACTCTAAAACCCCAGATGAACAATTTTTCCCTAAGCACTTCCTTTGCAGCACTCTGTGCTCAGACTCACTCAGAGATATTTCAAAGTCAGAATACTCACTGCTTGCTTTAAAGTATTTTATGCCAAATCAGTCTTTTTGCTTTTCAAGCCAGGGCAAAAAGGAGCTTAATGTCTGTGTCAGAGCACAAAGGATTTTGTTGTTGGTTTTGTTGCTTGTTTGTTTTTAAGTAGCCCTGACAGAGAAAGGGCACCAAAACAGAAATTAAAGTGAAGTTTCACACAGTTTTCTTCTTCCCTTCATGCCACTGATGTGGACTCTGCTTTAAATATGTCAGTTAGCATTCTGTCAAACAAAACAAATAGGACATCCTCTCAACTCTCCAGCTTTCACCTGGACCAGTATCACAGGGAAGGAAGGTACCAGAAGTCTGCCCTTTCCCTTCTTCCATTCACCCCAGTTCCAGTAACTTTTCCATTCTCAACACGAACTGTTATAGCATTTCATTTTCATGTGGCTAAACATACGTCATGACCATGGGAAAGGCAAACTGCTCAAAGCATACATACACATTTACATATTTATGCTAATGCTTACAAAGAATGCATTCTCCTAAAGCCCATTTCTTGTTTGCCTTGAGACATTACCAGCAGGAAAACTCCATGTACTACAGTCAGTGAATGAAGATGCTGCGTAGGTGACTAATTACCATTTTGGTTCACAGCAACATTCAAATATAGACTGAATATAGACTAAAAGATGTCAAATCGATTTCCATTTTATGTGCAGCTTTTAAAAAACATTAAACTATGTTTCACAGATAACTGTCTCAGTAATACCTTTTCCCTCCTGATACAAAACGCACACATGTGGAAGAAAAAAGATCCCAGTTTCCACACATTTTGCTCAGCTGAATCAGAGACATGACTGATTTTATAGAATCATCCAAAGTAGAAAAACAGACCTGGGAACACAATGAGAAAAGCTGTCTGCTCCATCTTGCAGGACTCTCAGCACGATGCTTTCTAATGAAAAATTAAGCACTTAYTACCCCAATTTTCAAAGCAAGGTACTGTGGCTGTTAACGTATCTTTCATTTTCACTAGTATGGGGTTTTCCCTTTTGTCTGACAAGTAAGCAAGATATATATAGTCCCTCCCCCCACAAAATGCAGTCAGTTGCCATTATTTTCTTATTGCCTTCTCCAGTTCTTTAATTGCAAAAGCAAGACATCTGCTTTCTGTTACTGTTGCTCTACATATTTTATTGTTTTCTGGTGGTTCAATTGTAAGCACTGCCAATCAGCTTGGAGCAAGAGTCCCTAAAGACTGAAGTCCCTCTCCTCTTGTCCACAGAAATTGATATACTAGAAAACAGAAAAAGGAGGATGAATTAGACCCTATTTCCCCTGCTCCAACTTTTGAACAACACCACCCCTCAAGCCTAGATAAAATAAATTTAACTCTTTCCAAGTTCACAATGAGACTCTAAACTCAGGTCCTGCTGCCTAAAGAAAATACTTTATTTGGAGCAGATTTTTTCGACACATGCAAAACTTATACATAGCAATACTTTGTAAAATTCTTCAATAAAAACTTTTGGGAGTTTAAAGTTCTTGTTTCTATGAGATCTAGCTAATTTCCTAAAACCAGTACCTTTTTCCCCCTACAAAAATCAAAGACCTTTAAGGCAAATACCCCACCACTATCACGCAGAAACATTTAAAAAGCCTACAGCATTGAAGTAACATCACCATTCACTGTTACTTTGGTACACTCATCTCGCACAATCCTATCCCTTCTCTTCTACTCTTCTTTACACTCTCTATTGGTCTTTGTTTCACTGTCCTCTCTTTCTCTGCTCTCCCTGAGCCCAAAAGTCTACGCGGGAAGACTGAGAAATTCTGCTGCACACACCTCTCCATGGGTCTCTTCTCTGCCTTCACTTCTGAACTGCATTAAGTGCTCCATGTCCCTCTACTTTTCCTATCCAGCCTTATTCTCTTCATCAATATCATTCCATCTCTGGCTCAGTCCTCTTCACTGCAGCTTCTCTGCCTGAAGTCAGTTTCTATTTTTAAAACCATCCAAAAATTATGTAAGTGGTGCTGTAGCAGTGTATGAAAACAGTATGGGCTTAACACACAACCACAAGCATCAGAAAAGTGCAAAATGAAAATAAGAGAACTGAAAAAAAAACCTAAACCTGAATTCCACATCCTATTATCAGTACGCTAATAATTTATCTTAGCCAATTTGACAATGCAAAGACATAAGTCTTCTCATTCTGACCTGCAAGTAAGAAAAAGTATGAAGACGAAGAAAGCATGTTCTGCTTCCAGCTGGGGTGAAGAAAAGTGTCTGGAAGCAGTATTGCAAATGGGTCATTTTCCATGTCTGCTGCCCAGGGCTAGCAGCTTCCTACCCCAGAGGACAGCAAGACCTCCTCTGGCTCTCCTCTTCCTGCCGCTACGCTGATCTCATTTGTCCCAAACCACCCTACCTGAGCTTCAGGCTATTTAGGTACAGCCCCACCATGACACTTCTTCATATTCTTTTTCTGAAACTACTGTTCCATTAAAAGCAGAAGTTTAAAAAAAAAAAAACTACAAAAAACCACACACATTAAAAAAAACCCAAAAAACAGAGCATACATGAAATTCTCATTATGAAACTGATACACCAATGCTCACTTATTTCAGCTACAAGCAGTGAAGTTGTAACATCTAATTCAGGAATTTGATACACCAAACAGAAAGGATCTGAGCTAGTCTTTTTCCTTAGTAACAAATGGGCAATTACATTCCCTACACGATTGATTTAAGTAGCTGAGAACATAAAGAGTGCAGACCCAGGAAACACAAACAGGTAGGCTTGTCAACACAGCAGAATACTCTGAATGCTCAGCATTTCCTTTTTGGAAAGCAATCTCAGCTCCTAGCTGTGCTCGTAGCCTATGGAGAGGGAGTCCCAAAATCTTCTACCCCAGCTACACAAGCTGCCACATCCCAGGCTGTTTTAGTGGACTATACTCAGAGATCCATTCTCTTCRCTTGGCAGAGAAGCGAACACACGTGGAAGATGGGGGAGGCATGAAAAGACTGAACCAGTCTGGATAGAGAGGCACACACCACCAGCTTTAGAGACAAACTTCGGCCAAACAGTTTAATCTGGCCCTCATTCTACTAAAAAAAAAAAAAAGGGGGGGGGGGAACACAGCCCAGAAAAGAGAGTGAACACAGAGCAAACGGTGAACACACACCCAACCTGCAAGTGCACACAGAACTTTTTTCAGCAAATTCTGCAATAGCTTTATTGCCGCTTACCTTCAAACGCTCATTCCTCGTTCTTTTTTAGGTGTCCCCCACAGTAAGATGTTCAATGCCATTTACAAAGAAACTGGTACCACATATATGAAGAAATCATAGCTTGAAAAGGTAGGAAGTGATTCACTGCAATTTAATAACATGCCACGAGCCAAGCTCAGGTATCCAAAATCCTAACCCCGATATGATGTGACTGTATAGCCTATCACACCTCTCCCCAGATCAAATCCRACTCAGAACTATAAACTCTGTAATGGCAAATACACATATATATGGCATATGTTAATATATAAAATAAATCAACTTCTAATAGTCACTGCACTGAGCGTTGGGGGGATGGAGGGAAGAAGGGGACACAAGAGCAGCTATGGTAGGTTTATTAAGAGTTGACAGCCTAGTAACTCTTTACAAAGATGCAGCTGAGAGCATACAGAGACCAGTACTACTTTGTCAACACAAAAAGCATAACCTCAAAAGTCACACTAGCTGTGTGCATGCATGCCTGTGCATACCTTGGTTTTTTGGAGAGATATGGGGAAAAGAAATAAAGCCAAAACACTAATTAGACAGATTTCAAAATTATTTTCCAATACCCACGCACAATTACTATCAGCAATCCAGATGCACAAAGCCAAATTACAAGACACATGTTCTGTAAATACTGAACAAAATTCTTTATCGTTTTGCACCTTGTAGTCCTTGCAATGGAGGGAAATGTCTCTAAACACAATAGTGTTTTTAACCACTGTCAACCCTCAACATTTCCTGTGTACTACGCTGTAATTGCCCAGAACTAAAAAAATTCAGATTATGTATTAAAAATGGTTCTCTGGACCTCTTAGTGCAGCTTCCAGAAGCACCAGAAGGTCTGTGGACCGTAGCTTTGAAAAATTCTGTTCCAGACAATAAGGTCATTCAGCTCTGCATTTTGTCTTGCAGTGCATTGCTTCTTACTAACTCTAGAAGCTACTGTGTATGCCCCGATGTAGACTACACAAGGTTATTCACAAAATTAAGCCAAATTTTTACTTATGTCAAAATTAACTAATGCTTTATTAGCTATTTTATACTACAAGATATCTTTCTAATTTCCGATAAAAGTAAAATTTGCAGGGTTTGACATCAATTTGTCATTTCTGCAGTAACACTACTTGGCAGGGGGCAAAGCAAACAAAACTGTGATTTCAATTTCTTTTCAAATACGTGGAACAAACCAGAGGCAACAAATGGTCACAATGCTATTTACCTGAAGGTTTTATTCCTAGGCAAAAGTTCCACAGTTTGACAGTGGAAAAAAAAAGCAGCTATAAAACAGCTGCTTGTCTAAATGAAACAGACTGCTGACCCTTTGTCTAGTTTCCAGACAGCATCAAAAGCACTTCTATTATTTGTCATTCTCAAAAGAGACATCAGGGACTTGACTAAACATGTAGGAAAAATGTTCTTCACTTCTGTAAAGGTGCCCCTTCAAATCACAGTTGCTTAATGTGATATGGCAGTCTGGGGAGGTTTTGCTGCCAACACCTTTGCTGGACTTGTGCTGAAGATATATACAGCACTATCACTGCAATTTAATTTGAGGGCGTTAAACTTGTTTTAAGAATAAATGCATTGAAGAAATAGAACTATATTGTAAGATTTCCAGTTCACTACGACAGAGCCTATTCTTCTCATGTAATTTCAGCTTGACCAACAGTCTGAGCAGTATCACCTAGATCATATAAAATGCTCATTTGCTAAGTGCAAACTTTTATTCCCAATTTTATTGCCACTTTGAACTACATTATCTCTGTAAACTATAGTTCCTGATGAGTCCATTACCTTTGCCTACTGTTACACTTCTCTGGTTTGCACAAACACTACTAGCTGATTCCTCCTGTCGACACATATCAGGAAAACAAAGGTTAGAAAATTTCTTTGAGGGATGTGGAAATGTAGTTGTAGTACATACAGATGGCTCCCTAAGAGAAAAGCTATAAAAAGCAAATGACACTGCCTCACTAATATCCTTCTGCTGCATAGCTGTGCTCTTGCAGTCAGTCAGTCTTTGCCTACCACTCTTCCAGGATGAAGGAGGTGTTCTGGTATTGCAAAGATGGCTTGCAAGAGAGAGTGCACGTGCCAACCAGATAATCTCATTTTCTCCCTTATCCGTAAAAGCAGAGCAGCTGCTTTTAAGATCCCACCTTATTTACTTGTAGATAGTCATGACTAAGGAGGACAGTACCTCAAGACCGTTTTTTAAGAAAGTCTTGGAAACACTAGAATGATCTTAAAAATAAAGTCTTCATGTCACACCTCAGTTTCCAAACAGGGTCCCACAAAAAAACCAAACAAAAACAACAACAAAACAACACCACCACAACAACAAACATCACAAAAAAAAACCAACAACCATGCACAGAGAACTGTATTTGATTTGACTTTCTGCATTTGCCCATCATTTTAACTTGGTCCAGCAACTGCAACTCCTCCTCACGTAGGAAAAGTATTTTCCTACTTTCTGCTCAGCCTCAGAAGGGTTTCAAGGCACAAGGTATATGAGCAGCACAAAGCAACCATTTAATCATAAAAATATGAATACTGGGTAAGTTTCCATGCCCAGCTGGACATTGTTATAAAAGAGAAGAAAAGAAAGCACTTAGTTTTTACTACTGAGTGCCAGCAGTAAAACTGATTTAAACAACTTTAGCTGTTTCCCATGGAACAGTCGCCCTACATAGAATCTCAAAAGGGACCTCTGAAATCCACAGACTCTCAACTCCAGCCTTCCAGGCAAAACGCACTACTTTTGGCTTGATCAACTGGAAGATAACACAACTATGGAGAACTCTGCCTTTAAGAGTCCCACAACATCTTGTTCAAACAGTGTTGCTTTGGGCACATTACATAATAGCAATGTGTTAGGGCACAGACTGAATAAAGCAGACCTCTGTCAGACTGCGGGGCTCAGAAAGCCTCCTGACCAACCCTGACAGCAGACTTCTCATCACCAATATTAAAGTCAAGGATAGAAGGAGATCAAATAATGTGTGCTCTAACAAACCTGTGACAGAAACAAAGGCAAAAGCACAAAAAAAGGAAATTTTCTAAACATTGCTTAAAAGGTTTCATCTTCTAAAGGAGTAACTCCACACTACACATAACAGTTTATTCTAATGATGCATGTATACAGCAAAGAACGTGCATCTCAGCTGCGAACCAGAGACGATTAATTCCTGCTAAAAACACCAATTTAAAGAAGGTACCCTGGTAGAGCAGGGGTAAAAACTTGAGCCTAAGTGTAAAGGAGGAAGTGTGCAGCATCAAACTGCTAAACCAAGTTCTACACCTCCCTGCCTGCACTGCAATTGAATCCAAGCTAGCAGAGAAAATAAACATTTTGCAGCACAGAAGTGCAAGCATAACACTACTACATGGAAAAAACAACTTATCAGAAAAACATTACTGAAGTTTTTCCCTTATCTGAAAAACATTGCTTAAGTTTTACCCAAAGGCAATAGTGTCAGAGTTTCACTTTCCAGCCACTAACCATGACAAACACACAGGCAACAGGAGAGGAGACAACTTGAAAGGCAATGGCACGCTTTCCCAGAGAAGGATTTGGAAAGGAAACCACTCTTAACATAGCTTCTCCAGCTTTCAGCCCTGCTTTTGTTTAAGAGCAAGTATATTTGGAAGCCACTTTTAACCTCTCAAGAAGTAAATGCAAACAAAAAACCCAAAAAATTAATTGAGCAAGGAAAAGCAATATCAAACATCTTTTTCCTGTTTCTAAATAATTTCATCTACTGACTTCTTTTTGAAACAACTGAAGCTATTTGTATCTCAACTAACATGCCCAGGAAAATCCAGAATGCTCTGCTTGCCTTTTCTTCTACTTCAAAACACTTCAGGCTGGGAAACTTCCCCATTAACCTGTGCTGTAGTTCATCCACTACAAGGACATAAGAAACCTTTTAGAGCATGAATTATTTTCCTTTAATTGTATTTGCATACTTTTAGATATTTCTTCATTTGAGCTGAAACATCAGGAGACAGGAAGACCTTTAAATTTGGTCCCCCCCTGCTGCACAAACACTGCAATCAATCCTGCACTGGGCTACCCAAAGAAAGAGTGAGAGAAAAGGTCTTCAGCAATACACAAGTGTACAAACTGTCACCATGACTGTGGAGCTATCGGCAAGAATCCTTCAGTAGTACCTCATGTCCTTTCCTTCACAAAGTGAAGAAAAGTGACCACAAACAAACTGGAACAGTAGGAGGGCTGAACATATGGGACATACAGATGGAATGGAATTTAACAATCCAAACACAGTATCATATACTTAAGGACTAAGAAAATATCTGCTATAAGCTGAAAATTTGTTTACTGGAAACACAACAGAAGACAGCCTTGGGATTGTATGCATCAGCCTGCGAGCTAGCAAGTTGAGGGAATATGGAGAAAGGCAAAATAAGATTTTGTGACATTCAATAAAACATTCTCAGAAGGAATGTAACTGCTTTCTATAAGTTTCCCTCAATTCCATATCTCTACAAAGGTCTAAAATGGCCAGCACCACTAATATGGCTGTAGCCTGCTAAATGATTACAGGCTCTTCTTTCAAATGTCACATCAACACTGGCACTGGCCATGTCCAACTGTATGAGTTATAGCATGCATTACAACTCCTGTATGAGACCCCGCTGTGCCCCATCAATACTCAGCAATGAAACTGGGTTCTCAGGATTTTTGTACATGGACCCATAACAGTATGCAGGTGGGACTCTTAGCATAAAACTGCAAGTTCATTAACTATACTTCAACCTAAACAATGCTAGGGAGACGAGGCATCCCAGTGAGTATACGCTTAAATCCAAAACACACAAACAGAAGCATACAAGATGACACCCCTAACTTTTTAGGGTGTCAGGTTTTTTTTGTTAGGGAACATGTCTTCAACAGCTCCTTGTGTGACTGTTAAACTTGGGTCTCCCTGGTAGATCACCTAGGTTGTATCATACAAACAGCAGGTGCAGGGTTTTCTAGGATTGGGCCCATAATTGCTTTGTCCCAAACAAAGTCACTCGCACTGATACTCTTTCATTTGAACCTTCATTCGACCATCCATGGTCAGCCCTTCCCACCTGCCCTGAAAGCACACCACACTGTGTTTCCAGCTTCAGGTGGGGTTCCTCAGTGTGTGCCATTTAGATGCACAAATTAATTCCATGACATTTGGTACAGTGCTGACCCCTGTTCACACAGAAGGCATGAAAGGAGCCCAGTGTAATGTAACTGCGTTCCCAGCGCTGCCACACTATTCTGGCTGCACTCATATGACCTCTGCTTGGTTTCTGTCACTGCCAAATGGGCAGAGAACAAACAAGTGCAGGGTGGCACGTCAGATCCTCTCTCTCTTGATGCACCAAATCAAGCAATTATACTCTACAGCGGTCACCCTCAGGGCATTAAAAAGAGAGAGAAAGGGGAACAGTGTGCGTGAAGACCGAGAGACATCAACAATAGCTTTTCATCTTTCCTTCAGTTAATACAGTAATTAGCACTACCAGCTCTTGCCTCAGGCGGAGCAGACGGAAAAACTATGTACCTATTGAAGTGATACGCCCCAAATTAAGAAAAGGGGTTGCTTCCCTGCCCTGCCATTACAGTCAATAGATATGATGTTTATATAACAATGCAGGACAACAAATCTATTCCATAGCTTTCTACATTGTCAGTGTAGTCTATCACCGCCTTGTTCAGTGCCTCTCCTACACAACTCCTGACAAGACACGGATCTCTGAGGATATGCTACAGGAACTTACAAGCCCCATTTTGTAAAATGAGCCCCTGCACTCTCAACCAACATAATCACATATATGCACAAACAAAAAGGTTCTGATCAGCCATGAGGCCRTGTGGAGGCTGGAGCTGTGAAAGCAGCAGCAGAAGGGGAAAGCCCACACTCCACAATGTTTCCAGTGACTAAGAGAGATTGGTTTTGGCTGCTGGCTGAGCCAACTGTCTGTCCCCATAAGACGCTACATCTATTACCAATCTAGARGTAGAGAATAGAACTGGAAAAAAATGTTTTTTGTTTTTTTGTTTGTTTGTTTGTTTTTGTTTTGTTTTGTTTGGGTTTGTTTTGTTTAATTTTGGAAGAAAYTAGGAATCATCTGTTCTCCAGGCAGAGGATGTACAACAATCAGGATATACAAACATACTAAACTGTGGCACAATTCTCTCTGATTTCCCTTTTGACTTTAACGGTAGCTGAGAACTACTGGAAGCTTTTAAAAATTCTCCCCATATTTATTGCTATGTCCATAGTAACTGACTTAAGAGGACCAATTTATTACCATATATGTAGCTAAACTGAGAAGTGGAAAAAAAAAACCCCATAATGGTAAACTGGTAAACTTTCCTTAATTCAGATGCCATCCATTCGTATCACAAAATCAGTAGGCTAAAAATAGTACCACTGTATTTGAAGCCACCTTCTGCATCTCCTCTTTAAAAATAATTTTTATTTTAGAAAGCCAAATTTTAATGAGAATACCTACTAGCCTTACCAGATCTCCTGCTTTGTCACTTTAAAATGCAAGCAATCAGTTTTGCAGCGGAAATTGTTTCACCTCTCCATCTGAGAATAGCTACCTGTATTTTTGTATTCTCTCATGGAATACATCAATCCAGTTTACTTTTTTAAATGGTTATCCCCCTTGCAAAATTAAGGCATCTTACAGATGACAATCTTCCTGGAGAAAAAAGGATCTATCATGTATACAGATTCCCTTCTTTTCATCAGTTCAAGGATTCCCTCAGTTCTTGGCTCCCAGTAAATATGAAATAATTTGATCCAGTTTGAGTCATAAGAAAATACTCATATATGCTTATTAAATACATCGATTTCTTTCTCAACAATTTCACTGATCAATGTAACACATAGTTAAACAGAGATCCTGGTGCTCTTCCTACTTTTGCCATATGAATCAGCAATAACTGTGGGAGCAAAACCAAAGACCCTAAGCTCTCCGATAGCTTGTCCTATACACTGGAGCAAACAATAAAGAGAAAGGGGTTGGTTTTTTTTTTTGCTACTTCACTATATTGCTATGCAGCCTTTCCATAAGTCAGGGTTGAAAACACTGGAAGTCTGCAAGTAAGAGGATAGCTACTCTATGGCTCAATCTCAGCTGACAGAAGCAATACAATTAAGAGCTCAGCTTTGAGGGTGGTGAAACACTGGTACAGGTTGCCCAGAGAGGTGGTAGATGCCCCATCCCTGGAAACGTTCAAGGTCAGGTTGGACAAGGCTCTGAGCAACCTGATCTAGTTGAAGATGTCCCTGCCCACAGCAGGGGGGGTTGGACTAGATGACCTTTAAAGGTCCCTTCCAACCCAAACTATTCTATGATTCTGTGATTAAGCTCTAGCGTATACTTTCTTCTTAATTTACTCTTCCAAATGCCGTCACCAAGGGCTGAGTAATCCAGCCATCCCATTACTCCAAATATATACAAGAAAGGCAATAATACAGATGATAAAATCATCACGCATATATATATATATGTACATACTGACCACATGCATGCACTTAGAACTTTGTACAAAAGTTCTCCTCCCCGATACACAGTCTTCTAAGTTAATGAGAGATATTAGTAAATGCAAAATCAGAACTTCAGTACGATTTTGTAGGAATAAGATTTTTCATATTGATCAGAATATTTCTCTGGCTCTAAAAGACAAAATATAATCAGACACTAATAAAAAAATACTTCCTGTACCTCAGACTCTTCTCCCCCCCTTCCCTTTTTTCCTTTCTTTTCTTTAGAGCGTGTAGCTCTGAGTTCTTCCTAATATTTACACTGCAGTTAAACTCACAAATTGGGATTTTTCTTCCTGCGTTCAATGAACTTGAAAATTGCTCATCTGAAGAAGTCCCCTTGGAATTACACTAAACTACTGTTATTCCTAGCACGTACAACACACGGCATGGTAAGCTGCATGGTAAGCATCCAGATAAGTTCTCATTAGCAAGATACCTCATTTCATAACAAAAGTTAACATACCACCCTGTCATAACTTGCAAAATGAAATTAAAAATACCACTGAAAAAGATAGTATCTGTTTTTAAAAGTTGAAGAGGTGAGCTGTGCTCAATGAATGCCTTCTACACTGAGCAAGACCCTGAGGTTGGCCCTGTTTCTCAAGAAATTATGTGCTTCCATTTTTCCACACCTATGGTAAGACTGCCAATGTGTAGGCACTTGTGCTGCTGCTCAAGGCCAGCATGATCTGCCACAAGTCCTGCATGACATCTGCCAGTCCCAAAGCAGTATCTTGGATGCCCTTCTTTTTCTGAGATGGTGCATTTTAGTACTCTGCATAAGCAATCAATGCCTTCCTGACTTTATATGCAGTACAGTCCATCTCATGATTTAGAAATAACTTTTTTTTTTTAAAAATGCATCCTTATTCTGCCACAATTTTTGCTTTTAGATTTTTACCCTGAATTTGCACATTAGAAACTTATTCATTCATTATTAAAAGAATAAAAATCCAGTAACATTGTCATGTTATCAAACCTGATACAGTTTAACCAGTAGTCCCTCACCTATCCCTTCCATGCCTTTAAGAAAGGGCACTGAAGAACACAACCAAACTATATAAAAACTGTTACCATTCAAACTGTAGAAAGACAGCTATTTTAAATACTTTTGAATAAGGCTACCGCTATTCATTTTGCATAGAAAAAAATTCCTTACAGAAGTAAAATTTTTTCACCCCAAGAGCCAACATCCACTGGCTTCTACTGAAGAAGAAGTGCCAAGAAAATGTTTATACAGAAGCAACTTCATGTCCCCATCACCTCTCCATTTATACAAGAGCAAGAGTTTTGCCAGAAGCATGTGTACAAGCTCAAAGTCACCAACATTTCTACACAAGTCAAATTATCCCTGATCCACTTTTCAGTGACCACTCTTTGAACAAGCTATGTGTCACGCAGCACAGATAAACTAATTTCCATTGACATTTCCTAGCAATTGCTCAACTCCATTCCACAAAAGGAAGGCTGCAACTTGGACAATAATTAATAAGGATCAAGAAGTGTTTATTGAATTAGCAAGGGGAATTCTTCACTGAATTATCACTGAATGGAGTACATCCTTACATCAAATTACAAAAAATAGGACACACTTCAGTGAAATTGTATAGTATGGGGTTTTTTTAATCCCATAGATTTTCCACAAAGACAGATTAGGAACAACAGATGGGTGTCATTATAGAGAAAAAAAGAAGAGCTTATGGTAATCAGACCTTTTACTGTATTTTAGAAATCATAGAAAAACACCTAACAAGTGTAATATTTCTCCTGTAAAGTTAAAGTGTAACGCCTAACACTTAATATATATTTCATTATACATCATTGCTTTATTCTATCACTGAAATTACTAACTCTGACAAGCTCTCTTATAAAGTTGCAGCTAAGGTTCTGGTAAAACTGATGTGAAAGACAAAACCACTATAAGACAAGGAGTACAGTATCTAATTGATTTATGTTTGGCAGAATGAAGAACAGAACTAAAAATAAGCCTATTTCATGTTCCCATGTTCCATTTAACATTTAGAATGCCTTATGCAATATTCAAAAGTATTATCTATTGGTATTAATTTGTAATCCTTTTCATTATTAAAATTTTATCCATCTACCAAATTCAGATAACTGGTGATTAGGCCAATAAATTATAAATATATTTCCCTCCAAAATAAGAGTAGCACAGGCAACTCAGCACTTGCAACAAGTTTAAACAACATGAGAAAAAAATAAACTTTGAGCTATGATTAATTTCTTCTTCTGTAAATCTTAAGTAGAGAATTTATTTAACACAAAAGGAGCACTGTCATTCTGTTGTGTTTATTTTCTTTTTATGGTCAGTTATAGACATCCAGGACCAAGGCTGTAGCTTATTCTGTTTGAGAGTTGTTGTTCCCAAACATTTGTTTTAATTTTCAGTGTGGTATGAAACACAGAAGATGGCAACCCCATAAGGACAAGAGACTGCTGTTGAAATTCCAGGGGAGCTATAGTAACTGTGGCCATCTGTACTTGGTATTCTGCACCCAAGCTACTACACCTCACACACAATCCAGGAGCTCCTTTCAGTTCTGGGTTGTGTATCACGACCTACCTCTGTCCCAAAGCACTGAGCTTGGGGGCATGGGGGGGGGGGGGGGGGGGGGGGGGGGGGGGGAGGGACGGACGGACGACAGCTGTTTTTAGAGAAGGGCTCTGAAGTTTCTCCAATTTAGATGCTCTCATGCCTTTAATTGGGAGAGGGCTGATGAGCAAAATGCATTTTGTTTTGATATATAGATGAGGATTCTCTATTTTTGTCTAAGACCATCTAACATTACAAAGTGAGAGCTACTCAGTTTTACATGTGCAAAGATGCATGCAGTTAAACTGCAACTTCTGTACAGTGCTTATACTGTACATAAAAAAAGTGTAACAGTTCACTACCATTAAACAAACAAATGCTTAAAACTACACTCATACTGTTTAAATCATTATTATGTCAAAGGAACTTGAAACAACTTTGGAAGATGAAATCACCAAAAAGAGGATTACAACATATGGAAACTGTTGCATGCTTAGCAAAATTGAATATTGGCAGCAGTGCAATGCTACAGTTGCTGATAAAAAGCCTAGGGCCTGAACTACAAGGTACTGTTTTCTTCACCTTTCACTGACCTTACAATAAAAACAACTGCAAAAACATATATAAACCTTTTTTCTTTTTTAGCAGTAGTAACCCGAATCAGGAACTTTGATTACTGTTTCCTAAGGTCATGAACTTCTATTGACATACTAGACTGTTTGCCACGTAGTGTCAATAATCTGCTGATTAAAGGTCTCTCAAATCCCACAGACACGATAGACCATGACAGCTTAATGACCCGCTTAYTATAATCTGGTGTAAGATACTTCTACAAATTAATGTTTTCTCATTCCAAATTAGCCTTCAAATTTATGAAGAAGTTTAGAAACAAGACCGAAAGACCTGAAGCTATACATTAGATGATGAACTGAAAGAATAGAGATGAGAGCATCACCACCATGAAGTCGACAAGAAGCACGACCTTCAGCACCCATGTCACAAGTTGAATATCAAGAGTACCTGGGAAGTAGCAGCCCAGAGTGAGTGCTGGCTGACCGGGCAATGAGACAGCAGCTACAACACCCGAGTTCTCGCCATGGTTTTGCCGCTTACCTGCAACAAGACCCTGCACAGGTCACGTCCCTTCTGTGCCTCAGTTTTTCCTATCATCTTTTGTCTCGTCTAAATAGACTGAATTCTTCAGGACAAGGCCTGTCTCAAAGCTGATGATAGAGTACAATACCATCCCTATTGTACAGGAGGAAAAAAAAAAAAAAAAGAAAAAAAAAAGAGTAGTTTCTCAGGCTCCACAAGGGTAAAAGTGTTGATGAAACACTGGTTTCTTACTGTTTGTTTAAATGAGACTGGATTTGGGGTTTTATGACAGATTATTGCTGGTTCACTTCCACTTTAACATACTGAACATACAAGAAAGAAAACAGCATTTAGCAAAGGTTTTGTTTTAGCAATACTGCTAACACTCATTTGGTTTTAGCCATACACTATTACAATGGATCACAAATCCACTGTTTGATAGATTTTAAGTCTAAAAGACAATACTGAAGGAGGGAAAAGGGAGATAAATGCAGCTGTAATGGAGTGGCACTGTTGTCATATGATAAAAAGATTTAGGACAAACCCAGAGGAGACGCAAGAGAAATGCAGAGGCCCATCTTTTCTAGTTGCCTGTCTTATATGCCACTAGAAAATAAACCTAACAGCAGCCTTATCAACCATTCATACCTGACAAACTTTCATCAGCATCAGGCATTAAAGGCTGTTTTGATACCTTTTAGTCACAGCAGACAGCTATACTTTAAAAGATGCAATTACCTTGTCTGACAAAGCCAGGCATTTTTTTTTTTTCCCTAAAAGCCTGAGAGTCAGAGGAAGAGGAAAAGACAAGTAAAGCAAAGAACATAAAAAGCAGGATAGAGGGGGTTCATGTGACTCATGCTGTCTAGTTCCTTTTCTCCTTGCCTGTCCTAATTAAAGTGCATTTGGGATCAACCCAATTAATAATGCCACAGAGGATCCTAAGAGAGCAAGGGCACTAAGCTTGTTTGCTACAAGCTGCATGTCACTGCCCTTGCCTGAGTAATCTGAAGTGCTGACTAGACCGAGAACTGCCCCTTGTAATATTTTTGCCACACTCAGGCATCACAAATAAAAAACAGGAACTCCAAGCTGGTAGGAGCTGAGATCACAGATGGACTCCAGACAAGTCAGTGAAAAGATATCAGCAACAATGTGAAAACAAAAGAAAAGAAAACCCCAAAATTGTGCAGTGGATAGTGGCAGTACTAGCTACCTGTTATCTTGTCTGTTCCAGATTTTCTTATGTGTTTTGCATGTCCACCCAGTTCTCAGAAGAGGAAAAATTCCACTATGAAATGAGGCTTGGAACAAAATCCGTGTCCTGGGACAGCAGTTTTCTTCCATTTCATTTCCACTGCAGATTGCATTCACTGCATYAGATTATTTTAAAAACAAACAAAAAACCCAAACAAGAACAGAAACTTGTTCCAGTGTACCTTTAAGCAGCAACTAGCTTTAATCTGCTCCTCCAAAGAAACCAAAAAAACATTTAATGACCATCCCATGCCCTGCAACATGACATCCTATGAATTTACTGTTCAGTGACAAAATGTTCATTCTTTAATGTTCTCTGACAATATTAGCAATGAAGACTGCAAAACAGATCTACCTCAAGTTTTCCATATGAATTATCAACTTTAAGCAGCTACTACTAATTTCATATCATTTTAACTGAATATTTGCTGTGCAGTCCCAATGGTTACTGTGTTTAAAGGATAATTTCAAACTAGAATGTTCTTGGTCTCTTTATGTTGAGGGCTGGATTTTTTTGTTTGGGTAGGTTTTTTGTTTTATTTGTTAAGAAAAAGTAAGTTACACTTCCAAAACATTGACTCTGCTCATTCAAACACTTTTACTGCTTCCCACAGCCTGTCAATAATTAGAAGACATCAAAGTAAATTTTACACCAAAATTGGCAGGGTAGTTAAAGCATATCAGATACATGAAATAACACTCAATAATTCTGAAAAGCTTGAAAGCTTCAGAAGGTAGTGTCTCCTTAAATATTCTCACATTTTTCTTTTTTACAGTCCTTTAAAGCATTTTTGGGAATCAGTAGGTAAAGGAAAAAAAAGAAAGGGATTTTAAGGTCCTGCTGCTGGTTTTCAGCTTACAGAGTAGACCACAATCAAAACACAGGCTCCTGATGACCAGCTCTATCATGTTTGCCATGTACCAAGGCAAACCTCTGCCAAGTCTTGCTCCACTTGAAAAAGCAACAGAGTAACCATTTATTCAGATATTTATCAAATTTCCAAAATCAATAATGGCTCTGAAGCAAATCAAATAATGAACAGCAGCTTCTTTTCCTCCTGTCAGAGGATGACAAACATAACTAGCAAAAAAAAAAAAAGATAAATAAATCTGACAGCTGTCTTTGTATTCTTCATAAAATAAAACCTGACAGATGTTAGGAAGACTATTCTTATTATTTTATGCCCCAAGACTGCACTTCCATTGTGCACTTTAGGTGTTCTTACAAGACAACCACTGAATTTTGATCAAAAAAGTTTCCCTGAGGACACAGACACGGCAGCTGTGCAATTGAAACTATTTTGATTAAAGTCAACATACAAAGTAAAATTCCTATTCTTACAGCAATATCCACCCACAAGTTCTCTCATACCTATTCCAGGACCCATTACCTCCAGCAAGACTAACTAGTCTTGAGCATTTGCAGGAATTTGAATTAAGACACTCTTATAATCAAGTTTGGGAAAGTAGTTTTAGTGAATCTACTAGGACGACAGTGGGAATGAAGAGAAAAAGCTAATTAAGCGAGAAATTACCAATACCTCACTGTCAAAATGGAAGGACATGACAAGTAATTTTCCAGATGCCTGTCCTATGTATAGTATCATTCAATATTTTTGTTAACAACCAGGATAAAGGAAAACAGCATATTTATTAAGTTTTCCTATGGCAGTTAGAATGAGACTTCAAGTTTAACAGAGTAGAGAGATCTAGACAGAATGAAATCATCCATTCAGTGGAGACAACGTACAAGGAGCTACTCAAAAGCTGTCACAGTCAAGTGCAGAAGTGCAGTGCAGAGAACGACTGAGCACGTGACAAATCCTCACAGAAAAGGATCTAATACAGGATTACTCAAATGGCTGATGCTTGTTAAGACTCTCATTGCAAGTAAATTCTGCCCAGACTTCAAGGTCCCAGATATAGATATATATATATATATATATATATATACACACACACACACACACACACACATATATATAGCACTTGCACATTTCTCAGGAGGATCCCCCACTTCCCATGGTTTTCCTCACTCCAGGACAGCAACAGCAAAGCACTGCTGCAATTTCAGCCACAATAACTATGTGCCTCTCTGGCAAATCCAGAGTCACACACTACTTCCTTACTGAGAGGATATAATTTAAAAAATTAAAGATTAAAAATAATATGTGTTTTAAAGACCTGTGGTAAATTGTAAGCTGAATGAGTCAACAATAAAAAGCTACTACACAAAAACCACAAGCTTCATACAGGAGCTTAAAAATGAAGCAATACAGCTTGCAAAATACAGAGAGTAATCCTTACACTGTATTTAGTCCCCATAAGGCTTAGCTGGGTGTTACACCTAGTTTTAGGCACTTAACTTCTACAAAGACATGGATCATTTAGAGTATCTAAGAAAGCAAATAAATGATTGCTGGCCTAAAAAGAATGAACAGTCTTAGGATCTTTCTTTACAAACACAAAGGACAGCAAACCAGTAATAGGGTTTAACCATTGCATAAAGAAGAAGTAATAACCTGTAGTCTGTGTTCACAACACAAACAGCAATAGGCTGATATTTAATCAAGGAGGATTCAGACAAGATATCAAGTAAAGCTTTCTGATAGAAGGACAGTAAAACACTTCAGCTTCTCTGATTAGTCCCTGTCCTATCACTTTCCTGAGGCCAAAAACACACTGAGTACTTCAGCCTTCCCGCTATGATCCATTACTAAGTTGCCTCCCTATTCAACAASAGACTCATGTTTTCACTGAACTTTCTTTTGCTACTGGTATACTTGTAGAGGCCCTTCTTAACCTTTATGTCCCTAGCTAGCTTGCACTGCAACTAGGCTTTGGCCTTCTTGATAGCATCCCTAGCGCCCAAAGGATGCTTTTATGCACCTTCTGTCTTGCCTGTCCTTGCTTCTATTTCTCCTATGCTCTCTTTTTACATCTGAGTTCATTAAAACTCCTTGCTTAGCTAAATATCCCTTCCCCTGAAATTCTTAATCCTCCTGCACAGTGGGATGATTTGTTCCCAACATCTCAATAAGTTTTCTTTAAAGACCTCAATCAAATCAAACTATTAGTAGTTTTCTGATATCAAGTATCAACAAAAGAATAAGAGAAGTTGATATGGCTTCAAGATTTTTTTTTGCATCTTTCTGAGATTCAAGTGACAAGTTACAAGATGGGGTTAAAAATTCTAGAAAGGCAAATACTGCAAAAAACCCTTGTAAAAATAAGTTATAACCGAAGCTACTATAGACCAACTTACAAGCTGTCATTGTAATTATTTTGCCATCTCTCACTCCATCTCCCACACCTTCAATGAATACATATTCTTTGCTTTTGAGCTGAAAGCTTTTTTCCTTGTGCCAAGAACAAGTTGAATGTATTGAAAGGTTTTGTGAGTGAGACAAAACAGTGCAAACTGAAGAGACTAATGTAAGACCCCAAGTTTAGCAGTATACACTAAGGATAATAATCCTTTACACCTCAACACTCTCAGTATTATTGTTTAAGGTTGCATATTTTTTCCTCACTATAAAAGACTTAATAAATTTTTACCATGCTACAAATTATCACTTTGAGAAATCTGACAATCCTACTTTTGTCCCAAGGTTGGAAAGGGAGATAGTTCACTCCTCCAAACTAGCATCTTCCTGACTATGTAAGTGCCTCTGTCCTCCAACTGTGACAGACAATAGATCCGCTTAAGAATCATGGGCACTAAAGGCCTAAAATTGTTAAATAGATTTTCATGGTGTGTAAATCACATCCCGACTACCTGCCATTTATAAGCTTTTTCTCATGAACCTTGTACCTTCCACACAATACAATGGTCTAGAACAGAAGAAATATTAGTGCAGTTTGCCTTGTAGTAGCAGAGATTTTTTTTTTTTTTTTTTTTTTTTAAAAAGATCTGACTCCTACTGCTAAAAAAGAGGCAAAGAAGCTGCACCAACTGGAGAAATCTGAGAGAATATGCTATTGCAAAATGCTGGCAACTGTCACACTCATCACCATAATATCAACATCGTAGACTCTAACTCTCTTCAGCCATTCCCCCAAAAAGGATCAACAGAACACAGTCTCAATTTTTAAGGACCACATAAGATACACAAACATTACCATTAAATTTTATTTGCAACATATGACCGCTTTATCCCCTAATTCCTTTCTTTTGCRTGCAATCCCCACTTCCATTAGGAAAGCTACATTACAAAAAGTCACATTTAAACTACCAGAAAGAAATAAAGGATAACTTGCAAACACAACAGATGCCTGCTACACTTACATTTATAACAGAATGATCAGGATTTTCCCCCCACTTGAATGAAAAAGACAATTTATAAAGAAAAACACACTTCATAGGCTGGTCCAAGGGCAAAACAAAACAGGTTGAAAAAACACAAGAATAAGAAGTGTTGAGGAATTTCTGTGATATTAAGCAATTAAAAAATGTGTGTATATATGTGTGCATATGTACATATATATGTATATAAATACACATATAGATGTATACATTATTCTAGCATAGGTCAGGTTATTCCAACATACGTTAAAGAGAATTTGCAACAGTCTCTGAATAGTGGGAACAATAGCAGCACCTTTCCAGACAGGATTTAATGCTCAAGAACCTTTTAGGAGGAAGAGGAGTGACATCTTCCCACACTACTCCAGAAAAGGAAACAGAAACTTCTATCAGTTTGCACTTTATCTGACTCCTGTTCTTCACGCAAGAAACAAATGCATCGCCATCTGCTCAGCAGGAGTGCCAGTGGGGTTTCCTAGCTATTGAGAAAGGGACTGGCATTCTGTTCCTTCAGGTCACCACTATGCAACTCCTTTTGACTAACAAGGAGCAATAGTACTTGAAGCCTTAAAGCCTTTCCTCAGGTCTCAGTACGAGAAAATGAAAATCCTCAAAACAGAGAGGCATCAACTCTTGAAGGTGTTTTATGGACCTCATAATAATTACGTTTTTCCACAAAGCCCTAGCTACTCATTATTGTTAGCTCTAGCTAACTTGTTATTCTTTACTTGAGATTCTCAGTTTTGCGTGGCTCATTAATTTTCACAGGCAAAGAAAAAGATAAAAATTAGCAGTCCAAAACTCTCACAATATCAGCTTAAATTATGACTTAAAATCAAGTCTCGTATCTTGGAGCCTTGGCATTTTTCAAGGCTTGCACTGGCAATGTCAGAAATCACCTTGCTGTGACTGTATTTTATCACTCCATCTTACTGGGGAGCTGATGTTTTTATGAACAGATAAGAAAGCAATCTTGTTATATCTAAGAGATCAATCTTCTCTTGAACTTGTATAGCACATCTTAAGAAGGGCAAACAATTGCCAGCATAAGTAATGCCTGTCTCAGCATCACAAAGCTCTTTACAGGACATGTACGATAACTAAATAATTAATAAACGTGTAATTAGTATGTGTAGCATGTTAAGCAACAAGGGAAGATGAGCAATTTCCATTTTGTGTTAAAAGATCATTGACACGAAAGCTGTAAGAGCAGAGAGCTCATGTCTAGAAGTTCTGGGAAGAGGTTCCTGGTTGCTGGATCCCTAGTGATCCTATTGCACTCCCAGGTCTTGCAGCAGGGTCTATAAACTGACTCGGAAGAGTAACAGTGATTTCTGCTGATCAGAGGTGTCCTACTCCCAGCCACAGGTCTCTCAGAGCAAATAATACAAGTTACAGTGCGTGACACTAAGGCACTGAACAGGCAAATAATCCAACAGTAATTCAGGAATTCTTTAGGGTGAAAAATCAAAACAAATGTTCCAACTATTCCCAAAAACAAACAAGTCAACAAACATTTATGCAGTCTCACAAATATAAACTATGTGCCTTTGCAACTTGATTTATATACAAACAGTACTTAAGCAAGTTACAGATGACCAGCTGATGAAATACAGAACAAAATACATCTCATTCCTAAATGGGCTTCATATAAGATGTGCACCAAAGAAAAAGGACTATGAGATTTTAATGCAAGATTTGTGTACTCATTTGTCCAAGCACAAGCCAGATCTCCATATAAATGGACAAGAGAGAGAACAGTGAGAACAGTGAGAACACTGGAGTCATTTTAATAGGCTGAAATGAAGTAGGACATGGAAAAAAGATCAGGAGCCGCTCTCCATTATAAAGAGAATGCAGTTATTTATACCATTAGTTTAGAAATATTGATTTTGATCATCTTGGAATACCACTGAACAGATGTTCAATAAAAACCCATCAGTCCTGACAATAAATTGGGGAGGAAGAAAAAAAATACCAAAAAAATGGAAAAAATGGCATACAAAATAATTTAGGCCCAAGACTGAAATCTCACTGCCTTTCCACAGAATACAATTTTTAATCTTTGAGTATGTATATTAAGCACCCACTATCGGTCACACTGCTTTTAGTAGATGCAAATAAAAACAAGCAAGACAACAAACTACATTGAGCACTAGGGGCGAGGAAAAAAGTCAGGGGGTTGACAAACAGAAGCTGAGACCCATCACGAGAAACTGCAATTGTATGGCCAGGCGCTCTGAAGCAAGAAGGAACTCGGTGCCAACTAGCAAGCATTTGGAGGGCTTCAAGGGTAATCCACTGGTCAACTGCATTAAAAGCATCTATGCTGTCTTAACACAGGTGAGCAAAGACAGTGCCCTGCTACTATCTCATAAGTAGCTGGCATTGCCAATTCAGAATGATTCTGTAGTTAACACTCACTCAGGTCATACACTGTCAGAGAATGACCATTTAGAAATGAGCTAAAAATTCAAATGGATATTGTAAAATAACATTTTAAAGTTTTAAAGCAAAAAACATATTAGACCTGGAAAATAAGACATTTTACTATCCTGCAAGGGTCCTAGCAACTTGACAAAAGATTTCCCTTCCAGATCAAGAAATCAACAGGTTTCTTTGATGGATAATCACGAAAGTTATCACCACGGAGCAATCAAGAGTCCAGTTGCTTGGAAACTTGCTCAGGATGCCAGAGATCCTGTTCTGTTTAATTTCTCAATTTGTCTGAGCCAGGGGCTGAATCCGATATGAATCTCTTCTGCAGAAAGAGAAAGGAAATTAACCACATTACCAGCCAACCAAACAATTCCATATTGGAACAACAAGGAATTTAGGGGAATGTTTTCCCCTAAAAATAAATAAAAAATAAAAATTAGACAATTTTTTGGTAACCTTTAACAAATTGGCATTTCTTAATTAATAGACTCTCAGTAAGTTGGTTGACCTTAGAAAGGGAAATTTTCCTTAATTTATTATTATTGAAATGGTTTAATTTGGTAAACTACAAAGGTTACCAAAGAGCCTCCCCTCCACCCCAAAACCCCAGAATACATTCCCCATCTGTGCTTTCACAGGTGGATGCACAGTTTCCAGGATCCTTGCCTGGACAGATACAGCCCCGGCAAGCAGAAGCCTTTGATCAGCTTCCAGCTGACTGCTCAAGAGGATTTGTTTAGGGCTCACGCTGTTGTAAAACAGCATGAAAGAAAGTCACTCTGTGCATAGGGTCATGAGAGACACTCAATTTTCAGAGTAATGACCTGGCTAACACAAGCTCCCTCTACTACTTTGCAGTCCTGAGCTGCTCTTGCTATGAGGAACTTTCTTGTAACTTACTCAAGTAAAATTGTCAAGGGCCAGACTGACTCATCTACCACTGAGAAGTAAGTGTGGTGTCCCAAAGGAACTCAATATTAGTACTTCTCCAGCTGAGAAACTGTAGTGGCATTTGCTGAAGTACTTTTGCTGCTGCATTTCCTATAATTACTTCTTGAAACCCTAATCTGTTTTGATTGGTATAGTTCCATGGCTAGCAAGGAAGCTATTAATGCTTCCTTTAGGGAAAGCAGGGATACAGCTTCACACAAAAAGGCCTTTAAATAAGAAGCACACTTTGCAGACAAATTGGCCGGTGCTCAATATATGCTTCTATTTTTGGTTAGCATCGCTTAAAATATTGTGTTAGCAGAATTCTGTCCCTCCCCACTTTAACATCTCCTTAATCTTGGCCAGCCTACTTAACATCACCTCTATCTGAATCCCTGCCCTGCATATTACCTTCACTAGAAAAAGTAGAAATCAGCATGCACATGATACAAGTAATAAGCTAGAAAAAAGCTTCTCTCTGTCCCTTGCCCCTAAGATGATGCCAGTCAAGGAGCAACCTGTGGCTTGTATGGAGCTGGCAAATTGCCCTTTGGACACAGAAAGCAGATGGGCTATGAGCTACTGGATACTGAAAGGCTTAGACTTAGAGAGGGAAGAAAGGACATTGTTTGTTAAATCCACACCTGAAAATCCTCAACAAAAGGCAACTGCCCTTGCTAGCAGGCAGTTTGTCTTGATGTCAGATCAATCAGGGCCACTGGTGGTTCAAAGGCTGCTACACTGATGCCTCGGAAGTAGTAGTCCAAGCTCATTCCCAGTCCTAAAACCTCTCTTCCAACAATCTGCACAGCTTCCCACTCCGCTCAACAGTCATGCAAGAAACAGCCAAGATGACAGCTGAAGAAATGGGGGTAAAATCTTGGATGAAAGCCAGCAGCTCCCAGAAAACGGATCTTAATTCTGTACTCCATTCCTCCAAGGCAGAATACAGGGCAACATGCGGTAACCAATTTCTCAGGGGAATGTTAATCCCTTTGGCCAGAGATTGGGAGGAACAAAGCACAGGGAGTCCACGGAGGCAAAGAAAATAACCCTGAAAGAGGCAGATGTAAGGGAGAGGTGACATTTTCAGCTTTATTTCACTTGATTGGACAGAAGCACACATCAGTTGGGCCTTTTGTCGAGAGCAAGGGAAGACTAGAGATGACAAGGCAAGTGAAAAAAATAACCTAGACTAAAGAACAAATTCACCCAAGAGTTTATGTGAGGATAAACTAGATCCCTGTACTATTTATGAAACAGAAAAAGATTTAAATGACTGGCTACTTATGAGTAATTATCACAGCTATTATAAAAAGATTTGTTAAGAGAATTTTGGCTGTTATATAATTATCCTATGGGTCACCATCTGTCTTTAAGTCTTCATAAAATTAAACATATGTTGTTTTCACCAACTGCTGTAGTAGATTCACATTCTCATCCTGCTTAAGTGCTGCAACATAAGAAGTCTATTCATATCATTGGGAATATGTCAGAGCCAAATATCAAGTAGTGCTCTGCTAGCTAGTTTTTTTCTGAAAGCCAGGCCACTTCCTCCCATGTTCAACTAGTAACTCAAGGGTGTAGACCTCTCGCTAACTCATCATACATAGCTTTGCCCATTGCTTTGCTGCAGCTTTCCTTTGGCAACAGAGTTATGATCTGAAGTATTAAGGGATGCTTCAGTTATTCTTAGCTTTTTTCTTTTTCCCCTCTCTCTCTTTTTCAAGTTCTGGAAGAGGACGACTAAGAACTTTAACTGCTCAAAAAGTTCCTGTCTATAAAACAAGATCCTCTGCAGCAAGTTCCTACTCCATCCTTTTGGGCAAGGTGTTACTAGTGAGAACTCCCAACACTGCTCATAGTCAAAGGTATATATTCATTTTCCTCCCAATAAATATTGCAGATGTGGGCCAAAGGGTTTTAGAATTATTAGAGAGGAAGGAGGAGGGGATAACATATTTAGCACCTTACTTCCTCTGTATTCTTGCCAGCAGGTCAGCAAAAGTTTGAAGATTACTGTTTGAGTGGTGGTACAAGAATCGTCACACAGAAATGCCATCTTTCAGCCCACTGGTGGGGGATGGTACAGGACCAAGATTTTGCACAATTCAATATATCCCTCCCTGCCCGCCCCCCCCCAAAAAAAAAAAACAACAGTTTTAAGTAGTCACAAATTATGCTGGCCATTTACATATGCCTTGCTATTTTGGGATACCAGTGTAAAAAAAAAAGCCAAAACAAAATTAGTGGTTGAATTGAGGAACTGCATGGAAGAGCTGGCTGAACTCTCCAGAAGCAAGATCGCATATAACACAAAATATGAAATAGAATCCTTTGCCCGTACCTGCATGTAGTTTTCAACTCAAGAGCCCTCAGAAGCAGACTATGTATCAAAACATGAAGCTAACAGTGCTGCTGACAACAASTGGAAGTTCAAACTAAACACTATTTTATCAAATAAAGGCAGACCTTTGCATCAAGTCTATGTTTATATTTCATTTTTTTTCCCCCGTAAGTGCAGGAGAGTTGATACAATTTGTCATAGCCACTAGGACAGTTACAACACAATTAGCTGAAGTAGGCTGTCCCTCTTTCCAAGTGCTTACAGAAGGAACAATAACCTTAGAAACTGTACAACCAAAGTAATAAGATTTCATTTTTTAAAAAATTGCAGAATGACCATTTTTTAAAGTGATAACTGGTGTTGTGGTTTAACCCAGCAGGCAGCTAAACACCACACAGCCATCTGCTCACTCCCTACCCCCAACAGTGGGATGGGGGAGAGAATCAGAAAAGAAAAAGTAAAATTCATGGACTGAGATAAAGAYAGTTTAATAGGACAGGAAAGGAAGGAAAAAAAAATAATAATAATGATGATAAAAGAATATACAAAATAAGTGATGCACAATGCAATTGCTCACCACTGGCCAACTGATGCCCAGCCAGTCCCCAAGCAGCAGTCGCCGCCCCCTGGCCAACTCCCCCAGTTTATACTACTGAGCATGACGTCATATGGCATGGAATACCCCATTGGCCAGTTTGGGTCAGCTGTCCTGGCTGTGCCCCCTCCCAGCTTCTCACTGGCAGAGCATGAGAAGCTGAAAAGTCCTTGACTAGTGTAAGCACTACTTAGCAACAACTAAAACATCAGTGTGTTATCAACATTATTCTCATACTAAATCCAAAACACAGTACTATACCAGCTACCAGGAAGAAAATTAACTCTATCCCAGCCAAAAACAGGACAACTGGCAAAAAACCTGCCAGATATAAAATAATCTTAATTAAAAATTGAATAAACTGTTGATTGGGCACTATACTTGAATCATTAACACGTTACAACTGATGACAAGTCCCCCAAATTTAAGCCTCATATAGGAAATTGGCTATAAGCCTTTAAGCAAAAATGTGCAATGCAATGCACCAGAATTATATAAATGAGAAGAAACAACAGTAACTTGATTCCAACACTGGACCCTTTAGGCAAGAGTTACGAAATGTGTCTTATACAGAGCCACACATGATAACCATTACTGGGGAAAAATTATCTTCACAAGCCACCAGCCTCAGGTCTGAGAATTACACAGCCCTTACTTTGTGTAGCCACATAATGACTAGTAAGTATTTTTAAAAGTAGCATTCCAGTCAATTGAGAAGGAAGGACACAGTGTGTGTGGCAACAGCACCCAGCCTGTTTTTGTTCTGCAGGACAAAAGGAAATTACAAGTGCACCACCCAAGGATGGAGCAGGAGCTGTCTGGGCACTGAGCCTGCAGCAGGTAGGTGAGCAAGGTACTCTCAGGCTACCTGTAGTGCTTTCCATCCAACACTGATCAACTCAAAACACTATAGTTTCTGTTAGTAGCACCAGGTGGTTCCTGGTAGTAGCACACAGTGGTCACCTCACTTTTCCTGCAGCAGTCCAGCAAGTCTTGCTGTGTCAAATACAGAGCTGGGTGGCAAAGGGATCTACAGAGTGGCTCTTTTATCCTCCCCCACCTCCAAGCTGTGGAGATGTGCTCCTTCACGGCAATCCCCAGACATCAGCCCAATTAAATCAGTCTGGGCTCAACACTGGGACACTTGGCCTCAAGAGACCTTCATTTTACAGCATTGGGCAACAAGGAAGGGACCAACTGATGAGTCTGCTATCAGGAAGTCTACCCTATTAAGAGATGCTTCTGGCAGATCTCCATGAATTCTTTCTCTCTTCCCAGATCCAAATAAGCTTGTAATTGTTTTGCATTTCACCACTCCAAAAGTAATGAGGAAGGCAGGAGTTGTGGAAGAAGTTTTTCAAGTCCTCTCCAACCTTCAGCATCCCCTGGTTAGAGCTCTTCAATATATAACGGTAAAGTAACCAGGCAGGGTTTAATCATCTAAACTGATTATATATTAAGTGTTTATGGTTCTACCAATAGTACTGTGGCTGGGGGGCAGTGGGAATAGCTGTACACCCACTGCACCCAGCAAACTGCTTCACAGTGTTACATCGTAAGATCTCAGATACAAAGTAGATATTTACAATACTGTAACTTAAAGGGCTAAAATAATTCCACATGCCAATGAGCTGCCTACTTACAAGGCAAAAAAAACTCCACACCCAAAACCCCAGAGACAAGATCATCTGCAAACTGACACACGTTTTTCAACACCTTTGCTATTAATGCTAAGTTTCCCCATGTTAATCCCTTTCTGAAAATGCATCATTTCTAAGACATTTTAAGTTAAGCTCCCCTTTGGTTACTAGCTGAATTAAGAACCACAGCAGTAGACACACCATCCAAAGCAACAGCCATCTCTACTTAGGATACAATGTGCAGCATAAAACCATTTGAAAAAGTTTTTCAATTAATGAATGATCATCATAAACTTGCTGAACTTCAGTTTTTCAAATCACATTCCTTGTAGGCTTCATTCTCAGTTACAATCACACCAAATACCCATAAAGCAAAGCCTCTGGAACAGAAACTGTTGTGTGAGGAGGGGAATTCAGGAAAGCCTATTCCCCTGCCTGCTGCTGCTGCCTCTCCCCAGCCACAGAGTCATCGCAGTATAGCAAAGCAGCGGCAGAGTGGTCCGGGGACAGCCAGCTTGGGGCAGCTCCCCTCACGGTAATAAGGAAATGGATGCTGCATGACTTTTGTATAAAAAGCTCAATCTTCAGTGCTCATACATACACTCCAACTTGACCAATAAGCACAGGACTGGAGCACAGCAATATTTCCAATGTATGAATAAAATCATCTCAAGTAAATGAATACCGGGGAACAATACTTAGATTCAGCAACAAATCCATTGTTAAAAAAAGATTATTTCTTTATCACTAGCTGCTATAAATGTATTTTGATCAGTACTTGTTTGTTGATCTTCAAATTGCTTTGCTTCCCTACAGATTATTCAAAGAAGGCGGAAAACAATTTATTTGAAACACAACCCGAGAAAAAAATCACAGCGTTTAATCTCAGCTCTTGTGAAAGGTTTTAAAAGCATTCACCTAAATTTACTATTATGCTGTCATGTAAAATAGGCTTTCAAGAGCCTCAGTGCCACTACGTCTCCCACAATAAAGCAACTTCTAGTAGACTCAAAAATACAGCTTCTGGGAGAAAATATTAATATAAGAAGGTCTCACTCCAGCTGATTAGAACAACCCATTCACTATAAAAGCAAGAGTACTGGCCTTTTCACATGCAGGTAGCTGTGCTGCTCTTGTATATGAAGTTCCACCACACCACTCTTCCCAGCAGTGATGCTTCTTTCCTTGAGGTCTGCTGAAAGCATGAGCAGCTAAGAGTGGTTAGCGAGGGTGACAGGAGAGCTTTGCAGGCAAAGAAAAGTACACCTAACCATATCTGAAGAGGAACTCAAGATCATGGATGAACTAGCAACAAAAGAACCTTTGCAACAAGAAGTTTTCCATCTGCTGCTTGAAGAGCATAGGGTTGTATTTCATTCCAAGTCCTTGCAATAAGACCACATCCCTAAAAACAGGGCAGGAATGCAGTGTCTAAAGCTAATCAAGGAAGCGCTGGAAGGGAGTGACTCATGAGTGAGCACAGACAAACATCAACCACCCTATGCTCAAAGTACAGGCAGAACAGAAAGATCGTACATCATCATCAGTAGGTTTGAGTGCCCCTGTCCCATTCAAAGAGCTAATAAAAGTGAAAGCGCTGCGCACCAGCTATGTAGAGTTTCTCCTGGCAATGTTCATGCATTTAATTCACGTACTACATACTTTTTCAGAACAGGTGATGAGGTAAACATTGGTACTGCTCAAGAACCAGCACCAACCTTCCAAGTTACTAGCAGACAACCACATTGCCACACTTAGCTGTCAAAAACTGTGCCAGCTAAACACCATATGGGTGTATCTAGATCTCCAAGCCCATCTCCTATTTGCTTCTTTCAGGGTGTGATCTCATATTTTGTATAAGAATACAGGGCAGGTTATTCTCGACTACTACATCAATTTCTTTCTTACTATTACAAAGCTATCATTCATCATTAAGGGTCATGAGACACTGGAACAGGTTGCCCAGAGAACCTGTGGATGCCCCATCACTGGAAGATGTCCCTGCTCATGGCAGGGCGGGGTTGGACTAGATGATCTTTAAAGGTCTCTTTCAACCCAAACCACTCTATATTCTATGATCATGACTACATGTTGATAATGTCATCTACACTGCAGTAAATTCAAAACACCAATTCTCTCTTCCCTGCAATGCTGTTAAGGATAACGTGGTATAGAGGTAGGAGGACCTTCCTGCCCTATCCCATTCAGTATACATGCACTAGTCACTGTGCAAGCAAAAGAAAAAGACAAATCAAGAAGTAATGCAATCCTGAAAAGAATTACCCAGAAATTTCAGGTCGAAATAACCCAAACCACACATGTTACTCTGCAGGTCAATCACTCAACTCTGTTTCTAAGGTACAAAGTAAAAATGCAGGTCACATTTGAAAAAAGCTCAAAGCAGGTTGCAAAACAATGCTGAAGTGCAGAGATTTACATGGTATGGAGAACTGCTAATCTACTGAAATGAAGCAAGCAACAAAATGAAAGCTCATTGTATAATTATACTAATATACAGCAATTTGGTCAACAGAAAAAAGGATTATGTAGTCCTGCAGCAAGCAACTTGCATTAAATGGAGAGAAGAAAACAACTGAGGACAAGCAGGAACTACAGGCAGCTAAAAAGCAACGGATGCAAAATAGATTTGGTACTCCCATTAAAAACCACAATCTTCAATAAACTTGTCAAACATCCACCAATTATCACATCTGCATGCAAAAGCAGCTTTTTTAAGTTTCCACCATTTCAAATTCACTGCACCATTGCATTTAGCTTGCAAGCAGAAAACCGTGACAACAACACAGAGCAGCTCCACTACATTCTCTTACAGTTGATCCTGATTTTCCTTTCAAAGGTCACATACGTGCACATACTGATGTCCTCTCTGGGCAGGGTTTAGCCTGTGGTTATGCAAATAATTTTTCATCAACAACAGACTTAAGCCTCAGATCTTCCCTCCATTGCTCGTTCCTGTTCCACCCTGGGACAGAGGCTGCTTCTTCCTCAAGGCACTAGGCACTACTCTTTCTTTAGCTGTTCTCTAAACTGAAACTATGAATTATGTAGTTTTTAAAGGAAACAAAAAAAGACATAAAAACAAAAAAGCTTTATGTATGTTTGCAACCTACATCATTTCACCATTTCAGTTGAGAGCTGTCAAACCAACATTTATGCCAGCACAATTAACAATATCACCTACCAGCAGATGGTGAATCTGCCACGAAGACAGCCAGTCGCTTCACATTACACCTAGGTGAAACTCACTGAAATTTTTCAAAACAAACTAAGCATTATTAAAGGGGGCAGGATTTTCTATGTTGCTCTGCAAGGAGTTACTGAATGTAACTGGAAGCACTGGAAAAAAACAGTATTACTATACGAAGATTTGCAACTTAAAGAGTCCTAACAACAAAGTACTTTCAATTAAAGCAGCAGACATGTCATTCACACCTCATTGCTGTCTTGCGGATCTATTCTGCAGGGACTAGAACATACTTGACAATGATCCAGATGCAACAATTAAGCATTTATCTTGCACATACAGCACTTAGCACAACTAAAGTTTTGATCAACAGATCACAGTCATCAGTGCTGAAGAAAACAAAGAGAACCAGCACACTTCAGAAGAGTCCTTATTTTCTGCTTCTGATACCACCACCACATCTCAAAGCCCTTCAACACCCTAGAGGGAACCCCAATGAGTAAAGCAATTTTTTCCAGTAGGTACTGCCACATGCAATTCAGTCCATGCCATGGGACCCCACTAACACTACAGCTATTGTGAGAATACATTCCCACATCATCAGTGCCAGTTTACATCAACCTGGGACAGCAGCAGCCACTGCTTGACACCACTCTCTTAGCTGGCCACCAGTTTCATTTCCTCAGAGCACCTGGTTTCCAAAACCTTGAAGAAAAGCTAATTTTAGCAGTGGTGAGAAATCTTAACAGATTTCAGAAACTCCCTGTGATTATGCTACAATACCCTTTTCCACATTTCTAAGTGTCCAACTGGCTTCTCCATGGTCCCTATGGATGTAGGCTAGGAATACAGCTCATGGAAACAGCCTGCAGAAGACCATTTTGGTTCTCCTTATCAAGCTACAGTAGGTAACAAGCAGAAGAGCACGCAAAGGAAAATCATCCTGCAATATAACCACCAAGGTGGAATGACATTTGGAGTGACTGCTTCTTTATGTACACATCTGCCCCTTCCTAATCAGAGATGTAGCCCAGATGTTCAAAGCTGAACTTCTTTAAAAAAAGGAAAAAAAAAGTTGGATAAAGTTTCCTATGCTCATGTCATTAAATATATGACAAAAAGCATAGTAAAACTAAATTCAATTGTAACTTTCATATAAGTGTGAGGTACCCTAATGCTGCATCAGCGCTGCTCTGAGATTTACACTGCGCTGTAGAACAGCTAGGATGACTCCAACATACGAGGACAACTCCTCTACAGGTTTTTGACTTATATTATGAGAATTGATTTGAATAACAATAACCAGAYGCTCTAGTTATGTAATGAACTCTTAAAACATTTCCACGTGTATTTTCTACAACAGTTGAGATCTTGCCCTAAGTGACGCATTTGGTTGTTCCACAGCAGAGAGTGCCTTTACTTTGCATTCATGTACACAATCAAATACTGCTTTACATAAGCACCTCAAATACACTACACTTCGGATTTTTTATACTTGCATACAAATGCTCGGAGAGCAGCAATGGATGTGCATGGCACGTACTGTTAAGAAAACCCACACTAAGTGAGTGAAACAAAAGAAATAAAGTATTAAAGATCCAACAATGGCAATGCTTAATGCAGAGACATAAGTTACAGCCCTATTTGCAATTGTCACTTTGGTCATCACAACCTCCTTCTACCTCCTCACAAAAAGTGACCAGGAGAAAGGCAACAGAGGGGCAAGCACTGGGTCTGGGGAGGGGAGGGCATTGAGCATTTTAAAAGAAAACGGCTTTTAATAGTGTTAACTAATGTACCTATAGAACAGAGACTATTGTTGTTGACATGGCATGCTGCAAAATTTGCCACAGTCACTGCTCACAGGTTTTAACTTAATCCCAGCTGGAATAGCAAGAAAGATCCTCCCTGCCAGATGCCTGGCCTCTCCATTTTTGCAGTTTTAGTTGATGCATCTATGGGTGTTAATAACTGAATAGTCAAGGCACAGAGTTCTCCCCAATATTCTCCCATAGTCAGCAGGGGAACAACAAGCTAACCAGCAGCTTCTCATGAATGGTTTTGTTCATTCCCATGCTGAGTATTTATTATGCAAATGGACAGTTCAGCAATAGCTAACTGGCTTGGGCCATGTAATCTAGAGGTTTTACTACTTCAAGAGATCTATGACACAGATATCTATTTTTTTCTCTCCCTCTCTCCAGTCCTTAGAGCTGAAAAACTACTTTAGATGTCTTAACTGTGTGAGAACTAGGGGCTTTTTATGTTTTGTGTTAAAACCTGAAGTTGTTTGCCTACTATTGAGTCTAGCTGTTGAGAAAACCTTATTTGATGTGCACAAAGTCAGCCAACAAGATCAACAGTTCCACTGGCACATAGCTCTTGCAAGAGGTCAAGATCACGTCAAGCACAGCTGCTTTTAAAGAACTTGAATCAGTTACTTGGAGGGATTCTAAACATAATGCTTGCACCTTCAAATTTGGTTTCAATTTGACCATGCTCACTGGTAACCAGTGAAGAGGTGCAGTGGCATAATGTAGTCTCAGTTCAGAAAAGTTGGCATGTGAAGAGCTCAAAGACTTGTAATATCTTTCATTACCAGCAGTCAGCCATCTTTTTGATCAAATACAAGTAGGAACAGGTACTTGCGAACAGCAGCTGATGGTGGTATTGAACATCCAGAGCAATGTCAGTTACCTATTTTCTTTCCACTAGGTAAATCACTTGGTAAGTCACATGACCACCTGGGGAGACCACGATCTGATTCATTTGCAGAACTCACCACACAGAATGTGAACCTCCCCTTAACCCCAAAAAGAGCTTTTTCTTAAGAAAAATCATAATTTCTTTTCCTTCACAAAATATGCTCTTAGGAATCCACCAGAAAGGATAGTGTAGATGTGGCACTTAGGGACACGGTATAGTGGTGGACTTGGCACTGTTAGGTTTACAGTTGGACTCAATGATCTCAAAGGTCTTTTCCAACCTAAATGTTTCTATGATTCTATGATAACCTTGGATACCTTGGGCTTTGTAAGGCAGTATAAGGATGACTGTGCTGCCACTTTCCCAATGCTGATCAGGAAAAATTTGTGAATAAAACTTAGGAATGTGTAGAAGTGTCCCAAATGACATATAGTAGTGGTCTGAACTTCACCAGGTCACACACAAACATTGATGCATGTCATATTGTCCTTGCAATGGTGAACTTTCAAAGAGCTGTGACTGTACTTGCTCAGACCTAGACCAAAAGCTCTGTGGTTCGCCACCTTCATACTCTGCTCAACTGTAATAACCAGTAATAGCTGAGGCAGCAGCCACAAAAGAGCAACTCCCCCTCTTGGCAGAGCTCAAAAGAGCTCTCTCCAGCCTCCAGCAGCAGCCCAGCATCACAGATTTGAGGTTTTATGATCTAGAAGGCCTTGCCACTGCCAGGTGGATGCGATTCTAGATTGTTGGAGATGTACTTGGTTAGGTCTTCACTCTGCTTCACTCTCGCTTTACCCCCAGTTCTTGCACTGAAGGCACAGTCTTACTTTCAAAGCTTCACATTTTTATTTAAGAAAACAAACAAACAAAACCTCCACACTTTAGCAAGATTTTCAAAGTTTTATACGTGCCTTCACTGCAGTTTATTATCAAAAGGCGTTCAGCCTTTTGAAAGTTATAACCCTTAGGGAAGGCAGTAAGCATGCATTATATCCATATTACTGGCAAATACGGACAAAGAATTAGCTCTGCTGGATTCCAAACCCAAAAGCAACAGCAAACGAACCAAGCTCCATTCCCTAGCATATCCCCTTATTTTGCTCACCTTTCTAGGAGGCTCATGATCATACACTGCTACTGTTAGCTACCTGTCCTTCACTCAGGAAGGGGCTGAATAAAGTGGTGCAAAATAAAGCTCTGACAGGGAATCATGGAGCTACATGGATTTATCTCGTCCTGCCACTATTCCCTTCTCAATGTACTGTGGACTAAGAGAAAAAGGAAAATGATCAGAAGAACAGCTACCAAGACCTGAAACAATAGTAAGAAAGAAATGAACTATCAAATTGTGAAGATGCAAAAAAGCTATTCATCTCCCTAAGCACCTGCACACACATGGGGGCAGGATCACCCATGGGGGCAAGCCACAGCCCCAGAGCCATACAAACAACACAGCCTGCAGCACACAACTCAGGCATCAGTGATGTATGTACTCAAGAGACTGACACCACATGCTACACACTCAGTTCAAGCAGTTCAGAAACAACAGAATAAGTCACAAATTACAAGAGATACAGCTTTAAGTTACCTGCACCATCAATGATTGGTCCCTACATGACAGTTTTTGAAGCCAGCGTAGAACGACCAAAGGGGAACTGTACAGCGCTTTCAAAGCTAAGAACTCATCCCTCTGTCACACGCTACCAAAAGCTCACAGGTCCACCTTATTCTTTCTCCTCCAATTTGCTCAGTATTCTCAAAACTCAACATCACCCCGCTCACCGTTCTCATTAGTTAACCAGCCAGCTCAACCAGTGAGCCAGTTTGTTTTCTTTCACCACTCAGTAGGATTCAGCATTACCAATCCCAAAACCATTCCCACCATCACAGCTTCAAAATTAACATTGCAACAATTACACCTATTTCTTTTAATGCTGCAACAATAAACATTGGGCTAAAATGTGGAAAAAAAAACAAAAAAAAACCCAAAAAACAACACAAACTAAAAAAAAAAAAAACACAACAAAAAAAACCACAGCAGCATGACAAATTGAAGACAATTTTTACATTTCAAAAAGGTTTCCCACCCCTCTCTTGACCTACTCCACTAACATAAATACCATTTCCTGAACTTCACTCTAACCCCAAAATCTGCATTATTGTTTCCATTGCAGATAATTCAAAATAAAACACTTTTAGAAATATGCATCTGCATGGTGCTCAGCAAGGATGACAGAAACAATCGTTTATTAGTTACTCATTCAGTTTCTTTTAGTATGCCTTGAATGGGAGCATACATACTAGTTTTACTAGATAAGCCATTACAACACAGATACTCCTACTGAAGAAAATAGGAGTTGCACATTGAGGAGTTGCACAGCAATGTGAAACACACCCTTGTGCTATTTTGGTTAATAAAGATGTTTTTGAAAACTCCAGCTCTTTCCCCTTTAAAGCCTTCCACCTACAGAAGAACAATGCTTCAGACAGGCAGCAGTCTCCATACAATAGCTGTTCTCTACTCTACCAGGGCATCTGTTTCCTAGGAAACAAGCAAAAAAAAGACAAAAAGTATCCAGTATGTTAAATATGCAAATAAACTAGTCACAACAGTCATATTTCACTCAATAGAGAGAAGAATCCACAACTCATTATATTTTGGAGTACAGAATTAGTTTTTCAGTAACTCCTCAAAACTAAATGATCTTTATTTTTCCACAGGCACCTCTGAAGTACACTGCTTTTTAGGAACAAATGCAAGATCAGCAAGGAAGGGCTTTACTTACAGCATAAAAATACATGTTGTTTTAATGACAAAAAAAATTCTTAATGCAAGCGTCAGCATTAAGCACTAGCCAGCTCTCTGCATAGCTTACCAAATTCTGAGCAAAGCATTGCCAACAGCAAGTCACACCAAACCAAAGCCTAATATTACTCCAGTCCAAAACCTTACCAAATTCTAGGCAAGTTTTCACTGTGCTTGTCTACAGCCCATAAGAAAGCTCCAGTCTTAGAGTAATTGGCTTCTTAACACACAGACCAGGCCAAGCCTCACTGCAGTAGGAAGTAGAGGAAACAGAACAAAGCAAACTACTCTTTTGAACAATACTTTTCAATGTCCTGAAGGTGATATACCAGCAGTTGTTTCCCAAGCTCCCATGAAAAAATACAGCGGGTCCAGGGAAGGGTGAGCAGGTCAGACTCAAAACAAAAAACCCAACAAACAAAAAACCCAACAAACAAAAAAAAAAAATGCACAACCAAA
Organism: Phoebastria nigripes; assembly: GCA_035582835.1. NCBI lineage: Eukaryota > Metazoa > Chordata > Aves > Procellariiformes > Diomedeidae > Phoebastria > Phoebastria nigripes. The sequence continues at coordinate 717,868 of JAYKAV010001764.1, forward strand.
ACCCCAACAGTTGCATGCCCCCCAATTGCCACTGGCTTCCAGGGAATTCTTATTTCAGAGAAGAAAACCAAGCTGCACAAGCACAACAGAATATTGTTAGTAACTTGCTCTTCAATATTACACTTGGAATGACATTTCAAGAATATGCTTGGTCAGAAGGAGAAGCGCAAATATTTATATTATTACAGCACCTGCACTAGTACCCACAAGAAACATAGGCTAGTGCAGTCAACCCAAACCAAGTGTCACAAAACTCAAAATCTCATGATCAGCTTGTTTGAAAGCATGGCAATCACCTAGCACAGTATTAAATGAACAAAGCATCTTATGTTGTGAAAGGGCCACACCAGCAAGCTTAAAAACTGTCAGGTGAATAATACCAGTATCAGTTCACAGAATAATGAATTTTACACTGTAGCTACGCACTCCCTCTCTGACACTGAGCTACTGCTAAAAGAGTCTCTTCAGCTCATATTAGACAGGGAGCTGTAACAAAAGTGCGCTGGTGGTAACTGAGGGTGGAAAAAATATTGCCTGAAAGAAAAAAAAAAAAACACACCAATGTTATTTTATTGCTTCTACAGTCTTTGCAAATCACAGTGTGACAGCAGGCAATTACAGTCTACCACGTACTTCAGGTACTGTTCCTGTTTGCTGATTTTCTAGCCTGCAGAAGAGACTAGCACAAACATCAAAGGTGCCCTCATGAACTTTTGACGTCTGTTTTGTTAGTTATGGTATTAAATAGGAAGAGGATGCAGATACACTGCTCAGTCCTCTTCCTCACCTTTAAAGGATAACTCAAACAAAGGTATGCCAAAAGTTCATGGAATCATAGAATAGTTTGGGTTGGAAGGGACCTTTAAAGGTCATCTAGTCCAACGCCCCTGCCATGGGCAGGGACAATCTTCAACTAGATCAGGTTGCTCAGAGCCCCGTCCAACCTGACCTTGAATGTTTCCAAGGATGGGGCATCTACCACCTCTCTGGGCAACCCGTTCCAGTGTTTCACCACTCTCAGTGTAAAAAATTTCTTCCTTACATCTAGTCTAAATCTACCCTCTTTTAGTTTAAAACCATTCCCCCTTGTCCTGTCACAACAGGCCCTGCTAAAAAGTCTGTCCCCATCTTTCTTATAAGGCCCCTTTAAGTACTGAAAGGCTGCAATAAGGTCTCCCCGAAGCCTTCTCTTCTCCAGGCTGAACAACCCCAACTCTCTCAGCCTTTCTTCATAGGAGAGGCATTCCATCCCCCCTGATCATTTTCGTGGCCCTCCTCTGGACCCACTCCAACAGGTCCATGTCTTTCCTGTGCTGAGGGCTCCAGAGCTGGACRCAGTACTCCAGGTGGGGTCTCACCAGAGCAGAGTAGAGGGGCAGAATCACCTCCCTTGACCTGCTGGCCACGCTTCTTTGGATGCAGCCCAGGGTACAGTTGGCCTTCTGGGCTGCGAGGGCACATTGCTGGCTCATGTCCAGCTTTTCATCCACCAGCATCCCCAAGTCCTTCTCAGCAGGGCTGCTCTCAATCCCTTCATCCCCCAGCCTGTATTGATACCGGGGGTTGCCCCGACCCAGGGGCAGGACCCTGCACCTGGCCTTGTTGAACCTCATGAGGTTCACACGGGCCCACTTCTCAAGCTTGTCTGGGTCCCTCTGGATGGCATCCCGTCCCTCAGGCATGTCGACTGCACCACCCAGCTTGGTGTCATCTGCAAACTTGCTGAGGGTGCACTCAATCCCACTGTCTATGTCATTGATGAAGATATTAAACAGTACTGGTCCCAGTACAGACCCCTGCAGGACACCACTTGTCACTGATCTCCATCTGGACATTGAGCTGTTGACCACTACCCTCTGGATGTGACCAGCCAACCAATTCCTCATCCACCGGACAGTCCATCCATCGAATCCATACCTCTCCAGTTTAGAGAGAGGGATGTTGTGGAGGACCATGTCAAAGGCCTTATGGAGGTCCAGGGAAATGTTATTTATTTAATCAGCCAGGGAAGGACAGGGAGGAACTTTACACAAAAGCCGATCTTCTGAACCCACAAGAAAGTCAAGCAACAGCGGTTCACAAAAATGCATTCAAGGATGATACAATTTGAGAACCAAAAAAGAAGTGAGCACCATCAGCTGACAGGAACGGTACAACTGCTGCAATTAAATTTACGAGTCCTCAGCAACCTTTTTGGGTATCTCACCACACCCTGGACTCTTTCTACCAAAATATTCTTGGGCTGATCAGGATTAAGCAGAACTTTATATTCCTTCACATCACCACAAATAGCAAATCAGTGCACAGAATACTTCTCATTCTCTCCATGGAGAAGGTTTACTGGTTTGTTTGTTTCTTTTTTAAAAATCAACACACTGTTACAACAGCAACTCTCTAGAAGAGCAGCTAACAAAGAAAGATCAATTTACTCAATCCAAGCACTAGTTGGCAAGTTCACATCACAGACCCACTACCGTTTGTACCAGTTAGGGTGGGGTTACCAGGAAAGAGCTACCAATGGCTACAGAAGTACCCTGCCACTGCTCCTCAGCAAGGATGCTGCATGGACACTTGCTTTCCCACTCATCCTGCTGTATGTGACATGGAAATACAGGATGCCAGCTTACAGGAYTATTCACCTGGCACCTGCCAATAGCACTAAATTTACTGAAGAAAAAAACACATACATTTTGCACCATGTGTGCATTTGTTTGTTTTCATGTAACAGTTTACTTGCACAATGTTGTCCTCTTGCCCCATCACCATAGTAGCTTTCAGTTGCCCAATCAGCATGATAAAAGGAGCAGCATGAGCAAGTCCCTGTCCTGCTACTTCCCTCTCTCCAAAACTATAAAGTCAATTATATAAATCAAGACATTTTAATGTAACACAACTGTGGATAAAAAGGTTCTAAGCTTAGGCATGTTTTGTTTTCATGTTTTCACAATGCAGATTATTAAGCATAAAATGGGATAGCCTATGTATTCATTCAAGAGAGTTATTTGAATTACCACTGGCATTTGTTCATTGCTTCCAGATTTGGGGAATTAGACAAAGAAACACAGTAACAGCTTGTGCCTGAACACCATTCAGATCCCTTTAGTGATTCCTCCCACTCTCCCTGTGGGCAAGGAGTCACCAGTCCCATTATAGCCCTCCTCATCTAACCTAACAGTAGGATAATTCTATTCTGACCAATGGTTATTGAATATAAATTTCAATTACCATAAGTGAAATCTGCTGTAAAAGTAATTCATTCGTTAAAAGTTAAAGGCTAAAGAAGTTACTGCAAAAGAACTTTCTTTCAGGGTGAGCTTTTTTTTTTTTAAAAATTACTAAGACATTTTACCCAAAGCTGGGGGGGAAGGAACATTTTTCCCCACTGGTCTTGGAAGAATGTTCACCTGAGCGTCAAGTTTAAAGAAGGGGACCTTTTGATCCTGTCTGTCTGACGTTATAAGCACCACACATGAAAACTGTGATTAAAGATATAGGGACATTAACCCTGCTCCTCTTGCATCTCATTACTGCATGCATCTGCATTAGGCATTACTGAAGATGTTGCAGATACCTAATATACAGGGAGGAAAAAAACAAGCCCCAAGAAGCAGCTATCCCATTAGTAGGCAGTCTGGCAAGGCCACTGTTTCATTAAGCAGTGAGGAAGCAGTTAAAGCACTCAGCAGTTGATTCCAGGGGTATTTCATTCAAAGACATTAGAATAAATCTGATTACGAAGGTAGTAATGGCATTTTGTTCTTGTTAAGTCCAATTGGTAGACAGAACAGCAATTCCATGGTTGGTCCCATGATTATTTCCAAACATTACTATATGCTTATACAATTTCCATAATTACTGTGATACTTTTAATGAAAAATTTAAGAACAGGGCAAGTTTTCAAAGAGCACTTATATGATTTAGAAATCTCCGATTAACGTTCAACATGGACTTCAGCGTGCTATATTAGCAATGAGAAATTCTTATCAGCCTCCATCAGTCTGAAGCCACTTTTGATGATGGCCACAGCTTACACTACTTTTGAAAGTTTTATCAAATTCTCTTTCCTCTAAACTAAGCCTTTGCAAATTAGGACCCTTTTTCCACAGTACACAAAGGCAGTGCCACTGATTTCAAGTAAGACTCTCTAAGTGCTTGAATTCTATCCTTGTCCAGCTGTGCTGGTTTTGGCTGGGGTAGAGTTAATTTTCTTCATAGTAGCTAGCATGGGGCTATGTTTCAGATCTGTGCTGGAAACAGTGTTGATAATTCAGGGATGTTTTCGTTACTGCTGAGCAGTGCTTACACAGAGTCAAGGTCTTTTCTGCTTCTCACACCACCCCACCAGCAAGTAGGCTGGGGGTGCACAAGGAGTTGGGAGGGGACACAGCTGGGACAGCTGACCCCAAGTGACTAAAGGGATATTCCACACCATATGACATCATGCTCAGCATATAAAGCTGGGGGAAGAAGAAGGAAGGGGGGGGACGTTCGGAGTTATGGCGTTTTGTCTTCCTAAGACACCGTCATGCGTGATGGAGCCCTGCTTTCCTGGGGATGGCTGAACACCTGCCTGCCGATGGGAAGTAGTGAATGAATTCCTTGTTTTGCTTTGCTTGCTTGCATGGATTTTGCTTTACCTATTAAACTGTCTTTATCTCAAGCCACAAGTTTTCTCACTTTTACCCTTCCAATTCTCACCCCCACCCAACTGGGGAGGAGTGAGCAAGCAGCTGTGTGGTGCTTAGTTGCCAGCTGGGGTTAAACCACAACACCAATTTTGTGGCATTCCATCCCACCACCAAGTAGCTCCCTCTCTGCCCTCTGGGAGTTAAAGACCCCCTGTACAAACATTGTAAGACACCAGGCTTCAAGAAAATAAAAACCCATCAGAGAAAACATTCCACTCAATGCTGTGCCCTCAGTCACACACACACAATGGCAACACAATGGTTCTGCTGTTTCTAACACTCTGCCTGCCGTCATGGGGAAATGAGAACAGGAATTAGCCCTGTATCTTCAGCAGCCATAAAAAGCACAAAAGTAGTCCCTCTTCTCCAGGCAGTGTAAAGAGGAAAAAGACTTGAGCTTCTGATGAAACGCACATTGCTAATTCTTTTCTCCACAAACTGCTCCAGTCACTCAAGTACATAAAACATTTGGAGTGACTGGACTGCTGCTCCTATTCAGCCCAGTGGTAAAGTCTGTGACAGACACAAATGCAGAGGAAATTCTTGAGAAAAAGAAGAAAGTCAAGTGAAGATGACRTAGGAAGGTCTGATCTGCCATTGCAGTGTCAGCCAAGAGTAGCCACAGGAGACCTTTGTATTTTAATTTATGCTCTCTCAGTCAGGCTGAGCAGCAGCAGCTGCTGCAGTGAGAGCTGAGAACGCATGGCTGTCAGCAGAGCAGACAGGCAGGCAGTCCCCATGCCTGCTACCCTGTGGAGAGAAGAAAGATAGCAGAAAAAGATTTCCCCAGCAGGGACCCCTCACTGCAAAAACAGATTCTGGTTGGCAAGAGCAAAAGCTGTCCTCTTCAGCATGCCTCTGTGGTATTGGTATGGAGCAGAAGTGGAAAAACAGGACCAGGAAAAAAAAAAAAATATACACACACACAAGCATACCTGTATATATAAAAAAATAAAATTCTAATGTACACTGCTCACAATGGATTTTATTAATGCTAGTAGGAACCACATTTTCTAGCAATTACACCTTTGGGATTATACCTAGTCTAAAGCATTAAATCCAGTTTGCAGGATGGGTTTGTTTCTCATTCAGCAGAATCTATCATATCAAAGATTGGGGCACGATGCAGAACACAGTTATACAGCAAGCACCAAGGCGGGGGCAGAGAGGGAACAACTCTGCTGTTGCCAGGAAAACATTAATTAATCCAATTACTTCACATACATATACATATATATCAATAACAGAACAAAAAATAAAACCCCTAAAAAGCCACACACCCAAAAACTTAAGAAAACCAAAACTATCAACCAAACAAAATAACACACCTTTAAATATTAAGCCTTAAAGTGTTTTGTTCCATTGTCCAAGTTTTCATCAAAGTACTTCTAAAATAGATCCCCACGCAGCAAATAAAACCGATTTCAGGATGAACAGCTACCAAACTGTTTTCTCAGGCACATACTTGTTGTTTTCGTTTTGTTTTGGTTTGGTTTTTTTGTTTGGGTGTTTGGTTGGTTGGTTTTTTTGAGATTTCCTATAGCAACAGGAATTTAGATTAAAGAGTTGTTTATCTGGAAATCCAATTCCCAATAGGATCAGATCATGGACCTGGGCCCTGGGAACAAGGACTTACAAAGGCATTCAGAAGCATTCGTTTATTATTTCTTAGTAAAACAAAAAGTCTTAGAACTCTTTAAGCTTTTTTTTTTTCTCCAAGCATAGTAAACTAGCTTAAATCTGAAGTGTACCTTCGGCCTCTGCACAGTCAGCTAGCTTTAAAGGATTTGATATTTTTTGGCCAGAATCATACCATCAGGTTATGTTGCTATCTTGCCCATCTCTGTCTTCTCTTTGTCAGCCAGTAAATAGTAGTAGTCATCCATGTCACCTGTGTTCTTCCTCCCTTCCCATGACTATTATGCAAGTAAACAAGAAAAGTCTCACATTTTATTTATCAGATGTCAAATGCTGTGGTATAACATAAGATGACTTCTATAAATTTGTCTTGATTAAAGAATTTGCTTGGGCTACAACACAACCTTAGGGATTTAGGGAAGTCATGCTTATACAGCACTGATGACTCCACTGTACTGTCTGGCCACTGACTTACCTTATGCAACCCCTCAAGATCATACTCTTACCACAACATTGGTCTCTGCTTCAGAGACAGCCTAGGCAGAAGGCAGCACTCCCCAACAGCCACAGATTTGCTTATGGACCTTCTCAGGGCCCAGACAAGCAAGGAACTTACCCATTATTCTGGAAGGAAAGGTGGAAAGTGCTACATTTGAGCTTTTATGTTAAAGCTAACTACTAGAGTAACTTCTAAAACAGTAATCCAAGGGAGGAATAATCTGGTCCCTGCCTGAGAACACCCTTCAGATTCACCTGTCCATCACAGAATTCTCATCCCTCATATACTATTTTATTACTGAATAAGGATCCACCATAACCAATGGCAGAATTAAATAAGAATTTTGGGGGTGTAGGCTTGCTTGTTTCTTCCTTTTGGGAGGCAAGGGGAAGAGAGGATGAAAAAGGACAGAACTGCAGGCAATTGCAACCCTACATAAAAACTGCCAACTACATACCTTGCTGTTAAACATGGCTTGGGCTGAAAATGGTTAATTCATTATAATTGGAGGAGCTGTGTAAAGATCCAACTAGGTCACCATCTGGAAACTTACAGCTCCCTCTTCCCAGCAGCAAGCTTTTTCATCTGTGACATCCAGCTGTAGTTGCCTTGGACTGGTACACTTACTTGACTTTACACGCCTCCAACATTTGTAATTCAACCATCTGAAGTACTGAAAAGGAAGGTATCCAAAATTTGTTTCTTAATAGTATTGTGTGGAAAAGTCAGGGGTAGGGTACAGCGGGGAACAGAGAAAAGGTGTTTCAAACTACGTTCTTCAGATGCAGGATTTTCATTGTGGTTTCACAGAAGCTAAACAGATGAACATGAAAGTTAATTGATTCCAAGCTGCAGAATGCTCTATTACATGCCTGTTGGAACTCCTCCTCTCCCAAAAGTAAGCCAAAACTAATAGGGAAAAGGTACAACTAATAACTGGATGTCACGTACTTCAGACAGTTAAAGATTCAAGGACCAACCTGACAAATTCACAAAGAAAAATCCATCTAGGGATACTAAGTACAAAGATCCTAATTCCAGCTCAAACGCTGAGGATTCAGAGCACGTTCCCTAAGAATTATCACTATCGACCTGCGTTGTTCTTACACTTTTCACCAGCTGTCTACCATTGGCCACTGTTCTAGGGATACTTACCTTAAACATACCTTTTGTCTGGTCCAGTATGATCACTGGTATATTCTCTTTGTTGCTTTTCTAAAAAGGTTCTTTGAGGACTGCCTTGACTAGTGTCACCTTATTTTAGTTCCTTTCTATATCAGGAAATGCTTCAACCCGAATGTAATGTTAGATGTCAGAGAGAGAAGGGGAGCTCAACTAGAACACCCCACAGCACATCACCCATAAAAGCTTCAAAACAACTCTCTGTCCAGCCCTGTGCAAGTTTTCATTCTTGCATTGTATCCAAATCCAAGAACGCTCCCTTTTATTTTAAATGCAAAATGCCCCTTATTAAAGGCAAAACATTGRTTTATTAGTGTAACTGTATCTGAATTTAAATGAAAGTTTTAATTCTTCTATATATTCTTATTAAAGTAACATAATTTCTTGAAAATTTCAGAGCCACCTTTAATAAAGCTCACAAAATTACTTCCAATATTCACTTTGAAACTTAGAGTATTACTCCTTTTTCTCTCAGTTTCTTCACCAATGATTATAGTTTGTTATGAACATTTCACAAACAACAATTTCATAACCTCACACTATTCTCATTCTGAACACTGAGAACTCATTTTGAAATTTCGTAACAGTTTACAGAGACTATGATGTCCAAACTGCTGGCATTATCTCAGGTTAAGTCAGAAAGAAGAATTTTCATTAGACACTCACTTATTCACCTCAAAGGAGAAAGAAAAGAGCACGCCTTTACCACCCTTCAGTAAAGTACAGTAGAAATACCATTCCAGGCAAACTCATACTGGGTCATACCAGACATCTTTATCTGTATTAATGGTTTAGTTTCCATAACTCCTGTAGTAACTGTAGCTCTGCAGATTTCAACATACTTTTCACTACTTAGGCTTTCCTAACTCAGCCTGGGGTTGATCAAAGGTATTAGACCTTGAAAACAATAGGGAAATGACAACACATCCACAGACTTAAGAGTTAATTAAAATGAAATATTTCCAAGGGACAATACATTGTTCGGTCTACAGTGTTTTTTCAGATTTGGTCTGTCCACAGAAATGACTAATTACGCCAAATATTAATTGCAGGGTTGGTGTTTGACATGGACAGCACTCACAAAAACACACACAGCTTTAAYTCAAGGCAGTTAAACCAGTTAGGTGTTTCAGTAGCAAAATGGTCTACTGAGTTCCCCCGGTCACATCCTCACCTGAGTGGAGTTGTTTTCCTCCCATGTCACTCTTCACAAGCCCCTCAGTTGGTTTATGAAGCCATATCTTACGCTGCACACTGGCACACAAACTGTTTTAAGCTGGTTTTGCTGGCAAAGACACCATCTTGAAATGCCCTCAGACAAAACCATCAAACCTCCAGACTACCTTTGAATTGCATGGGACCCCAGCTGGAAATTAAAGAATATTCATAATGATGCCTTTTTATCACATCTTTCACAGCATACAGAACACAGCCCATTAATATAAAAAAAAAGTGTTCCAGGTATGTAAAAGCTGTGAACAAACACAAAGTTAACAGAAATCGAGACTACACAACCTTCAAAGAAACATTTTTTCAATTCCTTACCATTAAAACTTACCTTCAACTTGTTTAATAGAGTTGTAGGTGCATTGATATATTATTTCTTCACACACTAGAGAAAAAAAGAGAGGATTCTTTCCCTCAGGGAACTCCCTTGCGCTAAATCTAGTCAAAAGGCAAGGCTCAGCACATCTCCTCCAAAACCTTGGAGCAATTTTTGGCTCTGTACGTTAATGTTGCATTTGAAGGTACATGACAATCTAGCAGATTAAGGATTCAGTGCAACAGCTCAAAGAAGTTCTTCATCTCCCTTGGTGGTATGATGAGTCTAAAAGCAGGGAATGTTAATCTTGCCTTTTTTTTTTTTTTTAAAGCCATCAATAAGAATCAGGTTTACATTTCTTTAAAGCCTTCCTTAAAGGCAAAAGGAAAGGTGATTTTTGCTGTTTACTTTTAATAGTATTGAAACCATTGGTATTAGCACAGACTATAACTATCTACTCATAGTGTGTTACCACAAACTGCTGGAACAATCTAACAGTAGAAAATAAATGCAATATTCATCAAGTTCTGCATTTAGACAGACTGTTTTTACCTTTTCTCTATCAATCACCAAAGCATAAATAAAACTAGTCTGAGATGTTCAGTTTCCATCCAGCTACAAACTGATTTTCAGGCTTGATTTATATACATAGTTTCTTTTATGCTTTGTTTACAGGAATTCTTTTATCTGCCACACTAGCTTACTCAGTAAGACACCGTTAGCAGTAATGGAACGTATTTCATGCAGAAGCCATTATCTTTAGCCTAAGATGTTGTTAAAGTTCAGAAGCCATTAATAAAATGTGGTGATTTCTTATGTGGCTAATGGTAGACCACATAAGTAGTGGTACTTAACAGATGAGCATTAGTAGCTCCATCGGACACAGATTTATCACTAAGTTGCTGCTATTATGTACGGTGCCTGGCAAAAGCAGGACTCAGTGCTCAATACAGTACTATGCATCACTAGTTAAAAAAACAACAGTGGTGACCAGCTTGCTGCCCAGACCAGTGGCAAGGCACATAGCCTGCAGAAACCACTGTTAAGAGATATTTCAGCACATGTAAAGCTATTTCATACAAGCACACCACTACTCTACAACTAGAGAGAACACAGTCACAATTGTCTGCTGTGGATGAACTCCATGTGCTTCAACAGCTATTTTCTCTCAATGCTACAAGCATCAGAGTCACATATAGCTCCTATTATTGAGGGGAATTTTTCATTTAAAGGATCAAAATGGTCAGACAGGATGCTTACTCTGAGCCACAAACTAGCAGAAACACTGCCTGATAGGCTCCACTGTTCTCTGCCAGAGTTTTTTGGTTAGACTAGTGTATCAGCCTTTTTGTCAGCTCTTAGCTACTTAGGCAACTGAAGTAATTGCTCTAGCTGTTTTGAAAGTCTTTTCAGTGTTTTGTTTGGGGGACCTCTTTGGGCTTTCCCACCCCTCCTCCCCCCTCCCTTTTTTTTTTTCTTTCTTCCCCCAAAAAGACATTGCTTGAAAACCAATTATGCAGCTGCCACCAAGTGATTCCCATTGAAGTCAACAGGAGCTGCTCTTATGCAGAGGCCTGTAATAAGCGCCCAAGCATTTACAGTGCTGAAAGCCTTTGTGCTCTATACCCTAAGTGGATGAAGGCAAGCTATGCAGGGGGCTCATTCAAAATTAATACTACATCAGGAAGTGGATGAGGCAGAGGAAGGCAGTTAATAATTGATCCACAGTTTGTTTTCTGTGAATTCTGAAATGTCTTTATGTACATGTTTGTTTTGGTTTGCCTTTTTGTGTTTGGTTTTTTCAAGCTACAGAGTTTTTAAACTACAGTAAAGTTCTATTAACAAAACAGAGTGAAATAATGACAAGAGCTCTCAAAGTGGCACTTCGATAACAATAACTGCAGACAAATATCTACCCAGAAGGCAACATGGAGATGGAATTGAAAACAAGGCAGGTTTTATTCAGACAAAATATGACTACCTTCTCACTTTTAGAAGATTACATTCTCAAAGTTAAATACCTTCTGCTTTATGAACAAGTGGTGTATTCCTCTCCTGCTCTTTCTGTGAAAAGTTACAGGTTTCTCTTCTCTCCACCATTTATACAGAAGTCCAATCCCACCCCACAATGCAAAGTCCATCCTTCCAACTTATAAAGGCCTTCAAACTCCTCAGGCTAGGAGTCTAGTCCTGCTCACACAAACAATTTTGACAACACAGCTATACCAAAATTGTTCTACCTTGCTCTATAAATGTCATCTGCAGTCATTTCAAGGACACGTTACAATGGCAGATTGGAACAAGGTAGCCTTTTAGAGTAATGAAAATCTGACCCCAGTACACTAAGGAGATTTAAACAAATAGCAGTACTCACTGAAGTTCTGATAGGTCTCCAAAGACACAAAAAAGGAGTCCCACCAACTCTCAACTTAAAATACTTCAGACTTTACAGTATGCTTCTAATTAGTACAGCAGCAGCAACCACCACCAGCCTCTTCTAATTTCAGTCCTGTACTCCAGCCTCAAGTAACATCACTAAGACCCTGCGCTTCAAGAGCAACAAGCCTTCCATATGGTTCAAACAGGAGACACAGCACATGCCTCAAATCTTTGCTGACCGTGCCAGTCTCTACCATAGCCCCATCCATTCCACCTCACTTGATTCTACACAGCTCAGTCCTGCAGCAATTGTTTATGAAGCTAAAATGTGAAATTCTTTACATCAGAGCCAGAGTTGTGTGTACAGTTTTGATATTCACCAGCCTTACAGTTTGACACATCAACTAAAGAAGGATTATCTCTGCAGGTGTTATTTGGGAGGTCTTGCACCAACACTGAGGCTTGCTGTTTCAAAAGGAGATGCTTGCATATTAAACTGAAAAAAGGCACATTTTTATGGAAAAAAAGTTGTTTGTCAAGTAGGAACAAGTGCCTTATGAAATGGCACAAAAAAGCCAGTGCTGGTTTTTTTACTTCTCCTTCCCACTTTCCTGTGGACTGGTGGCTGGACACCAGTAACAGAGCCAGCAAACTGCCCCTGTAGAAAGCCCTCTCAGAGCATGGCAGTGACCACGCAGGGGTTCCTGTGGGCTAAGAGCACAGAACCCAGCTGAGCTTTCAATTCCAGGTGACAGGAATAAGAACAGGCACAGACACATAGCGAAACACAAAAAGGGCTACCTTGGAGAATGGAACAAAGAGAATAGCCTCTGCAAGCTGGAGTAGAGCACAAACTGGAAGGAGGGCAAAACCAGCAAGAATCAGGTATTTACAAGAGGCATGGTAATTTATCCAGGCAGTAATCAGCTGCTATTGACAAGAAAGCCGCAAGTTACAGCAGAGTTGAGTACATCATTGCTGTCATTTATTAGGCATGACATTTAAAATAATATATGAAATACTGGATGATAGTGAGTCCACTGGAAATCCCACCCATGCACAAAGTTCTGGGATGGGGAAAGTTGAAGGCAAAAGCTACTGTTGCCCACAGCTGTCCTTTTGCCTCTGAAAGAGGTTAGCAGCTCCACAGAACAGCTGATAGGGTCATGAATCTATGGGGCATAGGAGAGTACCTCCAACAGAAGACAAAAACAGCCAGACAGAAGCCGCAACTCATTCACCTGCTACAGTGGCAAGAACCCTTCAGTATCAGTCTCACCAAGACTGGTCTTGGTTTTCTTTAATATGCAAAGCTATTAACTGCATCTGCTCAGGAGCTACTTCCTCTCCCACAGGTATAAGAGTGGTTTAGGAAAAATGAAGAATAGCAGAGGCCAGCAAGGATGTAAACCATGTAAAGATGTAATTGGCTTGTGTTCTTGAGTCAAACACACTAGTTACTTGCATGGAAGAGATCCTGAAGAATAAAACATTGATTTAGATGCCACTACAAACCTTTAGACTACCCAGGCAGCAGTTCTGCCTATTTTCAAAATAACAGGACATCTTGTAAGAGGAAGGAGACTGCTTACATGTAAAAGAAAGCAGTGTTTTAAACCACACTCAGCCCCACGTAGCTGAAGTGCGAAAACTACTGGTGACCATGCCAGAGCTCCCAGCAGCAGGAGAACAGTGGAATACAGCCAGAGGAAGATCAGTGTAAAAAGGCCTTCTTTCCATGTAACAGCAGTTAGATGGGTTTCCAGTCTCTTCAAGTCCTGCTTTTAGGCACATAAGTCAATGAACTTCTGCTCTAGCGAGTCAGGATTTTTTTTTTTTTTTTTTTAAACAGCATTATTCTATATACATATATAAAAAAAACTATGAATGTGTGTATATATATAATATATAAATGTATTTCCAACATTAAATGCATACTAACCTTTGTTTGCAACAAAGCCATCAAAAAGGATGCTACTTGGGAATGGATAATCATGACGAACTCTCTTCAGAGAKCATTTGCCACCCCTTCCAGTAGGCCAATCCAATGAAGTACCTTATTACAGGGAGTGGCATGGTGTTTGGAATAACATTTATGGGAAGGAAAAAAAAAAAACAGAGAGGTAGATGATAGAGCTGTCCACATAAACTTAAGTTCAAATTAAGTTCACATTACAATAAACTTGGTAGACTATCACTGTTCTTTCTTTCTCCAATGTCACTGAGCAATTAGGAGAAAACAGATAACCATAAACTTACTAAAATAGAGAAGATCCAAGTGCACTGGAGGAGCATCCCAAGTAGCATATATGTCTACATAATAGTCCTCACCAGGCTAAGCTAATTATTAAGACAGCATCATGTCTGATGCCTCTGTGTACTCCACAGTCCAAAACCACTTTACCTAGAGTTGAAACAGGCCATGTTTGTACAATCAGTTTAAGTTGATCTATACAGGGAAAGGAGGAGACAGCCCTACCATCTCCCCACACTTCATTCTTGCAGCCAAACAGCAAGTCAATAGAAATTGACCCAGATGAAAGAGTTCTCAGATCTGGTAACTGACTGCTATCAGTCCACTGAAGCCGTACTAACATATTTGGTTCTGCAGCCTTGTGCCAGCCTCAGCCATTTGCAGCCCCTGCTCTCATTTTGACACCAGAATTTGCAATGAAGCACACCAAAACCAGTCATGAAACCATTGCCATAACCAAGGCAGGAAGTGGCCCTGCTATGGAAACAGGTCATCTCAGACGTTTGGAGAGGAAAAAAAAATTGAGTTAGACTATTAGGAAAGCAGCAAGTCTGCACATCCCCCTGGGTGCCCACAGAAAGAGAAAGAAACAAGAGGATATTTGTGGTATCAAGCAATATTGATTAAAAACTAGATCTTAGTTATTTATTAACTACAGTCATACATATTTTGTATTTATTGTATTTTTATAGCCTTCACGTAAGTCATATGGCTGAATTTTCAACTAGAAATGAATTACATAACTCCTTGGAAAACAGGGCTTCTAATTTTAAAAATTTTTCCTCTTCTTTTTAATTATTATTTTTAAATAATATTTAAATATTTTAAATTATTAGATAATTAATATTATTAAATTATTTTAATTATACATTTAATTATTTATTGTTGGACTGACTGAATTCATACTTATTCCTTTAGACATACACACATGTAAACTGGCAGTCAGGAAGACAACTTCTGCGAAATGCTATCTTTTATCCACGTGGAAAAGGGAACCCTTCTGTTTTTATATTTCAGTGGCAAAAATTAAAATTAAAAATCTAAAACCCTTGCTTTGTACATAGTATAACACCTCAGTATACTCCCAGCTGAGAGTGGCCCAGGATACTTGCCAACCCTCTTCCTCATTAGGTGGTAGGACCCAATGTTTTGAATTGTCACCCCTTCCAAATTCCGTTCTCCAGCCTGAAACACTCTAACCACATGACACTGCAAAGACAAACTTGAGAGAATTCTTCCACAAGGTGACATGGTTAATTGAAGCATGGCATGAAGCAAGAAAACCTTTGCCATACATTATCTGTGAACTTTTTTCCTCAGTGTCTCTGCTTTTATATATAAACCATTTACAGCACATAGAGGGGAACCCTCTTCAAGCTCTTTTTAATCATAGCTGGTTGGAAAACAGAATGCAGCAGAAGAAATGCAATTCAGTGAGAGGCAAGCACAGAGAACCTAGCCTCAGAAAGGTAAACATACGCCCTGCGCATGGGTACATAAAGCAAAGGTGTCTGACAGGGAGAACCTGTGATGCAGGCTCTGACAAAATGACAGATACCAGGTGGATCTGCTAGAGGTGACACCCCACACACGGTGCTGCTGCATCTTTGCTTGGGACACCAGAGCTCGATTGAGAGAGTCTGCCCTCTTGACACAGAAAAAGAAAGTCCCGACATAAAATAAAGTTCCGCATCATGGAAGATTTGCCCCTAAATCAAAGTAAATTAAGCTGGACTCTCATTAAATGTAAGCTACTAACACTAGGAAACACCCAGTAGGCTGAATTATTGCAAGCATCCTTGCAGTCTCATTTATATCATACTCATTACCCTGTAACAGTAGCTTACTGGAGATATGACAGTAGACATACTCAGGTTTTAACTCATTAACACTATATTCAGGAAAACAAAACAGAAGCCTCTATGAACCCAAAATATTTCATATATCTAAAGGCATCTAGTCTCCTTTTAATTCTTTCTTTGAATGCAATACTACAAAGAAGCACCAAACACTTTTAGAAATAAGTTTACTTGCCTATTGAGGAGAAAGAGAATATATTTAGGCAGAAGTTCCTACAATTCTTTGATTTTTCCATAAGAAGTTTTACTGTTGAGAAAACCAGATGGCAACAGGTACAGAATAGGTATACAAACTGTTTTCATAATATGTATTTGCCTTGTTGCAAAAAGAAAAAAAAAGTCTTCCATCACCACACATCAGGAACTTTGCTTGAAATGATCTTCAATATTATTTGATGTAATGGAGCCTTCACTAGGAGCAGAGGGATTTTCAAGGCCTGGAAGAGGCATATTGATTTTTCCCAGTTCTGTGGGAAACTGACAGTTCATTCATAAGATCCTCTGTGTGTGCTGAAATACTTATTCTAAATGCTGTCCAGAGGAAAGCGACTGGAAAGTTGAAACATTAGCTGAAGAATCTAATGTGGAGATTGATGCGTATTAAAATAAATAAATACCGCTACTGCCATTTGCCTCATTTATTTTATACAGCTAAAGGAGTAGGATCTGACTGTTTTTAGCATCTCTGCAAGTCAGGCCATCTGGAGGTTATATGAGATCACACTGAGTCAGTTTGATATCAAATCAAGCACCCCTGACTGCAAGCTTCGGTGTGTTAGTCACATTTTCAAATGCCAGTGTAAGGGGAAGGCTGGACTGCTCTAGATCTTCGTGTACGTTACAGAAGCAGCTACACAGAGCACTGTGCCAACAGTGACATCCACCCATACCAACCCTTATACCTGTACAAAGTCCTGCTGAAATCAGTGGAAATCTATATCCACTGTGATCCACGAGGGAGGATTTTTTTGGCAGAAGCAGCAGCACAATCACAAAAAATGGGATGTTTTCCAAACTCACACAATAGTACAATGGAAAAGAAACAAATTAGGCCTCAAACCAGTAAAGAATAATTATGTTTTCCTGGATTACAGTTTTGTAAAACTGTAGTGGAATGCAATTCAGTGCATTGGTAAAAACAGATAAGCTTTTTTTGTTTTAATTCTTTCTTTATTGCTTTGCAACACTATTTGCTAATTTTTAATGGGAAAAAAGATGGAAACTGGTACAAGAGTACAAAGCCACTATGAAATGCTAGCTAATGAAAAAGTCAGATATTTAGAAGAGTTAAAAAAATTACCATACTGGAAGGCACTTTAATGGTTAATGCTGACAGTGACTTCTGGGTCATCACTAACAGAGCTGGGTTACTGCATGAGCTGTTCAGCTCCTTGCTCCTGCCTACACACACAATAAAACAATTACAGCCCTGTTGACAGGCTACTAGCCATGCATTTGAGAAACATGTTGCATATTTTGGGCAAAGCAAAGTATGAAGGCTGATTCTATCCTACAGCACTACAGTTTAAGATTGGAATTCCCTAACTGGCAGAATTAGGTCAGGAGATTTCTTTGGGTCAAAAATATTCTCTCTCAGCTCCAGTTTTAATTGGAAGCAAAACATTATATTCTAAATGCTTATAGCAAATCTTCACAGGTTACTGCCCTTGGTTAATGGAGTATAAACTGTTGAAATACCTAAACTGAGCATTTAACAACATATCAGCTTCTTGCTCCAAATGTATAGCTTGTAGTAGCCCTGGTGCCAAAGCCAGTTTATAATGCATTTTCAACACGAAGTCTATTTGTAGGAATGGGGCTCAAAAGAAAAGGAAGCATTGTTTCACTAACTGTAAGCCCAAGTTTCTTATCCTCTACTAATCATTAACTATTGCATCTTACAGAGTTTAAGGAATAAAGAATAAATTAAAGTTTGCTAAGTACTTCAGGATTATTCCCCCACAAAAAAAAAAACAAACCACACAAACAAACACACACCAAAAAAAAAAAACACCAACTAAGACCAAACAAAAAACAAAACCACAAACCAAACAACCTTCTCCCCCACATTTTCCTTTTGAAAATTACCCTACATCTATTGCACTACCTGATATAAGTAATTTTTTTTTTCCAAAAACACGTTTTCTGGGCTCCCATTTGGGAAAAAAGCCTTTCTTCCCCCATATAGTTCACGCTTGCTTTCCCTGTGTGCCTATTACATCATACACTGTAGTTGAATATGTACATACATAATAAATACACCAAAAAGTTTATCATGAAAAGACTGTCTTACTGAATTAAGGTAGCATACCTACCTTCAAGTCAGTGTTACAGAACACAGATCTGTTGCCTTTATTAAGAAAACATTATCAACATGCAACAAGGGGGACGGGACTAGGACCAACGATAACTTGTTTTTGCACATACAAATATTCATAAAATGTTTCACTTGCAGAAGTATTCTGTTGGGGCTGCCTGTGCTCTGGGTGCCATTCACATGCATCAGCTTTTCTCTGATTGGGACACTAAAGATTCAAAGTTAACTCTTCATACTTTGAGATAGACATGCCACCAGGTAAAACTTACTATGACAATTCAGTCAAGGTGGGATACTGGTAAATACATTTACCAAATTGATCTTTAACACAGAAGAAAAGTATGTAAGCCAAATTTGATAGTTCCAACAATATTTACTTGAAGTATGTTGACATCAAACATGACAAGTCACACAATTAATCACAATTAGTTTTTTCTAGTTCTTGTGCCCTTATGCTTCTTCAATCTTTTATAAACTAGAAACATCAAATAGCTTAAAACAATAGCATATTTACAAACACCTAGTTTTGGCAAAACAAATACTTAGGAGAAAGGAAACAACTTCATCCATGTTCCTCATCTATTTTTTTTTGTATAACCAATGATACAGCCTGTCACAAAGTTACAAGGCAAGGCCGGGTAAGGAAAATTTTTATTCCAGGAATGGCCTCTACAAATCTGAAGCAAGTCCCCTTGAGCCAGCAGGGTTACTATATTTTTATATGCATTTAAAAGACTGGGGCTACATCTGCTGGAAGAGACACTGAGGAATTCAGGAATCCCAAGCTCACAACAATGCATCTATTTCATCAATAAGTATATCACCGCCTTGCACTGTTGCAAAACAGTTGTGTATTTTCCCCAAGACAAGTTCTGTTCTTGCCATTGTTCTGTTTCTGGCAAGACCACTTGTGAAATGTTCTCCAAGTTATCTGTGCTACTAAGAAATTAAAAAAAAAAAAATCATTTGATCATNGGGGGGGCAGTGAACAGAATGCTTCCACTTCCACTGAAAGAGCATCTTCCATCTTCCCAATGCAATTTTTTAAAGATCAAATGCTACAGAATGCATTTGAAAATTGCATGGAACAAGCTTCACATTGATTTTTTTTTTTTTTTAACAACTGTAGCAAGGGAAAATTACATAACCAAAACTTCCTTGTGGATATCTGAAAACCAGCTGACATCAGAAAATGATCTTCTGCCCCTTTGAAAACAAACTATCAACACTGTACAAAATCTAATAAACAGTCTATTTCTTGTCCCTTAAAGGTCAGTGCACTTTTCCAACACTTTTCCCGTAACACATTTATATAACCTTATTCAGTTTTCTTTCCGCTATCTTCCTGTAATTCAGAAGACTATTAGACTCTCATATGGTTGCCATCAAACCAGCAGATGCCAAGCAAATTACAACACAAATTATGACTTGTAATATGCTGATGTATCATAATCACAGCATATCTCACAACTTACAGTGAATCATCAGATAAAGCAAAGGTTTCTGTCTGAGGTGTCAATGCTTTCTATACATCTTTCTGATTAGGCTAGGGTCAGTGGAATCAAGTGTGGATTGAAATTCAGAGTTAAACAATAGTGTATATCCACAGTTTCCATCAAGTATAATAAAGCACAGAGAGCAATTTAAAACAGTTCTTGGAACTAAAAGTCAGCTTAAAACTGTCTTGCAAAAGTAGAAGGGGAAAGAAGGGGAAATGGTTCTTGCCTTTTGGGAAGCAGGGTGGCCTACTTTTACTTTTTTCATTGTACCTTTGACATCATTCTACATGGAAGTCTAAGGGGGAAGGCAGGGAGGATGCATTGTTTGTTTGCTTTTTTTAACTACAGAAAAATGTTTTCTGTTACCTTATATTATGGCTGCAGCTCTCATCTAAATCAGAGTACATTATGGTTTACCTAGACAAAGACACAAAGACTCATAAAAAAGTACTGTCTATTTCACCAACCTAGAAAGGTGGTGCTTTCACAGAGGCATTATGCTAGTCAAGTTGAAGCCCAGGTCTGTGCCCTAATGAACAACCAGCAGAAGAATGGCAGCTGAGCAATGGAAAGGGAAGCATAATATTGAGTTCTAACTTTTGATTTAAATGTATTTGTGCCTATTTAGTCTCAGTTCCTAAACCTTACTTTGGTGAGTGCCAAATGAGCTTTCCTTTTCCACAAGAGCATTGTGATCTCACAAAATAAGTTTTTCTGAACAAACACTTCCAGCATATTTACCAACTTTAATTTTGAATTTCAAAAAAAATTAAGCTTGCAAATATACCTGGAACATTAATTATGCATAGACTCAGTGGATAATATTGTCTTCTACAACAGTATGAAACACRTCGTTAGACAAGAACACGTTATCTGGGGTGGTGCAAGAATGAGAACTATCTCCTAAAGAGCATACTGTCACCTTTAGTTACAACTACATATACAGCATTAGAGTGCAACTTTCCCATATTCATTATTCTAATAATTCAGTTGTGTTTTTTTTAAGGAAAGAAATAACAGACCAGCACAAAACCAAAAAATTGACAAAAAGGTCTGATAATTTATTTTGCCCGTATTCTGTGGCATATAAAGCCTCCAATTTTTTGTAATGTCTTCAGTTTAAGTAGCACATACAATCATTCCCCACATAATTTCAGCAGATCTGTAATATTCCTGTGTTCAAGGCACTGACAATTTTCTTGTCAAAACCATTACTCTTCCAACTCAGTTCTCTTTATTTTTAGTCCATTGTTTTATGATGCATAATAGAGAGTATTTTCCCATTTGTTTACATTAAAATTTTAAAAGGTTGTGTTAAAACCACTATATAATAATGCTTAGGTAGAAGTTTTAACAAAGGTGTTCTATGTATCTCCATGTTTGCAAGATCCCTGGAGAGTGTCATGGGGTTAATACAATGACCTCTTCATCATTTCAATCTATTTACAATGACTACATTAGTAGCTATCTTTTATTATCACTTTCTGTGAACAGCCAACCAAACTTGCAATTTTCATTTACAGCTTATTTGGCCCAGTTTCATGATAGGCTATTGAAGGGTTTGCTATTAATTCAGTAAAAACAACCTTAAAATATATTCTACAAGAGTAACTGCCTATGTTTTCACTCCAAATCATGAGACACATGGTAATAAATGCAGACTTCCTTATAAAGTGAGTACAATATTCTGAAGAAATGACTAAACTCTTATAAAGTGTTTTGTCTCTGTGGATTTCAAGAAGTTTAGCCAAGGACACAAATGAGACGATTAGCATTTTGCAAAAGGGGAAATCTGTAAGCAAGGGCCACACATCAAGCAAACGGCAGAGTGGGCGATATACTCAGGTCTTCATATTAGCATTCCAGCAGTATAAAGCCACGTGGCCTAGCGAGATATCCTTTAACCCATTCGGTTACAACAGAGGAACATCTGCCATCATGCAAAAGCTATGCTGCATCAGCCTCAACAACACAGGAATAAGAAAACGACCAGCCAAAAAATACCTAAAAGATACCGCTTCCCCACTGGCACCATCCGCACATTAACCTGCAGAGAATAAGAGGAAGGAAATTACAGGGTATATAGCTTCTTATAGACTGACAGTGCCTGAAGGAGCAAGATAACACGTTTATGTATATTCCACCATAATCTCACTCTYTTAGTCCAAGGACATGGCACACAAGTGTTCCTCACACTACTCTGTTCCCTACTGAAAAACATCTGTGTTCACAGCAACATATGCCCAGGGGAATCAGAATGAAAAAACAGACAAGTGAAAAGAACCATGGCAAACTCAACCACTAAAAACGGAGCAAATAGTACAATAAAAACAGCTACTGTAGGGTCAGAATACTACAAAGCTTGCAACCACTCATCTCCACAGGTCAGTCTTAGGCCAAGTAAACATTGACATAAAACTGCAGTCAACTTCACTCTAACAGCTTACTTTCTTGATTAAAGAAAGGCATTTCACTATAAAAGTGTAATTAATCATAACTCCCATCCTTCCAAAACATCCTCTTCAGGCACCTTTACTTTCCAGGAACACAGACACGAGGGTAGCTATGAATACCTGCTAGCCATGTAACCACCCTCCTCTATTCTCACCGAGGTGATAATCACAAGCTCAGTATTGCTTAGAAGGTTTCCCTCCTCTATTCTTCCCCACCTTCATCCATAAAACTTCAAGGTGTTTTTTTCCCCCAAGTCACCTTTCTAGTCCAAAGAAGCCACTATACTGGATATGTACTCAACTTGCCTTCAAAGCCCCTCAAAAACACATTCACCCTACCTGGGTTTGTCCATGTGTCTCTTTGCTAAATGGAACGTCTCATGAAAAGAGGCAGATTGTACATGTAAGAGCCTTCACCCAGCTTTAACATTCTATGCAGTGACAAAACCTCATCATTTATGTGTGCGTGAGAGAATGCCCACTCCCTCCCTCTGTGGTTACGAAATTTGGCATATACATCCAAAACCAGCTGCTTCTCTTTCAAATCCAACACATTGAGAAGATGCTAGAAATACTATTATATGCAGGTTACATTTCACTATACAGTTCTGCCAACTCTATAGCCAGTGCTAGAATGGTGCAACAAGATACTGTGCAGTCAGGAGATCAAGCAGCACAGCCAGGAATCCCTGCAAATGCCCAACCAAGCCTCCCATGGGCTTGCACTTTAGGGATGGGTGAGAATACTGTGTCCTCCCTCTTCCATCCTATTATTGTTGCTACTACTACTGCGTGGTAAATAGCTAATCATAATAAACCCGTGCCGTACACAACCTCGTAATTGTGTAATCATTGCCTTAAACAGCACTGTTCTGAGAACTTSAGCTGTGATTTTTTAATTATTTTTATTTAACAGGGATATCAGCACGAAAACATGCAGATCAATTCGTTCTCCAGGCCTGGGTGCCTAGCTGCTCCCTCCCCCACCACAAAGCAGGCGAGGGGGAAGGAAGAAGGGAGGAGGAAAAAAGGAAAAGAAAAAAAAAAAAGAAAAAGCAAGAAACCCTCTTCGCACCTACAACAAAAGCAATTAGGAGGGCCGGAAGGGAAGAGGAATCGGCCGCCTCCGAAGGTGCAGGAATGCAGCACGCCAACCCGCCCGGGGAAGCGCTACCCGGAGCCGGGCGGGCGGGAGGCGGCTGCAGGGGGGGAGGCTGAGACGGCGGCACCCCCGGCCTCGCGCCCCTCCACCACCACCCCCTCCGCGCCTCGCGCCCCCTGAAAGCCCCATTCAAACCCCCAACCGCCGGCCTCGCGCCCAACTGTCACGCACGACCCCGGGCTCCGCTTTTACACCTCCCTCAGTTTTCATTTCTGGCCGTGCCCAGCCCGGGAGCGGCGGCGCGGGAGGAGGAGGAGGAGGTGGAAGAGGAAGACACGAAGCGCCGTGCAACCGGCCCACTTACCCAGAAAATGACATTGAAGCCGAAGATGAAATATTTGATGCAACAACTGACTTCAGGCCCCTTGTAGTGCTTCCCGGACATCCTCTGCGCTCATGAAGACACTTTGCTCGCAGCCAGGGTGAGAACCAAAGGGGGGGGAAATGAAAAAAAAAAGGGGGGGGTCGACTAGAAGGAGGGGAGGAGGGGGGCTGGAGGCGGCGCGGCGGGCAGGGCTCAGCGCCGGCTGCGCGCCGTGGAGAGATGCGGCAGGAGCGGCGCGGCGGCGGGTCGGCACCGACTTGCCGGGCACCGGGGATGGCCGGCGAGCAGCTCCCACCTCCTCCTCCTCCTCCTCTTCTCCCGCATGGAGGAGGCCCCGGCTACTGCGCAGCGGGAGCGGGGGAGAGAGAAGGAGAGGGGCGGCCGCCGGGAGGCGCCCAGGCAGAGGCGCGGGGCTCAGCGCCGCCACAGCCCGGCGCGGCGCTGCCCTGCCGGAGCCGCGAGGCGCCCCGAGCCCTCTCACACAACGCTCCCTCCCTCTCCCGCCCCCACAGCGGCAACAGCCGCGGCGCGCGCCCTGCGGGAGGGAGGGGTGGGGAAAGGCGCGCCACTAGTCGCCCCGGCGGCGTGATTGGCGTCGCGCCCCGCCAATCCAACTGCGCGGCCGCCGGCACGAGGCGCCCTGGGGGCGGGGCGGGGGCGGTGCTCCGGCGCCCCGTCCTCTACCTCCCCTCTCCCTCCCTCCGTGGCGTGCTCCTGCGGCGGGGTCGCGGCCCGGCGGGTGGGGTGGTGGCKAAAGGGGCGGCCGTGAGGTGGCTCCCATGGGGGCTGATGGCAGGGGGGCTGTGCCCGCCGGCCTTTGTCTGCGGCGGCGAGGGTGGGGGGCGGCCTGGGGGCTGCTGGTGCCGCCTCGGTTACGTAACGGGGCCGGCGGGCCTCAGGGTGGCCGTCGGAGCGGCCGTTTAGGGCAGCCCCGGCGGGGGGGAGCCTGTCGACGGGGTGGGTGTTAGGGGCCGCGCCTCTCAGCGCTGAGGTAAATGCAGTTCGTTTTGCGTTGGGTGCCCGTGAGGAGTAACGGTATTCGACGAGCCCGCGTCTTCGTTACGGGTTTGTAAGTCAAAGTCGAGGTTTCTTCCATTCTTTCTTCCTGCGACCCCTCCCTCGGCAGAGTCCCCGGCGGGCTGCCCCAGCCGTGGCGTTGCACAAAACGCAGAGGTTGCCAGGCCGGGGGGCTCCCTCCCTCCGACAGCTGGGGGATGACACAGGCCGGCCAATGTGGAGGCAGCGAGGAATAACACAGCCTGGCTGGTGTGAGGGACGAGAAGACAGCACTCCATAGCATGCACGGGGAGAAAAGCCAGGAGGGCAGCATGGTTCTAGGTTGGCTGCGGTAACGAGAGGGAGCAAGACCGTAATTGCACTGTGGAGGTTATTCTGAATGGGTRCCTTCAGATCACCTCCCACGTGAACTCGTATGCACTACAGGGACAGGAACACGTGAAGAACTGTTTTACAATGTTTTCTAGAGTTTGTATTTTAATATACGCTGAATTTATATTGAACCTGCCAACTCTAAAGTTAAGTGGCTTAGTTGTATTCATACGCTCTTTGGGATTCAGAGTCCACAGGGTCTGGCGTTAACAGCATAATTAATAGCATTTCTTTCTGAAGAATATCATCATTTTAATGTTTCAAGTCTTCAGAGTTTCCTGGTCCAGCTGTAAGTGCAATACTTTTAATTCAAAAGATGGAAGACTTCTTTGTAATAAATGACATTTCCCATCTCTACAAGGTTGCAAGATAACACACTTCAAAAGTATTATATCATTAGAACTACAAAAGATAGCCTTTGGTTCAAGATCACTTCATATTGGTTATGGGGCCTTAGTTGTGTGTCTTTTTTGAGAGAGAAAGGAAATATTTGTCTGTCAGGTCTGGTAGATGTTGAGAAGAAAAAGCATCTGCTGAAATGGATCCATGAAAATAAGCAATGTTATTGGTAAATGATAAATTAATGCAACACGTCTATACAATTTAACCATGACTGTATAGTTTACCACGTGAACGTTATCCCTGTGTCTATTGTTAGAGTATTGTTAACATTGTGTCTTTGCAAGACCATCCAAGGGAAGAGGGTGGAAAAGGGTGAATAATTAGTAACTCGTAGGTTCTGTACCAATGAGTAAAAGCACATCACCGCTTACAGTAGAGTATGGTAATAATGTATTATATTAAGGTGCTGTTTTTACAAGTGGCTTCAAATATTGGTGACAACCTGTACAAACATTTATAATATTACTGTCATAACACCCTACTAACACCACGTGTTGGCACCCTTTAGCATTTTAATGCTTCACAGGCAACAGGAAAATATTGCAGAGTAGTATTTATTACGATAAATTCAGTAACAATCTCAGCTGGTTTATCTATTAATCCATTCATTCCCAATCAACAACTTAAAAAGAAATGCAACCTACATCAATTATAGCATCATATTACATGACTTCACTTGCTTTCTCAATGGAGATTAGTATTATCATTGCCAAGTGTCATTTTAAAGTCAAAAGCATTTCACATTGTCCCATCATCTGATCAGCTTAAGGAGAACTTAGGACGTCTGGTGTTAACGGTTAGACTGCTCACTTGAAGAGGGTATTGAACACAGAACCCTGCTCTTTTTAATTCACTTTGTGTGTATAGTTCCTGTGCAGCCTCAGAAATGAGCAACCAGACAGCAAAGGCAGCAGAACAGCTTTGATGTAGGTAATTGATCTCTCAGAATGCCAGCTGGAACAGTCCTCTGCACCTGCAGCAGCCTCTCTGGTTTACAAACATATTTTGTCTCCTGTCCTAAACAAACAGGGATAAAAAACCCCCATCCTTTGGCTTTGTGCCATCTCTTGTGGATCGCTTCTTACATGCTTTGGCCACCTAGGTCTGGAAGCTGAGCAAGATGACTGTGACAGCACTTTAAGTTCACTGTCAGTCACCAGTCAACACTGAGTTCCAGTGTGATGTTTTGGCACAAAAGTCTAAGGCAGTACTAAGCAGGAGCGATATTACCTTTCCTTGCAGTATGGCAAGACAGTTACTCAAATTCTGTTAGTTTATAATTCATCTGACTAGTCACAGGAGTACTAATGGACAGTATTTCAATGACAAAGAAAAGTTTCTAGTAGCACAGTGCTTTGTAACATAAGGCAATGCTTTGATTTACTACTGACATCAGAGAAAAAGTCCCATCTGAATGATTAAATCTACTTCCTATCTCTAAGATGTAGATACCAACAGACTTCTTGTGACCAAAGACTGGCCAAGTCTAATGCTAGTAAGTGCAGGAAGTTTGAGAAGTTCATATCTTAAAAGGGGTATAGTTGCGGAGACTGAAATTCTTACTTCCCACCAAGTGAAGAGCTCTCATCCCAATTCCTTAATTCAATCATTTCCTAGATCCAGCACCTCTGTCGTTGTGTCAGCTCCTGGTTTTTGATCTATGAATTCTTTGACATTTTCCAGGGAAAAAGAAATGCAAGCCTGAGTGACTCGAGATGAGAAATGGCTAAGCAGCACATAGGAGACTGTAGTTCCATGAGTTATCGCATTGCTAATCTCACCAGGTGCCACATTTAGTGAGATGAAGAGTTGTGGTCTAAGAAAAGTTCAATGTCTGTGTCCCTAAGTCTAGTTATTTCCTAGACACTTCATTTTAGTTGAAATTCATAGGGTAGCAGTATTTTTCCACAGGGAGGCCACAGAGCTTTCTGACATACAACAAGATTTATGGAGTCAGAGGTATTATCTACCTCAGAATATTTTTCAATTTAAATATCATACTAGCTTGTAATGCCATTTGTGTTATTTGATAGTTTTGCAACCATTAAAACACTTTGTTTTCTGCTTAGCAAATGAGTGACCACTGATGAGGGGGCATTTTTTAGGTTTAAAAGGAGTTCTGAGATAAGAAATTCATAGGACCAAACTCAAGTGGTGATACAAGTTGTATTGGCCTTGTTGGAATTGCGTGCCGTGTCCCAGCTGTGAACATGACTTCAGCTTCCCACAAGAATAACACAAATCTTTTCAATTAATTCACAAGTGCAAGTACTGACTAATTACTGTTATGGCTAACACTGGTTAGTGGCTTTCTGGTAAGTATTGAGCTGCTTTTTCAGTATGAAACTTATCTCTCAATACTGGATAATAATATCCTCTTGGAGGACCCACCCAACATCATAATCTGATAACAACAACATTGTTGTTAGGATGATTCACAAAGCATTAAGCATGTCTATACATCTACAGAGTTAGAGGCCAGAATCTGAAGCTAAGGCATACCAAATAATAACCGATAACCAATTGCATTATGTCTGATTTTACTTTCTCAAGAGAATGTGTATCTGAGCCTTAATTTTCTTTCTGCAAATGTGGTACTTTTGGTGTAAGGATCCGTTATTCCATATTATTCTTACATATAAGTAAGAATAATGATATAAAGAAACTGCAAGTTGTATTCACTCCAGTTCCCACCAGCATTTGGCAGGTTTGGGAACAAAGATGATGAGAGCTACTAACCGGGATGCAAATTACTTAAAGAGAACTACCAAGTATCAGCAATAATGGTCACAAAGTCTACTCAGCCGAGCTCTCCTGCTTGCAGTCTGCAAGCTGGTTTGTTCAAGATGAGCCCAGACAAGTCTTGCAGCAGTCTAAGCAGATAGACGTGAAGACACAGCCTCAGAAGTCCCTTTGGAGCAAACATGCAAAATGAGATATGCAGACCATTAGTGCCAGAAATGCTACTTTGAAACCATAGGGAAGAATAATGCACCCTGATATTTCTTTCCTGTGAGAGAAGGAAGAGGTATTTTTTGTGCCAGTCACCTCGAGCCAGGAGCTGCTACCTCTGCTGCTTGTGAGAGGAAGGGGTGGGAGTGGTGGCACGCTTCCTCCCTCGCACTGTGTGGTCAAAGGCAAAGGAGCAGCTGGGGCTGCAGCTGCACCATGGTGCTGCTTGGGGCAAACAGTCAGAAACGTAGCTCTGTTTCTGTAGTGCAGTGCCTTCAGCAAGCCCCTGTTCTGGAGATTTTTACAGAGCTCTTTCTTATTAATTCCCCTGACAAGTCTATACAACGGTGAAGCAGGAATAGTATGACGTACCTGGTCCATAGCTCACTGTCACACAGTGACTGCAGGCGTGGTTCCACATGCTCTTATATCCAAACTGGCTCCAAAGTGCATTAACTATAAGGTACTTCTTACAACCATTTTATACATAGGACAGTGACGGGGCTTAATGAGATAAAACATATGCATTATTCTACAAGAGAGAGACAGATTTGCAGTCCTGAATTAGGGGTGGCTACAATCTTCTGAATATGGGCAGTCGCCTCCCCTTTCATTACTGGTGCTACAGGACTATGGTCGTTAATATGGATATAAACTCAGGCTCCAGTAAGTGCCAAATTTATCCTTCTAACTTTGTATTGCTAAAGGCACTGGACAAACTCTACAAATTTGGAAACTGTTCCCTTCCCAAACACAGACTATTGCTTGTGTGTACCTGAAGGTTCTGTTGTAATTCTTGATGATGCTCTGTCCAAAAGGGCAACCGATGTTTATCCTATGATGGAGCACCATATGATTTTCTTAAGGTCCGTTAGGTTTTTCAAGGCCCTCTGAGTTGCTCTCAGCCATTCTTCATCAAATAACACAGGACACCCTTGCTTCACAGCTCAGAGGTTTAACATATGGTGTTTACTCTGTAATGGCACTCAGGAGAGCGAGGATTTCTTCTGAGTGTGTTTTTAATGGTGATAAGATTTTCTGCAAATTCACCATTTTAAGTAATCTTTGAGTATGTTTCCCTTCAAGGGTTTCCTTTACTCAGCCCTAAACGACCTGAGCTTCCCCCATCCCTCCTCCTGTCCAGATTTTTTTTCCTGGGAGCCTGGATCAGAATTGTCCACATGAACAGGAATCAGTCTGGCATCTCTTTCCAGGCAGATCTGTAAACCTGTCAGCAGGTCAGGGAGTGGAAGCAGGAGGTAGGATGAGAGACCGCAAGACTGCAAATCTGGTTGTTGTAGGCTTTAAATGCAAGTTGCAGCCAGAGTGGTGGGAGGGGAGGCTAGCAGACCAATTAATCTCAGAGCCCAGCTTTTAGAAAAGCTTTCAGTCATGGCCTGGCCAAGAGTTGAGCTAAAAGGTGTTGGAGTAGATGTTTGGCCAGCCTGGTCAAAAGTTCAGCCCCCAGACCCCTGTGCAGGCAGGGCTTTATATCATCTTGCTGAGAACAGAGTAGGAAAAGCTGACTGTGCAACAAGGTCTCATTTTAAATCTAAGCAACACTTTTTCCATTCTTTTTTGATTCAAATGGCTGTAGAGATGCTGTGATCTGAAGGGACTCTTATGTCATTGCCTTCACAGCAGAGAGTGCAAAACCCTCTAGGGAGAGTGATGAGGTGCTCAAGGGAGTCAGCACCTACTGGAGGAGGCCCCAGATCTGCAGTGCAGTCCAGCTGCAGGGAGCCACCTCCTAACCTCTGGCAGGAACATGCTTGCTCATCTGAGCTATGTCAATAGCAGTGGCAAAAGGGCTGCCATTTTTGCTGTGACATCGGTGTCTCCTGTCTGTCAGACTACATGACAGAGTGTATCCAGGGCCTCTAACAGTTTATTAGGACTGTACAAGAGTTCTGCAAGTGAGCTGATAATCCCAAAGGAAGGTGGTTGATATGTTTAACCTGATTTCCTCACAATTTTGTGTCTGGTTCTTCACACAGATCTTCTCTATTCACATCTGACAACAGTGACCACATAGCAGGATCAAAGATACCAGAGTTTCCTTTACCTTTGGTATTGACACTTTTGATTTCTCAGATGTTACGCAAAGACAGCTACCACAGTAAACATAGCACTTTTAATAGCACCAGTGAACAGGTATTTTACAGCAATATTCTATGTAGTTTATATCAGTGGACCTGCTTAGGAACAAGGTAAATAAAATACGTTTTTTTAAACATTCCCAAAAGACATAAAATAGCGGTACTAGAGCCATTACAAAACCATGCTGTTTTGTTAGGGCTTTTTACTTCCCATGGTGTCATGGGAGGAATACACGGTGCCTGTGGTAATGCTACATCTTTGGCAGATAGTCCTCTGTGCTCAGTGATAGCATGCCGTTTGTGTCAGGATCAAGTAGCAGAAGATAAGACTCAAGCTAGCCACACGATTCCTCTACTTACTTGGGAACTCCAGTATTTTGAAGAGTTCAAAGAGCAAGTAAACTAGGTCCAGACTTTGTTTCTGGACTACTTCCAAGTGCAAGGTTACACTTCATAAATAACCTGCACATATTACCCTTCAGGCACCTTTAACAGGAAGGCACTTCAGAAAAACATACAATTTACTTGTTTGCAAGTCCAGTAAGTGGAAATTTCTAAGCCTTTCTTACTCTCTCCTGTTATATTAACAAAACCAGAAACTTTCCTGCAGATGAGAACAGAGCAGCCAGCGATATTCTTGTTGGGTTGAACAATTACTTTTGAAGTCTGTGTTTTCAGAGGCTTGTCATTTGCTGCATGCTTCACTACCTATGTTTCTCTGTGAGTTTGGATGGGTGGAGTTCATTTTAATTTCCTGCTCTTCTTCTACCATACTAACTATACTATCAGCTTTTTTTGCTGTGATAGTGCTTTAAGAAAATTGAACTGTGAGTGACTGATACCTGAGACAATATTTGGAAAAGAAAAGATATCCCACCCCAGACCTATTTCTAGGTTCATCTCCATCTTACCATTTCACATACCACCATCTTTAGGCACATCTTCAGGCATATCTTCAGCCTCTCACAAAGCTGTTAAAGTGCCCTGAGATTTCCAGGTTTGATATTTTAGATTATACTACCTTGGAGGCAGGGACTATGTCTCCTCCTTGTTCCTGCAAGTGACAAGCACAAAATGCTAGTGTTGTGACAGCAAAACAACTAAAGTAATTTTAATTTAAAAATGTACCTCTCTGTTGTTTTGAACTCAAGGATACAAATATATCTATAAACACACAACGTGGACCAGGTAAATACAAATAATGGATCTGAAAATGTGAAGAGACTGATAAGGGAAAAAAAGTGCTATCTTCAAGAAACAGATGCATACTTTGTCTATTCCTCTTGTCTGCTTTCAGGCAGGAGAACATCTGCCTTTTGAAGTAGGCCTCTCTGCTCTGTATAATTTATTAGCCTGCAGTCATCAGGAAAGTTGACGTTTTTCACCCAGAAGTATTAACCTTTTTGAAGAGCCTGACCGTGAGCAAAATAATTTTTCTTAAAGGAAAGCTAATTTTGCTCAGGACAGACATTTCTGCCCCAAATCACAGTGACATAAATATCAGCATCTAAAAGTTTTACAAATTTTACATCCCCAAATTCACCAGACCAAAATGTGTGGCTGCTATGTCACGACTTCTCAGGACTTTATTATGCTATATCCCAGTCTGAGTGATGAACTGTTAAATGTGTCACACTTATGCATACATCTATGAAATAAAAGACTCAATGAAAGTTGTATTACACGTGTAATGGAATGGAAAAAAGAACAGGAGTAGGGAGCTTTTCCCTTTTGTCTTGCAAAACATCTGTTGTTTTCTTAGATATTAGCACAGCTCTTTCAGTATATTTGAAAAGTTTGAACTATTCATCATAAAGGTAAATTTGCTAAAAGCATCAGCTGTTTAAAAATGTTAAGCTATAAAGGGGGTGGGCAGAGAGCTTACAACGAGTCCCTTGTTCTGCTCTAAGCACCGTCACTGAGCCAGGAACAAAACCAAGAGCTGGACAAAAAGGAGGTCCAGCCATCTAGTGGTAAATTACACTGATGTGCAGCCTGCTGATGCCTGCCTTCCATGGGGATGCTCACAGGACCTCCATATGCTCCGTAGAGGGAGAAAGGGACATTTCCCAAATTTTGATAGGTGCAGGACTCAGCAGCAGTGAGACATCTAGGGAGCAAGCTCAAGTGCATAGGACCCTGCAGCCAAATTGGGAGAAAGGTTGGCAGGAGAAGTAACCATGTCAAACACAAGGTCAGCTTTTGCTAGGTTGACAAGGAAGAGCCTGCAGTCAGTGTTCTACACTATAGAAGTACGCCTGTTTACAGTTGCCTGCTTACAGTGCTTATTCAGTCTTATTTTCAGAATATATCTGTGTCCTTGCGAGCTTGCACTTGCCACCTGCCTGCACCTGCACAGCAGTATTCAGGGAAAATTTTGGGCAGTTTTCCATAGTTCCATAACAGAGAACAGCATGTCCAGAGATACGCACAACAGAATGGCGCAATACACTCAGGTCCTACTTCACACAAGCAAAAGAGAGGTGTAAGCGAAATTGTCACAAATGAAACAAGAATGATGCAATCAAACAGCTATCACAAAGAAAGCCCTATGCTTAGTCCAAGCCAGGATAAAACACCTGCCAAATTTATTGAGAGTGAACTGTTTTACATTTTCTATATGGTTACAAACTAATAGAAAAAAGCTTAATCTTGGCAAGGCCTGAAGAGACATCAAAATAATAATTTCAGTAAACCATGAAATTCTTCAAGGAAAGAATAAAAACCATACTATGTGTATGCCTGAATACCTCCCGGTATTCAGCCCAGTATGCCAGAGCTCCCATTCCAAAAGTGATCTCAGTGCTTAGAAGCCCATGTCTCCTTGAAAGCAGTCAGATCAAGTCCTACGGGGCCTAGTATGCAACTTGCTTAGGCACGGAGTAGAGGTATCCAGTGGGATAGCCTAAGCAGTCTGGACATTAAATAACCACTAGTTTCAACGTGAATTGAACCTCAGTAAAAACATAAAGCCAATTATCTGTTTACCCAACTAAAGATGTAATTGCTTTACTTACAACAACAAAGGTTAAAGATACTGCCTCTCTTACATAGTGACAACCAATTGATTTCCGTCTATGTTTGTTAACCTATAGAGTAACAGCATGATATTAAATTCCCTATTGCTACATTTTACTCCAAGCTATTTTGACTGCTACTGAACTCTTGAAATACCAAATTTTTCCAAAGCACATCCCGTTCTTGGCTTACATACACATGAAACTGCATTGCAGGTTGTACTCAGCTACAAAACACTGGCCAAAGTACAGTCATGGTTATACCAGGCATAGCCAGGTAAACATGGAATAATTTTGTGAAACTCCAAATAGTTACTTTGTGCTGTAAGTGAGAATTTTTGTAACTGAAAACAAAGTTTCGTTCCAAGTAGTTACTGCAGCATGAACCGATTTTAGCAGACACATTTGTTCTTTATCAGAAAACATAGTACTGGAGGGAGTACAGAGGATAATGCTTCCCTTGAGGCAGGGGATATCCGAAGTCAGCTCAGTGTTACTTGCTGACAGCCACTAGCGTAGAAAAGAAATACAGCTGTTTCCTACTAGAGTGATATCAGCTACTATATCTCAAACTCTCACTTCTATTTACGTAATGTTTCTGCTACCTACAGTGGATAGCTAAAAAAGCGGGGTGGGCATATCTGGTTGCTACTTTGAAGTGGTATTTGTCATTAATTCTCCTACCAAAAACTGGAAAGTAGATAGGGATGCAAATTCATCATGAATGTTTTGTCAGAGGTCTGTTCTAAGGAGTGTTTGGCCATGGAGAGGTCGAATCTCCCTATGAGCAATTATGCTCATATTTCATCTGGTCTTTACCAAACATGCTCTCTCACCTGGCTAATAGGAGAAATTAACTGCCCGGTGCCTGCAACATTGTGTTCCCCAGTGGGATGGCTGCCTCATGCCATCTGGCTTTGCCCCTCTCATTTCACTGATGGATCACACGTGGTATTTGTGTTGAATCCTACACYACAACACTTTCAGAGCTGTCTGAAACCACAGACTTTAGAAGGAAAATGAGCAGAAAAGCTGTGCTTTTTACCTCTCTGTTTTACCCACTGGGAAGCTGAGGCAACAGGTAAGCTGTAACGGACTTTCTTACAGCATCTCAGTAAATCATTGGCCAGGTTTGCTGCCTGTCCTGTACTCAGCAGTCAGTAAGAGGCTAGGGCAGAATGCTAGACGTGAGCATCCTGCTTCAAAATCTCTCAGTCTGCTTTTCCTTTTTTCCAGGTGAACAGGGCCTCATCTTTGCAATGGAGTAGTATCCAAATCTGCATTCCTCTGCCATACGTTTTGGATATTCATTGAAACAAGGTTATTTTTTTGAAGACTTGAAACTGGAATTTAAAAGCTGCTGACTTAAGAAAAAGGAGCCAGCAAAGAGTGCAACAGAGAAGGGATCAATGTTCTTGGGCAGAAAATATAGAAACAGCACCTCCTTCAATTTGTAAAACACCCACTGGGGTCAGGGTGGGGTGGTCTGGCAATGACTACAAATGTACACAATCCTGTAGCCATTTGGGGCTGTCTGCACTCAGAGTACCACTGCTGTCTTACTTTCTACTACTCTGCAGGTTGCCTGCTGCGCTCTGCAAACACACTCCTCTCCTGTGGTTATTTTTGAAGCAGCTCCTTAAAACAGATGTCCTCATATGTGTCTCTTCCCTGCTACATAAATAACAGTTTGCCTCATGCCTCTGCCATCCTTTTGAACTAAATAAAAAAAAAAAAAAGGAGGGGAAAAGAAGAGTATCCCTTCCCACTGGTGATTTTGTAGCTTTCATGGCACTGTGGCTCTGGGGCATGTGTTGCCTTCATGCCCTCCTTAGGGTGAGCCACAAAGGTTTTTTCTTTCTGACCTTCTTTCTTGCCCTGACCTTCTTTCTTGCCCTTCCCAGGATTCTTCCCTCTTTAGTCCCTTTCCAACTCTCTCCCACTTCTCCTTCTCTGACTTCTGGAAGCACTGCAAACACCACAAGTCTCATAGAAACTTCCTCTTGAGTAATACTACCAAGGAAGGATCCACACATACCAGTTATAATTTGTCCTCCTTGCATAGTCTTCCTGCAGCTAGTGGTACCATTGCTTGCCACCCACGCATGCCTTTTTTGGGCATCCCACACTCTTCCCTTGAAAGGAATCGTTCTTCTTAATCACTTTGTCCTTCACTTCTCTTGGCAATACTAACATCAGTATATTCCTAAGGAAGGGAATTGAATGTGTGCAGAATGGGCTAGCTTGAGATGCATGGATGCTGATGTGGTCCTGTGAACCTGATACAACCAAGCCAGTAACACCAACAAGAACCAGCTGATGACATCACTGGAAAGAGCTGAACCAAACTACCGTGCTCACTCTTGGTCTCTCTTTAGAAACCACGTCTGGCACATCGTTGCCAGCTCTCAGAGGATCTGCTCTGCTCTCCCACAAAGCAGCAAGACTCAGCTTGGACTTCTGGCTTCCAAAGAACATGCAGAGAACAGCCTTAGCTCCAAGATTATGCAACTTTTAAACATTTATTTTTAGGCGTTGAATCTAGGGAAATCAGCCAAGCAATCAATCAGCCTGTCCATTCCAATGACTAAAGTATGTGCTGAGTTGTGGAAAAACATATGAAGTAAAATATCCTTGATAGAATATTTGGCCTAAATGTCATTATCTGGTATCTTTTACGCACATAGGGACTGATTCTGCTAGCCTTGCTCACAGAGTAGCCAGGAAGTATCCTTACACGTTTAAAGAGAACTGATCAGTAAGGTACTTTTCATGAGTGGAGGAAGCAAGCACAAGCCAGCGGAGGTAGAGGCAGAGGAATTACTTAGGCCTACGAACTTTGAGCCCGCACATGAAATCCCAGCTCCGAGCAAATCAACAGGAGTTTTGTGATTTTGGCTGGGGGTGGAGAGATTTTACCACACAGCTTATTGAGCAATGTTCCTACCAAAGTACAAAACAAAACCAATCTGCAGAGCCAAGGGCTTAGAACAAGAGCAGAATATTTTCCTCTGTAGCTAAGGCCCTATGTACAATCACCAGTGACACCACTGGAAGCTAAAACAAGAGAGTATAGTCTATAAAATGCAACATCTCAGAGACAGTCCTGGTGGTATAATAGCATTCCTGAATGGCTGTTGTAGCGCTGTTGTCGACAAGGCCTCTGGAATGCCAAACAAGGCATTCAACAATTGCTAATGCCACTCAGTTATATTTGCTTCTTTCTAGGTGACTGAAAAATTATTAGACTGTCCGTTTCCACTCCTCCTCTTTGCCTGATGTCTCTGAAAGCAAGGTCCTACAATCTTGGGTATCTGCAGAAGCTTTGTTACTGGTGGCACGGGGATTATAAACAGACCATAATGTAGGGACAGCGTTTAAATTGGACTCATAAGGTTCGGAACTTCTTTTTCTGTTGGTTTTTTTTTTTTGGTTTTTTTTTGACCATGTAGTCCCTTTCTCTTAACAGCTGTGCTCCCCCTAATGGTAGAAAAGGAAAATAGCCTTCTACTATTCAGTGCTGTCTAAGAGGAGATTCAAAGATGCTTCACACACAGACAGGCCTTCCACACCCTGTGGAGGTTTTTAGCCTTACGTTACATCTCGCAGCATGACTTGGCCAACAGAAGAAACTGAGAATGCGAGCATTGCCCGCTAGGCACAGCTCTGTGCTATGCTGTAAACTATTACACAATTGGTGTTTTAACATGTAAAATGGATCTCAGCTGTGATTTCAGGACAAGGTCATTGGCCCAACCGCTCAATAGTGGGAAAGGGAAAACTTTACCTGCTGCTCAAAAAAAAACAAACCAAACAAAACAAAACAAAAACAAAACAAACCCCCCCCCCCCAAAACCAAAAAAAACCCAAATCCAAACCCAGTGTGACACAAGCCTGGAGATACACTAAAGTTACACTACAGGGTTCCAGGTAGTAGGCGTGTTAAAAAACACCCCCACCCCACACCCAAACACAAAACCAAAATAAAACAATTTAATTAGAGGAGACAAAGTAAGATCAAACATCCTCAGTCCCACAGAGCAGCTGTGTTGGGGCACACTTGGGCTCCAGCCTCCTTTTGCTGGCACACAGAGCCCATGGGCAGTGATACAAACATGGTTACACAGAGCTAAAAGGACGCACTGACAAAGGGTCAGGTCATATGACAAGAACATGCTTCCTCTTCATGGGCTTGCAGGGTAAGGATGAGATCATAGTGCAAGCCTTCAGCAGGACAGAGAAAAACTGAGTCTAGCTGTCGTACAGCATCCTCTGTCAGCAACACTGAAGCTCTTAGCACGTTAGCGGGGAAGTGAAGGAAACGAAAGCAGCGAAGGCCTCTCAGTGTCTTTACCCACTGCAATGGGCAGGGGCTTAAAATCCGCAACATACCTGTTTCAATTACAACTCAAAATAAATAGCTCACTGTCAGCGCAGTATAGGAGAGGGGAGGAGAGTGCTGACAGGACATTCTCTTTAGGGGAATAGGTTGAGGATGGCAGACAGTAACACAGGACACATGTGGCCCTCCACCAGCTCTAGGACATGCTTTCCCACCCCCACCAGGATGACACCTCTCCCTCCCTCCCACCACAGCCCAGACTCCACCTCTCCCATACACCTTATCCTGGCAGCACGGAGGCTAGGCCAGGAAAACTCATCCAGGATGGGCATGACACCATGCCTCTGGCAATGGAAAGAGCTTGCTGCAGGTCATTTCTCTCTTCGCCCTGCCACAAAAGCCTGAGCCACCTCCTCCAGACACCTTCTAAGCCCTACTGCCACCAGCTGAGAGAAAAAAAACTAGTGCTGTTTTAGTTAATTTTAAACCAGTGAAAGCTGATTATTGCTTAGTAAGCCTAAACCATGCCTGCTCTCTAAATACAAAGGGAAAAGTATGTATGTTTTCCTTCATATAGCAAAGAAGAGTAGACTAGGACGAGAATCTCTTTAGGAATTATGAATCAGAGGACTTGATGAGAGCTGTCCAGTTTGATCCTTTTTCTTTCAAACTACCATTGCAGCCAGGAGCTGAAATTCTGCTGCACTAAAGCTCTCAGCACAGCATGGTCAGCTGTGTGCTATCAACACTCTCATCCTGCAGGCTCACTCACACATTGAAAAAAAATATTCCTGCATGTCAGAAGCAGTAAATTTCAAAAGCAGCAGCAGCCAAGGAAAAATCATGGAAACTTATGTGCCCACGACAGCTGGAACAAAGGTTTAGCAATACATGCAATGCTGACTGCATCAAACCATGGGCAACAGATGCACTTCAACACCAAATCCTCTTTCTTCACATTTAGGTGTATTAACTGTTTGAGTAAGGGCTTCCTCCCACATACCTATTTTCTATCTCCCTTAATGCTTGGCATTCTGCCACCCAGAGAGCAAAATACATTCACCTTCTTCTTTAGGTCACAGAACAACTCCAGCCATGGTTAAAGCTAAGCAGTCTCCCAGCTGCCGCCACTTGAGTCTCACATCAGTTGAAGCTGATTTAAAGGCAGCAGACATCAAAGTCATGTCAAGCAAAACTGATTCATTCCTCCTGCAAAAATTATACAGGGAAAGGCAAGGGCAGGCAATAACAGTCCACAGATCTTCTAAAAGAATTTGGTGTGAGGAGCAGAGCTGTACTGAAATGAAAGCAATGCAAGGAGGCTGCCAGGTTGCCCACATCCCCTGGAGACAGGGGAAGGTAGCAGCTTCATCTACAACCATTACCTGTCTTGGCCCTCTGGCAACAGAGCCAGAGAGAAAAGAGCAATATCTGCACTCTAATTCCCCTTCTCTCTTTCTGCAGATGGCAAATACTCAAATTTTCAGACTGCTTTTATGCCTTCCCATGCTTCATCACAGCAAGTATTTGCAGGACACTCAGTGCTTCTCTGTTTGACCTGTTCTGAGCTGTCTCCTCCTAAGACCCAAACCCTGCCTTCAGCCTCTTCTGCTTTGTAGTCTTTGCTTTTCTATTTGTATGGTTTGCTGGGAGGATGAAGCTGGTGCTCTCCTTACCTCCCTGCAGTGGTGAAACCTGACAGATTTAACCTAAAGCCATAGCTTCTCTGTTCCTGTCATTGTAATGAGAAAACAGATCTCTGCTCAGGGTTTTCATTACAGATGCATACCAGATAAACTTGGTCCACTTGTACAAGGTTGAATGACAGTCTTAAAATACTTAAGTCCCTTTGAATTTGATCTACAAAACAATTTTCAAATAGCATGAGTACTAGCAAAATGGCACCAGCATGACCTCATAGGTCTATATAATCCCTAAATGAAAAAGCTTATATTAATCCTGCAAGGCTTAAAATCAGTTTCTGACACAGATTGAACAGTTAATGGAACCAGCAGCTCCATGGATCCAGCTGCACTCAGTCCTGATGCTTCGTAGTAGGGGTGGACACCTTTTCTAGTACAGGCATGATCTCTATGAGTAACCCTTTGATAAGCATCACCCAGGCTGGTCTGGAAGGAGGTTGGTATCATTCAGTTTGTTGCAAAGAGCCATTTCTTGCAGGATTGCAAACCAAAGCAGTGATTCTGATGAGAATGAAATAATGAGCATCTGGGGCTCGATGACATACAGTGACAGCAGAAAAACTACAGATGGGTGCCATCATCAGTAACAAGATGCTATAAATGCTCTTAAGTTTGTAAGTGCTTTTCTTTAAGGGTAGTCATGTGCCAGAGCAGTACTATACTGCGACTGAGAACCTTGCTGCCCTACAGATATCAGCATCTTCTAATCGTCTTCAGTACAGTTGCTTTATCATTATCAGCAAGGCCCACAAAATTTTTTGCAGAGCAGCAGGCTGGTTGGGTTATCCGGCAGCCTTAAAGCTGTCTCTTTCTGACAAATACCACATGTTCTGCTCTAGCAAGGGGCTAACCCTTACTTGGAACAGTAAAACAAGCCTAGTGGTAAATAAAGCTAAAGTCAGATCCAATGAATATATCCAAAGAGAAGCCTGGTAGTGTCAGGCAGCCAGGTGAGTTTGAAACCTGGACTTCCACAAAATAATACTGTCAGTGGCTGCAGATCAGATCCAATACCTGCTGTACAGCCCCAGACTGGCAGGAGCCACATGCACTGTAAAAGTGGGCCTTGTCTTTGGTTGTGAGAAAAGGTGTGATCTTAGTTTATATCATCTAAGGCAAGATAACTAATGCAAGGTAGGTGAGAGAGCAAGCCAGCTGTATTTTTAACGAGCTAACAGGATGAAACAACTGATTGGCACCATGCAGTGCTTAGTCCAGTGTGACTCATACCAAAAGTGCAAACAGCTCTGTCCTTGATAGGGTCTAAACTATGACACACTAACATTTTTTTTCCCCAACCAAATGTGTATCCATAAAGTCAGAGAACAGGAAGCACGTCCTTCCCCCCTTGGGTAAACCCACCTAAAGATGTGGAACATCCGTCGCTATGTAACTTTTTTGTGGAGCCATTTCCTACGGCAGATGTACATTTGCAGAAGGCCATCCTGTGACAGATACCACAAATGATTGCTTGGGGGAAAAAAACACTTTTGTCTTGTGATTTCATGTCCCTTTTCCATTGGCTTTTCATGGTCATGACTGAGTTTTAACCTGACTG
The DNA here is from genome assembly GCA_035582835.1 of Phoebastria nigripes. NCBI lineage: Eukaryota > Metazoa > Chordata > Aves > Procellariiformes > Diomedeidae > Phoebastria > Phoebastria nigripes. The sequence goes on from JAYKAV010001764.1 coordinate 759,128, forward strand.
GTTGCAAGAAGAAAATAAGCTCATCCATTCACAGTACACTCACATTTAAGTAGTATATTACACATGTTCCCAGAGTCCCTTAGCAGCAATGTCAGCCTCCAGTGCAAGAATGCCTAATCACATTCAGGGAAAATTATAGAGCAACAACAAGCCATGCACTTTGGGCACAATCCCTGAAGTCAATGAAAATTTGTTTATACCCTCAGTGATATCTGACAGCAAAGGAACAGTTCAGATTGTTTTAATAAGTTGTTATGCACAGAGTCAAAAAGCCAAAGCCCTACATACAGTACCAAAAACCTAAGGATCAGAAGCCAAATCCTTTCCCTTATTGTCAGCTCAGAGGCTAGCACAGCAGGTTCAGCAACAAGCACGATTGAGCACCAGTAGTGCCTGCAGACTTCTTTGGTCTTACCTCCTTGCTCAGAAAGATGCCCTGTTCCACTTTGAACCTTTGTTAAAGCTAACCAGGCTGAGCTGTCAGCATGACTCAGCAGCAGTCACATCCAGTTTTCACATTTAGCTTTTGAATCTCCTGAGCACAGTATACCACTACATTACAGGCCTCTCTTAAGAAACTTTATCTAAGATAAAAGCACGAAACACAGCCTGTGCATTACATCTAGGTCCATAACACAAATACAGTTACTTCAATTAAATATGAAGACTGAAATAAAATGCTGTAATGATATATGCTGTAATGATGTATCTATAAATCTTACAATCTTTCCACACACACTTTTTTCAAAGGAAAGTAGATTATAGCTGGAATTTTCTGTTACTTGAGCTTGTCTTCTATCACTTCTTGAAAGATTTGTATCCCCTTACCCTTGGAATGTAAAAAAATGTATATTAAAGAAGCTACTATGTGGAATAGCTGGTATTTTTGTAAGCTTAAAAAAAGTTTTATTAACAGATTACAGTAAAGATATGTGAAAGTTAATTTTATGGAGGCAAGATGAGGGATATTCGTGAAACTTCCCTTATTGGCAAAACTTGTGCACAAATAAAGCACAATTGGTTTTGGAARTACTTCTATCTTCAACTAAATTTGTCTAGGAAGGAGTTAAGTTTCAGGAGGCAACACAATACATCAAAGTCTGATAAGACATTTCTTTGGCAGAGAAAAATTAACAGTTCTACATAGGAGAGTTGTAGCAATTACACCAGGGTGAGGCTTTTACTCCTTTGCAGACACAGACTCTCTCAAACATGGAAACTATGCACCTGAAATTCAGGCTCCAGTAACAGGTCAGATTCCCTAAAAAGTAAAATGAACATCTATGAGAAAGTGAGGGGTTTGTACATATTACTGTTTATCATTAGCAGTAGTTCCTTCCTTTTTGCAAGCTTCAGCATGAATTATTTTATTCTAGAATAATCAAAGAAAAGAAAAAAAGACCCTTCCCCTCAAGCAGATCCAATTTTTACTCTTGTGAATTCACACTTCCGCTACATTTCCAGGTCTGCCATTCTGTCATCCAGGATAGATGAGATCTTAATTGTTGACGTAAAGAGCAAGCAGAAAAGGAAAAAAAAATCAGGACATCCTCAAACATCTCTGTCACTTCAGCCTTTCTTCATATAGCACAAAGTAGACAAAACAGGATCCAGCTGACAGCATTTATTCCTTTGAAGGTCAGCTTTAAAAGAAAGAGCTACTGTAGCTACCTCAAAAGCTTGTGAAGCATTTTTTATGGAGGCGGGAGCCTGAGCTCTGGAAGAAGGCAGCATGAAGACACAGGCACGTGCTCACCTGGGGAGCCGCCCCCGTGGAAATATGCCTCATGCTTCAAAGTGAACCTGCCCTGCACCCAGGCCCGGGTCAGGTTGGTGCAGTTCCCGGCCGAGAGAGAGAGGAACATCTAAAGCTCCCTCACCGTGACAGAGGAAGATGAGTTTACATGATGAGTCATCTCTCCCCCATACCTCTTCTGTTTGACAACAGAGTTGAGCCAGCCAGCGCTGGCTTTCCATGGCAAAATGCCTGACGTGACAAAATTAAGCTGGCTTTGTTTATGGCTGTTTCTTTTATTAGGTCACAAGGTGTGACGGGTACACTCGGGTCGAGCAGTAGTTTGGTATAGGCTCCAAAGGAGGAAAAGGCCTGAGCCGTAGCCGGGCCAAGAACTCCTCTAGTTCCAATCTGTTCTCTGAAAACCCACAAAGGAKCAGAGTGACACAGCGAGCATCGATGCATATGAGCTTGGAACACCGATCATGCGATTAACACATGAATAGCAGRTGGCTTTTCCAAGACTCATTTATCAAGGAATAAAGTAAGTTGTGAGTACAAGGAGTCTTATGCATACCTTCCCATCACATATGATTTGACTACGAGCCAACCACTTTATTCCATAAATATGACAGCCTAAGTGAGCCTTCTTTGAGCTCTCCCTCCTAGGTAGCATGGCGGTGATCTCCCCTTGAGCTGGGACGCCTCTCAAGGTTGCTCCTCGAGGCAGAGAGACCTTTTACCAATGGCAAATCTTTGGATAAGTCCAATCTGAGCTCTCCCTGAGTTGCAGCTGGACTGCATGCCAGGGGACTCTTCCCTTGAGCAGGGATGCCTCTCAAGGTTTGAGATTCCGTACCCGAGACTAAGAGATCCTTCCTTGCCCAAGGCGGAGAGATCCCTTACTCATGACAGATCCTTGGTAAGTGACTGATAGCATGCTGAATTAATACTAATGAAACATTACTAACCCATGTAGCTATTAAATATTAATTACTATAAACTTTGTATAGATAATTCCATTAGACAAACCGTTGTCCAAGTCTGAGATTAAGATTGGACCTAGCTGCACCTAAGCTCCATCAGAGCTTAGAAAGCAAGGGGGTCCACTCTGAACTTGTGACTCAACAGGAGGGTCTTCCTTACCATTTTTATCTCTAGTCTCTGTGAATCATTCTAACTCGATTCTAACTCAATTTTCCATTGTATGTTTCTTCCATGCAGTAATTAATAAAGTGAACCTTGCCATCAAGCTTATTGAACCTTAGTAAACCACTGTTAAACTTTGTTAAATTCCATCGAATTTATTGAACCCTGTCAAATTATTATTCTACCTCAATAAAACATATTGCTGCTTCTCTCTTTTGAGTGAGGTGCATTCCACCCATTTGTGACACAACGTTCCCAAAGTAATCAAGAACCCATGGGGCTGTTTGAAAATAGCTAACACAACAGGCACAAGCAGAGGAGAGAAGGTTCCTTTGCAAGTACACACCATTTGAATTTGCTTATTTTTAACTGAAAGAGGACTTACAGCAGCAGAAAAGCAAAAAGCACACAGTAACTATGGACAGCTCTGCCAAGTGAAATCTGGACTTAATGATGCAACTATTACCAGGGTCAAAAAATAAGGCTTGCATTTGAAACAAAGCTGGCCTCTTTATGAGGTGAGGTGGACTTAGAGGGGGCAGGTGGTACTATTTTGGATAAGTGCCACTAGTTATCAGAAAGAGTTGCTTCTTCTAATTTGAAATCAGATTTTCTGCTTCTGTAATTCCATTCTTTTTAAGGCACAGTCTGCTAAATTGCAAGACTTTTATTTACATACTGTAACTGTATGGTTTGCATTGCCCTAGGTGGAAGAAATAAAGTTGTTAACCAGATTTCCAGTAGTCAGCAACTGAACCACCCAACAGAAGGGGAGATGCAAACTAAGCTGTAAACAGGATTGGTAGAGAGAGCATAGTTTAAAAAAAAGCTAAAGCAAAGATTAGTATCTCCACCTTCTTTTGTTAAGTGGTACTTCTGGCATGTCTGCCACCAGACTGAATTGGAAGGGGAGGCTCAATCTGAGACAGGGTTGTTTGTGGGAAGCTACTGTGAAGGATGATAGAGAAGGAACTGCCTTCTCGCAATGCATTGCTATGCTGGAAAGTCAGTTGCTGTGAGAACATCTAAGACCAATGCTATAAATTCGTTCAGAAAGGGACTCACCAAATAATGGAGACAGATCAATCAGTAGCTATTAAACGCGATGGTCTAGGTGCAGGGTTTTTCACCAAAAGTTGACAAGGTGTACCAGAGGAAAGACCACGCTACAGATCTTTCATTTCTTAAGCTGTTTTCTAATCATCTGTCATTAGCCACTGTTGGAAACAGTACACAAAGTTAGGTCAATATTTTAACCAAGTCAGTAGATAGGAGGACAGCTTTGGTGTCAGCCCCAGGTTTAAAATAAGCATGGTCAAGAATACAGTATGTGCCAGAGGAAGGCAAAGAGCAGAGCTCCTGGCTCCCAAGTGACCCAGGAAAGCAATTTTCTGCATGGAACGCTCTAAGTAATAAAATATCTTTTTTGTAGCTCTACTAGCAGTAATGAAACCCCTGTGTTTGGGGGATTTTTTTGTTTTTTTAAACTGTCTCCAAACAATAAACAGGCCCTGGATTTCACCACATGGAAAAAAGTAAAGCGTATCCCCTTTTTAGTGACATTTTAGTCTATGGAACATGAGTTTAATGAGAGAAAATTCCTGTCAGCCCAGTCCAGTGTTATAGTTACACATAGTTCATTTTTCCTACTCATACCACAACCCATAATAAGAGATAACAATTAACCACATGAACAAAAATATCACGTTTTTGTCCTCCTGAAGTGAAGGGAGAGCAACAGTCACATCAAACTGAATGCTGAAAACCGATATCAACACTTTCAGAAACATCTACCATGGTTTAAGTTACCTTTCTACTCAGGACAGCTACAGAGAACTGCTGTAACTATGGCATTTTCTGCTTCTTTGGACTGTGGCAAGGCACAAGAACATTTTCTGTAACAGTTATTTTCCTCTTGCACATCTCATGCCACTAGATAGAAGAAACAAGCTCTCTAAAGGGCTCAGTGCTAAAACCACCTCATGCCACATTCCCCTGCAGCTGAAGTCTACTGATTTTTCCAAATGTGTTGTTTAAGTCCCTCTTGCTGGAGCAGATATGAACAGCTGCACAGGAAAACAGAGTGAAGGTTTTATGTGATCATAAACACATGACAGATAAACACAATACCGACTATTGGGAAAAGGCAAGGCACTGTTAGTTTCTACCTTGCTTCGCCTGTGCTTTTTAGCAGAGTTCCATTTGGGACATGCTGCCTACTGCCATAGTGCAAAACATCTACCTCCACATTTACCACCTGAAATTTTCTATGTTAATATTCTATTACTGCTTGCAGGCAGATGATAGCTGGAGGCCAGCACCTGGAAAATCTGCTCTTGCAAGTATCTGAATTAGTATCCAATCATTTCAGCCAGGAAGGAGGTGGGAACAGGCCCAGCTGTTAAGCCTTTCCAGAGCATATCTGGAAATGATACACACACCTGGTGAAGCTCTCAAACACTCCTTTGTGTGTGATCCACAGCCTGCTGCAGGGAAATACATGGCCACGTCCCCTCAGCAGCTCAGCTCCGCTTTGTGCACGGAAGGGAGGATGCCCAAAAGCCAGGGATGGCACTGGAGTCGGAGAGGGAGTTTGCAGCCCAGCTGGACTGGAGCTGTTCTAATCTGTGCAACTGGCATACCATCTCCCTGAGGGAGCACATCATCCTCCTAGATCTTCCTAATATCTGCCAGTTTTGTGCCACTGAGGAGTTCCTTTATCCAGGGCAAAATTCTTAATCCACACACTCCTATCCCTGCCCCTTTTTATAGCCTCTGCAGCAAAATCTAGATCACAATAGACTGTCCCCATGTTGCTTAATGACAAAGCACAAAAGGAACTTTGCTGAAAGGAAAAAGAAACCCAACAGGCTAAGTTTTTTAAGCTGTAAACAACTGTTTTCTGCATGGATAACAATGTGGTAAGAACAGAACAGACCAAATGAACTTCAAGCCACAGGGCTGAAATTACTGGAAAACAAGAACTCAGTTGTCAGTGTTCACTGATATTTGCAAAAAAAAAAAAAAAAAAATCACTAGGTCTCACTAAATGACCAAAACAAAAGGTTTAAGTAGCAGCTTATCTGAATTGTWTCCCTTTCTACAAGATCTCAAACTCAACTGAATTCTCCCTCTGTAAAATATCACAAGGACACAGATAGAAGACAGGTAGGGAAGCCCATGGATTACATTTTCTACCCCAGACCTCCCCACACAGACATGAAGACCTGGATGGACTTAGGCAGACTATCAGGAAGTCGCAGAAACTTGTTTTTCTCTGCCTTTCCTATTTTCGTGTCACCCAAGAGCCATCTGCTGACACCTGAGGAGGACCTTGGACTAACGGTGGGGCGAGCTCTGTCCAGAAAGACTAAAGTGTTTTCTTTTCTGGTTGAGTACTGATGTTTACACAGGGACTTTGCTGCACAGAACTGCAAACTCATTTACCCCCCGCCATTTAGTCTTCTGCAGTTAAAAGGCCTTTACAGTCAATTGTCTCAAGCTCAAGGGAGAGCTCAGACTACAACCTGGAAAATACGAACTGCTCTGTCCAACAAAACCATTTCACAAACTCTGATTCCTGCCTGCTTTAGTAAGGGAGCAGCATGGGGCGAATCAGAAAAACCTGAAACATTGCATTAAGGTAAGCAACTGATAAGACTGTTACATGCACAATAGCCACCTCACAGAGCAGCTGCTGTATCAAAAGGATTTGATGCCGATTGAGGGCGAGTTGTAAAACTTGTTCAATCTCTATCATGTCTGATTTCAGATTCAGCATCTGCCCACAGGAAATGCCCAGGGAAATGCTTTCACTCAGCTGCCTTCAATTTGTCTTCATCACCATCGTTAATACTTGTTTCCTCACTGGAATTAATGTTGGGATGATACTTGCTGAATACTCTGGCACAAAAACTACACTATGAGTCATCCATCCCCTAATGCCATTACAAGGTATGGAACAGCTCACACATGCTATGCCTCTGAGCTGTTTTGAAACTTTACATCCAGTAAAGGACTTTTTATCAATTGCAGCCCAGCAGCTGTATTTTAACTAAGCAAAAGACTACCTGAAGAGAAAGCGCACAGCAAAGGCAGCCGGGAAGAGCCAGTGCTTGAGGCACTCTGGCTGGCGCGAACACGCTCTACACRCAGCTCCCCTTGCGCAAGACAGCACTATGCTGCTGCCCATCTCACACAAACTGCTCTTTTGCTACTTTGGCAGAATTGTGCCAATTGTAAAAGCACAGCCTATGCTAGCCTCTGAAACGTGCAGAGCAAGGTATGAAATGTTTGCTGGAAAGGTTAACGTTCTGAGGTATTTAGGTTCAGACCTATAGAAAGGAGGAATTATAATGTTTACGACAAAACCTACAGATTTTAATAGTATTTTGAGTTGATCTCTCAGATCCAGCAGGAGCTGTTCCACTGTCCCAGCAGCTCAGTCAATAGTTTCACTGTCCTTTGGCACACTCCTGTGAGCCTCTGCTCCGCCTCTATCTGCTGCTGGCCACCCCCCAAAGAAGATATTCATGGGCGCAACTGAAAGCTATTGTAACTATGTGCATTCTCCACATTAATGGAGAATTTTTAAGCCATTTTTAAATGGCTTGGTTTGGAAAAAAACTAAATAGATGCACCAGGCAGCTAGGAATCTCTTCTCTCTTCCTTTCCAAGCAAGCCAAGCCCAGCTGCAGCCAGCCCAGCCTGCATGCAGGTGCATTAACCAGCATGCTGTTCAAGAACTGTTCATTTCAGTGCTCTGGTGTTGCCAATACAATTATCATTGAGCACAGCTCAACACTGGGGAAATCCTTATAAACTGTTATAAAATAGGCAAAAATAAAGCCTCTCAAAACTGACACAACATGGGGAAGAAACCATGCTTTTTAAGCCAGAAGTATACTCAAGCATAGTTAAGTGTCTGTATAAACCTCCTTACAATCTCTAGGCCCAGCACCACAAGGCACAGCAGCCAGGAACAGGACAGCCAGCAAATGATCTCACTGCAAACAGCTCTCACAGCCCAAGCGTTTTATTCCCTTCCTGACACATGCCAATTCTGCTGCAAATTCCAGTAACCGCTTCCTTTAGTGGGCAGGAGGGTAGACCTAGGCTATAGTTGAAACTCACCAATACTATAATGAAGGTGTATATATACTACAGCATTTCAGAAAAGCCAAGTCTCTGTTGTTCAAACCTGGAGAAACTATAAAAAAAAAAAAAGACGAGGACAACTGAGTTGCCTCAAGGTAGTTTTACTAGAGATGACCCTAAACCATACACTTCAGTGCAATTAAGATGTAGCCTCAAGGGCACAAATGAGGAAAGGTTGTTGGGGTTGTGTTCATTTCAGAATTAATCATGTTCTGGCAGAATACCTAGAATGTCACATGGATACTCATCCTAGATTGTATCACAGCATTTAAAGCCATGCAAGTGACAGGGTTAGTGCATTAACATCAGGGGCACCAGAACCGGGAGCATGTTTTTACACTGTAATACAAGTATAGTTGGAGGAGATTACCTCATAGGGTAGAACTGAAAACCTCATCTCTCAATCCTGGAGCTTACTGAAGATAACTGACAGCACCCATAGCAAAAGCTTACAAAATACAACCAGCTTCCAGCTGCTGAGAAATGTCTCTTAATCCAGGTATCCCCTCAGCAAGGACCACCGCTCCCACTGCAGGGAGAGACCTGCTGCACAACTGTGGAAGGGTGTCTAAACAGCACCGCATCTACGGGGAAACAATGGCCACTGAAAAGCATCAAAACTGTCAGAAAAAGCCAATTCTTCATTTTTCATCATTTTCACATGTCATGCAAACGTGAAAGAACCATCTGCTGCTTAAGAAGTCATCTATATCCAAACAGGATTTTTTTTTTTTTGTAATACATTCCCAAAACAGTTCACTGGTGATGCAGCTTATGACTAGTCTGCACCACTACTACAAACCTCCAAAACACTGGTAAATCCCCAGTTTAATGAAGGTAAAATGAGACAAATCCATGTGACCTGAAGTCACGTTCACAAACTTTAGAKAACATTAATTTGAGGATTTAGGGCTACTTTTGCAATAGTTAAAGGAATACCAGTTCCTTGCAACAGAGTTGACCTTAAAATTACATTGCTTTTCAGCTAAACCTGTTGGTGCTTGAATCTCACCTTCAATTTTTATTTCTCCCCAAAATACCTTTGAACAACTCTCCTGGCCTGAGAAAATCAAATCTCAGTTCTGCCCTTTATCCCCACCTCACCCCCACCCCCCAGTTTGTGTGCACAGGGAAGATATACCTCTCTCTACTGATGGATTAAGAAAGACTTAAGGGGCCTTTTAAGCTTTTTATTTTTTACGCAACCAATCTGGAATGCATCTGTCCCCAGATGGCAGCCTGCAGATATTTCTCCCTTGCCTTTAGGGAATGAACTCAAGGATGAATTTTCCAGGTCCAGGGAAACTTCGAAGCAGCATCTCCACCTCTGAAGTCAGTAGGCACCATTCCCTCACTACGCAGGAACACTCCCATTTCAAACGCATGAGATGAACTGAGGCCATGTAGTGAAATCAGTTTACAGCAGTCAAACACCTACTCTTGTATCCAAAAAATCTCCAGTATTAAGCATACATCCAAGAAATCTCCAGTATTAAGTGTACAGCTGTGCAATGATATACCTACAGAGACTGTTTCTTTCTGGCCTCAAAGCCCTTAATGGATAGCATAAAACAGACTAAAACCCCTCCTGCAAGTCCAGGGCACTGCCTCCAGATGTTTAACATCAATGGGGTGGCACAACTGGAACACAGGAGCTCCTATTAGGAGATCACCTGCAATTTTCTGCTAGCTGGTACCACTATACAAACATAGTTAGACTAGTCTTTCCTACTGGAGAAACAATGGTAAACAAGGGAAGAGCAGTCAGCAGTATTTCTGCAATCATGTTACCTAAGTTTTGTTTAGAGCAAGGCTGATCTGTGGGTGAGCTGCAGAAGCCCCAGCTACACACAAACTCCAAACTGAAGAGCGAACACATATTTCAGAGCAGTACCTTACTCATTTACCTTTGATTTGCATTTCTCTACACCCCATACAGAGTCAAGAAGCTGAGACATTCAGTTCCTCATAAGCTTTATTTTCATTCAAGCTACAGAAATAAAGTAGTACCTTCCAATTTCCCATTGTACTTTCTGCGTATTTGTATGGCTCAGGGTGAGATGCACTAGGATAACTACCCTGTACATACGGAGGAAGATAAGGCTCAAAAACTAGCTTTACTTCAAAGAATGCCAAACCTTACCTATGAGGTTGGCTCCAATTCCTCGATAACATTAATAGGCACAACATAAGGAAAAAAAGATTGATCTAAACTACCTATTGTAAGCAAAATCCAATAATTCATTACAGAAAGTCATCCAAAGAAACCTTTTAGAAATAATGAAACAGTTATTTTCTACTTTGAAAAAAATAGAAAAAATAGATGAGTCACTTTTGCTTTATATATGACATATTCACACACATGCTTTCAAGTATCATTTTCACTAATATCATACTTACATGGCTAGAGATAAAAAAGTGAAAATCCCATAAGCAGATTATTATGCCAAAGAAGTCACACACAGTCTTTATCTGGGTTTAGCAACACCTGGAATTCTCCATGGTATCATAGTGACCAAAAAAGCAGTGACTAGACTCAGTGTAATTTTTCCCTTTATTAAACATCTTTTAATAAGGCTTGAAAAGTATCAGGATTTAGAAAAACGGAGATGGGGAAAGCACAGGCAGTCATAACCCCCACAAATTCACAGCTAAGCTTGTCACAGGCTCAGTACTAGCAGGGAATTTAAAAAAAAAAAATCTGAGTTATGTTTGGTTAGCAGGCAAACTGATACCAACAGACTGACTTCAGCTAGAATATTTTTACATTTAAGGCATCACACAAAATAACAAGTTAATGCTAGGAAGCATAACAATCATCATGTGCTCAGCCACAATTCACATTTAGCTCTGGACATCAGAACCTGCTTTATTTCAAAATAGGAAGGCTAGTAGGGCATCCCATAGTCTTTTGGGAAAGTGCCAGGCAGCCACCAGGCAAGAGCAGAAGTGACCATGCTTTTTATCACAGGGGAAGGAATTTCAGTGCTTATTAAAGGCTTTGCTGCAGTGCCAGAGCTGGACGCCTGAAAACAAGTTCTGGTGGAATACAAAACTTTAAGAGCTAAAAGGCAGGAAGTCTGTTCAAGCAGCTACAGTGATGAGTGTCCTGCAAAGAGATCAGAATGAAAGTCTTTAACAGCTTCGGGAGCTTTGAAATGATAATGGAGAGGTCCAGCAGGTGCATTCAATAGCCAGGACTGGGACTGGTTCCACACTGCTTGCTAATGTGCTCTGCACTCCTGCTCTCCAAGTCTAGTTTGGATAGACAGGTATGAAATGTCTCAAGGTGAAATAGGTACAAACTATTTCCTTACTGGGGATGTCATTTTCATTTGTCTGTTTCTTGCCCAATATGAAAAGGCACGAATTTTGCATTAAAAAATGTATTGTAAGACCTAACTAAAACCTACTCACAAAAAAAATTTGCAGAAACCATTGACTGTTCTTAAGAGGGCAGAGTCATCTAAAAGTTAAGTGCTAGGCAGTCTGAAAGCTCTATGGGTTTAACTATTAAGCTCAACTATTTGGTTTAGTACTTCGGTGCAGGATGGTCTTAAAATGTTCTTAAAATCTAGTTTTAAAACCATCAGGCCCAGACTCAAAAGTAAAGCTTCCCAGAAACAAGGGAGGTCACATATATCAAAGGGAAGACCCATGTCACTCAAATGCAATGCTTTTTTGCTTTTAGTAAGGGTCCCATGGAGTCCAGAGTATTTTTTCCAAGCATTTCTGTAGGAAAAGATTCCATTAGGTGGGATGGAAGTTTTGAGCTCAGTCCAAGCTTTGCTAAAAGCTACTATTCAAAGTTCCCAGAATTTGGGTAACATTTAAAAATTAAGTTTCCTGAGCTAGAGACAGCCTGAAACACAAGACAGTGACAGTGCAGCAGAACAGAAAGTGACAATGAAAAGCATTGCACAGCCCAAGACTTACAGTACACCCAGAAGCTGTTAATTCACAAATATTCCTCATCTTTTACCCCTTCCTCCCAGGCTATATTTTGGCACATTCTTACATCTCTTTGAACACAGCAAGTTTCTGCTTTCTTTCCTTGCTCTGCTGGTTTTGTACTATATAAAACCACTTCTGAATAGATGCTTCACACATTTATTCTTGAGTCTTCTCAGGCTTACTAAAACCACACGTTGACAATGGTTACCCATTTAGCTGGAAGTTTAATGACACTGAGTATTTTGTACCAAAACTAGATACTTAAATTTAAACGTTTACTGCTTTTTCCTCTTATGAGCCTGTGGCTGTTTCATTAATACGCAGAATGGAGAGCTCTCAGCTTTCTCCCATAGTGTAAGAATACAAACTACACCATTATAATCAGAAGAACATTAGTATGCAGCACAAAGTGATTTGCAAGTTGGAGAAAACTAGACTCATGATCACTTGCTTCTTCTAGCAATGAATTAAAGGCATAGGTTATATATTTGATAAGCAAGTATGTCATTTAATTTTCACTCAAGTCTTCTAGAGACATAGCAATTGTTATTTGAGCAGTGAAGAGCCTCAAATCAACCTACTGAAGTTTTCATATTACAGTGCAGGTCAGTTGGCTGCTTAAACAGGCTCAGGCTCAAAAACCTGAGACCATACCAAAAAAACCTATCAATCACCTTTCTAGATGAACAAAATGCTGCTACCCTGAACAATATTCCAGTCAGTCTTGTAGTGAAATTAAACAAAACCAATACTATATACACTTCTCACAACAGCACTCAGTTTAATCTCAACGCTCTTTACAGAAGGGCAGCACTACCTATGTTTCTGAATTACACTCATTTTAGTGAGCCTTGCCCCAGTGCTCCCAAATTACATACACAGACAATCTAATGTTACCACTCAGGAAACTGATTCATCTTTACCTTCCCATGCATACAAGCATTACTGGTTTATTCAGAAATATCAAAGCCTTTATAAACACTACTCAGCTTGAGGTTGATGATAAAGAACAGAAGTAGTTTAGAGAAATTTAGTTCAAAAAGCTTACTTTAACTGCAAAGATGATTAGCTGAAGCAGTAGGCTGGAAAACAGGCAGGGACTGGTATATTCTACTATGAACGGTCCCTATTGAACAAACCCGACTTGCTTTGCATGCCTGCAGAATCAGGGCAGGCAACCAGTTACACCAGAATCCACAGAAACCACCATACAAACAGCCAAATAGCGCTCTCCACATCCAACATCTATCCTGGTTAATGACCAACACTGAAGGCATAGGATCATTAGATATAGATGCCTACTGTAAGTGTTTCTATTAAACAGACATAAGAATGATCCAGAAGTTAATGTAATACCTTTTTGGTATAGTCTAACACGCTATTTACAACACACATCTCTTTAAAACGTGCAAGAAAGTATTCAAGTCTACCTTGGCACATAGAAACACTTCAGTGCCTTAATCAGGCAGATTTAAAAGCCCGATTCAACTGAAGCTTCACTGCCACAGTGACTAAACTTGCTTTAAGGAGTTATCCCAAAGATCAAAACCCCAATAAACATCTGCCTTTAAGTTCAACTGAAGAAGGGCTATATAGCCCTGGCAAGATCTTACACATGCTAAAAAGTAAGAAATTGCCAATAAAGCATTGGTTTTGCTGCATGCTCTCTTAAAGAGTGGAAAGAAAAAGCCTCTCACATTGTGCTCAAAACAAGAAGCTAACTCAATGGCCTTCAAAATTTTCCTCCAATCCTACAAGTCAAGCAAACTTACAGCTCCCACAGCAACTTTCAAGCCAATGAAAGTTTCATTTCATTGTAAGACATACATAACAGCAGACTACCTAGATCCTCATATACTTTTATTTTGTAGCGATGTCTCTAGTAGGCTTTACTTGTACTTCATACAGGAATTATATACTTAAAGTAGAATCACTCACTTCAGCACTTTTAGTGTAGTTCCTACCTGAAACTGGACAGCTTTCTATGTACCCTCAAATTTCTTGGCTGGCATAAACCAAAGTCAAAAGAGAAACAATGCAAACCATGATCAATTAGTCCAACCACTACAAAAAAAACAGTAGCCACATCAATATAATTTCACTTTGATTTAGGGTGCTATCTAATAGATTTATTAAAAGTTTCAACAGACTATAGCTCCAGACTTTATCTTTCTTGGAAGACACTACAATAGAAGCCACAGTAGAGACTGCCTTGTCACAAGAAGTACAAATACTTGCTGTATAGATGGAGAAATAAAAGGACAAATCTAGTTGTCTAAAAGACAATTCACTGTACACATTTTATTTACAGTTTTGTACACTGTCTTAATATGAATGGGACCGCTTTTCTACTTGAGCCATTTTAACCAAAGCAAAATAACCTAAGTAATACAAAGTGTTAAAATACAGCATAAGATACAAAAACAGACATACTATTTCTAGTAAGGAATGTAAATTATGGTGTTACATTAAAAAAATCCACAATTATGTTTAGGAAATCACACAAACAGATCACTGATTTGACTGAAATGCATAAATCTGTAGCAAAGCTTTGATGTTACAAAAAAACCAAAAAATTACCAAAGAATGCACAAAATTAATGTTTATTCCACCTTTGTCATATTCCCAGATTCTTCACCAAATGTTACATGAGCAAAAACAACTGAAATCAAAATATCACTAATGTTATCAAATAGGGAAAACAAATAAATTAATCTAGCAGCCATCAGCATAGGTTACAGCAAAGATGATGCTGTATAAAAAAATTGCTAGAAAACTGTATGCACCATACTCTTTTCCAAACCAGCAAAATGTTACTGCATACAATGCAAATGTAAAACAGAGTAATTTCCTGCAGGTACAGAAATGCAACTTCTTTTCTGAATACTGTGGATAAACAAATGGGGTTTTTTCGTAATAGTAATGTTTCTACCAAGCTATTACAGAGTGGGCCAGGAAAACATTTACAGATTCAGAGGGTGAAGTGTACTAAAATTCTGATTGGTAATGGTTACTTCAGCCAAAATAGAAAAAAATTGAACACAGAAGTACAAGACAAAGGCGAATGAGACTTCTCACAAATCTTAACAACACTTAGATGGAAATCAAATTTAAATGTAGTCCACTCTGCTTCTGAAGAGGCTTTGGTTCAGCTCCCAAATCTCGATTGCTTGACGCAGTCTCCTATGAAAGAATACTCAGAAGGTGTCTTCTTAAACAACAAACCTATTTTTAGTGGTGGAGCCGCTCTTAGTAGCTGTGTCTGCATGGGACTGATAACCAATCACTATCTTTGGAGGAAGTCCTAATCTTTCCTTGTATACTCTCCTGGAGAAAAGAAACAGAACAACAGTTTAAGCAAAGCCCTTAAGAAGGAATTAGTAACAGGACACCTGCTTTTAAGATCTGCTGACGTCTTCATGAAAAATAGTTGCCTATTTAGAAACAATTTCTGAAGTATGAATAAAGGAATTGAAACAGGATTTTTCTAGCTTATTGCATCTAAAATCAGCTTATAGTTCTGTATGAACAATGACTTACCATATAAAATAGGACAAGCTCTTGCCAAAAAATAATTAACAGGCCTACATAAACGTAGAACACAGGGATTCTACTGCATTCACGTGAATATCATTAATATCAGCAAGCTATATTCCCACATATAGAAACAAAACAGCTATGAAGAAGTCATGGTCCACAATTCCACAACTACTGAGATGATAAAGTCACCTGAACCAAATAAACCAGCAACTCCCTGGAACAATCAGTTTTTATCACCACACACATCTCAGTTGCACAGACTTGCTGTCTTGTCTTTAACTATTGATAGAAAGCAGGCCCCCCCATCCCCCCAATTCATTATGGTACTGGTCATGGGCCGCTACCCAAGATGAGCTTTAAGAAAAATCAGCTTGGATTTTATGACTTCAGAGGAAGCAGCAGCAGTACCCCCCACTTACACACACACACACTGTGTTCCTTAGCATAGAGTATGAGTGAGATGCAACCCACTAATGGCGCTAGGCTGCAAGCTCTGACTAAACCACAGAACAAGCCTGTTCAACTGCAGACTGTTAACAAAGCTATATAAAGTTGTTTTTTAACTTACCCTAATCATAATGGAGCTGTTTACAGGACCATAGCTTACCCAAATTTTAACTTTTATTTAAAAGCTTGAGGTATTGTCTTTGGAGTTATGGCAACATGACAGCAGGTAGTCAACATAACTTACCTTCATCATTGTGTCAGTCAGTTTGCAAAATCTTAACTTTTTTACACTTAGTTCTCTAATGAAGTCATCTTAGCTCCTTAGTTAATGGTTAACGCTATTCTAAAAACGCTCTCTGATGCCTACTAGGTTTGATGTGAAGTTATTCTCTACTAGCAGAAGATGCGAACCACAGTTCTGTTTGTCTGTTGTTAAACACTTACCTTTCAAGTCTGAACATGATTGTATAATAAAATTGTTAGTATAAGGCAGACCCCACCAGATTCATAAAGGCCCAAATGAGGAATGTGTCAAGAGAGCCACCCAGTAAGTGAAAAATTTTAGCAAGCTACTATGCCTGACAGTTAAAGTTTGGCCTAAGACAGATGTGCTAAGCTGGGAAGATAACCTATGCAAACCAATGAAAATATTTAAGTGGCCTACAATGACCGAATTTAAAAGCAGGTAATTTTGAAGCATCAATATGACAGCTTAAGGAATCCACTAGCTTTAGCAACACTTGCTAAACAGCAGAGCACAACATGCATTTTCTATAGTAGAGATGCATGATAATCTGAGGTGACTACTGTTGCTTACTGGAATGAAGACTACAACATGCTATTACACACATCAAATAATCCATGAAACTCAGCATTATTTTGTTTGATTTGCACTTAAACAGAGACAAAAATGTAGGAAAACATCTGTAGAGTTTCACATCACTGTCCAGCTTTTTTCAAATATAAGGACATCCTTGTGAGCTTAAGATTTACAATGCCTTCTCTTACTTGTAAGCATCACTTTCCTGAGAAAAATCTTACCAATACTCAACTGTTACTGGCTACCCACCTTTACAAACTGGCACGCTGCAACAGAATATACACTATCTACAGGTATTAATTACAATGCCTCATTGTGAAACGAAAAAACTTTTGCCAAGATTTGCGTTCAATTCTTCATTATTTCTAAACTACAGCAAAGGTAGTGCAGCAGTGCAAAGAAGTTACTAACATAAGCCCATACAAAAAACCTACACAATAATGCAAATAATTTGGCACTGAGTTACTTGAACTTGGGATACAGCTCTGCACAGGCTACATTTGCCTAGAGTGCATTCTCTACCAAGTTAGCTGGCTTTAAATGCATTGTTACGCTTCATATATTCAAGACACCAATCACATTACTTACCCTATATGCGTAACAGCATCCCTGTTTTCACATTCAGTTGTCCATATTGCTATTTTATCACCCTTAGTTCTAACATTAACAACAGCACCACATACATCATCACTGTAGTCATCAAACGACTCTCCAATAAGGCACAGCAGCTACAAAACAAAGATTAACCATTAGAAGTGGCAGTTCRAAGTCAGAATCCTGCTCCATAGGCAAACACTCAGTGTACACAAAGGACTTTGAGGGATAATACATTTTTCTGCTTATAGCCACTTGCCATACAGCAATCATTTCCTGTTTATTGCAGTATCTTGAAGTTCCAAATGTTCCAAGTGAACATAAAACTCAGTTGTAGTAGGGTATCTTCCTCCTATGTTGAGTTTTCCATCTCTCCCCGTCCCAGCAGCTGCAAGTTCTGACACAGTTGGTCATTTATGTAATGCTGCCTCCCACCCCATCCTCCCAATCCAAAACTAGGTAAGAATTAAAGGAATTTATTCTTCTTCCTGAAGTACATTTAAAACAGGTAGACAAATATGAAATTTTAAGTGTTTACATTCATTACCTAGGACGAACCTGTGAAGAACTATTTGGGCAACGTCAGCTATGTAAGGCCCAACTTCAATTCTGAAGTATATCAATTCAGAGGCAAATCAGACTGCAACTTAGATGAGAAGTGCTATCTAATGCAATGTTACTTCCTATCAGCAYGCTCAGGAAGCTTCAGAGTTCCCACAGACTCTAACATTGGAATCAGTCATCCTGAACAGTGTGTAATGCAAGTGCAACAACACAAGCGTACATGTAATACAAGATTCTCCCCCACAGATTTCTAATGGTGAAGCTTGAAATTGGTAAAGATGGTACACCTGAGGAACATCAGATTGAGTTGGGTCACATCCCTGTACAATATGCTAACTGTGAAAGTGATTTTTAAAATCTACAACTTGCAACTTGTAAAACAAGCAATTTTTAAATATACAAAACTGAGAATTTCTTGTAGTTAAGACAGATTCATCTAGTCCATGCTGAATTAAAAATCCTTCTGCACACTGAAGTATTAGTCTCCAAATGGACGCTTGTTTACTTCACTTGCACAGTACATCAAATACACTGCCATTATATTCATTTTCCAGAATCACTTATAACATTTGGAAATTCAACACACTTGCAACTTTTTGAACAAAGCAGGTCTTTCAGTACCCATGACAGCTGCAAGGGCTGACTTCATCAAGGAAATACAAAAAGGACAAAGTGTGCTACTGAATAGATCAGGTATAACTACGCATACTTTGAATGTTACACCCAATACGTTCACTGAGTAATGAAAGCCATCAATGTTTAAGTTTAAACCACACACAAATATTCAAAATATTGATCAACAGCCTTAGCACATWTACATGCAAAGATGACTACCATGCTCAATAAACACTACAGTCAAGTACATTCTTCATGAATGCTGCACAACAGGGGAAAAAAGTCTTCTCAAATGAAGTTTAGTTTACAGTTAAGAATGGTAAAGATCATTAGATTATAATAAAAATTTGTTCCAGAGGGGAGTGATAAAGGAAGAGGTTTTGATTCTTATTGGAGAAAGTTGGTTACAAATAATTACTGGAATTAGAAGTGACAGGGTTGTTTTAGAGCACATATCCCAGTCACCTGGGTATTTGGGCTCTGTGCCATCGCTTGCTGCTAAACAAAAAGCAGAGCCCGCCTGCCTTTAGTCTACATAGACTATCTACATGTTTCCAATCCATATGTAATGGTTATTCAGAGTCAGAAGGACTCATATAGGCATTTAGGGGGAGAGGCCACATGCACACAGCAAGACRTTTACTCATGTGCAGTCATGTTGCCTAGTAGTATAATGCCCATCATCCTTTCTTCAAATTACTGCTACAGCAACTAGAAAGATCCCAATAGCTCTGGTGTTTTGGACACCTCTGCTTTGACCCTGAAGGTCATTTCTCCCTTTCAAAGGGGTGGAATACTTCTTGCCTCTCACACAAGTAGGGCAAAAAGATCAGAGATTTGATAAGACTGTTTTGCATTGTACTGCCTGCAATCCATGCCCCTAAAACCCAGATCACAGTAGACTCTTTTAGGCTATTCTGAGTCAGTTCCTAGACAGTACAGTTGTATCCTTTTCTACAACACATTTACTGCAACCCACATAATCTCTAGAAGTATATTTACCATTCAAAAAATCTATGCCAAAAAGATAACAGCAATGGAGAAAAGTATTTTTATAGTGCACAGGAAGATTGTGCTATTACTTGCCTATCCTAGTGTTAAGATAAGTATAGAAAGAACAAAAATAAATCTGAAACTCCCTTGTTTCAGCAAGACCAAAACCTGAAAACCATTCACTTGTAAGAGTATTTGTAAAACAAATTGTTACATTTAAGCCGTTAAATTTGGGAGGCACATTCAAGACAAACTATTATTTTCCCAGTACCTCGACAACTATTCTGCACATTCCACAGGAAAAGGTTAATCTGTCCTGTAGAATTATCTCTATTGCTGCCTAAGAAAGTATACAACAGAATACAACTACATTAAGCATCACTATTGAAAAATCATGTTTCAAATACAGCCTGTCAATAAAAACTTACAGGACACTGTGCTGCCAGAAGTTAGAAGTCTAGTGTGGCACACAGAAAGAACACACCAGTTAAAATAATACACATGCAAGATTCGTCAATTGCAACTTGTAAGGCCATAATGCTTACTGTCTCTAGCCAGAAGCGATCAAGGTCACTTCGTCTTTGCTGTTTGTTTAGTGTAATTAGCCATCGTCCTCCTCGCTTGTTTTTTTCATCTTCCCACATGGGTTCAATCCCATCCTGCAAAGAACGGCCAGAAGTTAAATCAGACTTGATCTGTATTTTTCCTAAAGAATAACCAAAAGGCCAGTGGTAACTGAAATAGCAACTTAAGAAAAAAGTGTATAGTTTAAGATACATACCTGTCCAGAAATACTGTCTCATACCAATACCAAAGCTGCAAAACAGCTTAAAAAGTGCACTTTCTCTAATGAATTTTGATCTCTACAGAAGAATCRCAGCCCTGGCAAAAGTCTTGGCTACACAACATTACATAAAAACTATGGGAACAGGCAAAGTCAAACATCCACTTTGCCCTGTGTGAAACCAGGTAAAATTAGCAGCTACATTCTGGAGTCCTTATTTTAACTCTTAGACTCGCATTGCAACATTGGCCAAGTGCTTCGCTTATGCGTAAAGATTACTTCACTGAGACAGACGTCCTTGGCAGTCTATCTCAATGACTTCCTGCACACACAAGGTGAGAATAAAGAGGGTTTTAATTGCCAGGGCCACAAAAAAAAAATCGACACACCATTTAGAAGCAAGTTGCATTCTGATTCATGTTTTACCAATGGCCCTGCACTGAATTAAATGACTCTGGATGCACTGATCCAGCAAAGCAGCCAGCTGCCACTCCCATGTCCACCAGCTATGCTGCACTTCAGGAAAGTCAGTCACTAGAAAAGCAGGTAACTGTCTAGACAGAGAAACTTGGTTAAGAAATGTCTATTTAGAGAGCCGCACTACAGAACTTTGGCTGAAAACTAATTAAGTGTTCAACACACAGGATGGAGTGGTGTCAGCTCACTTTAAATTTAACACCCTCACTGGCAGCTGCAGAGCTCAAACTACTTCATCACCTTTAAGAGGCACTCTTACAAGGTCACAATTGAAGGACAACAGCAAGAGATTGCTCAGAAGCCTGCAACAGTTGCCAATTCTGTACCTGTTCATTGCATTTAAATAATTTAATTTATTACTGATTGATCATATGCAAACACAGAACAGATACACATACTTAAAACACAAATTTAGGATTCATGCAAAAAATACAAGCATGACCCATAGATAACCTAACCTCTGAAGGGCCTACAGCTTCTTAAAATTTACTAGTAAGGTTTCTCAGCCGCCTAAAATACTGTTACCTTCCCAAACCCAAGCATCATCACCTCTTCACTACCTAAAGCTGCTGAGGTTTGCAAACTTTACAGTCTACTGAGGAGTCCCAGCCAGTAGCTATGTTTTACAAGCAAAGGAGGAACCAGGCACCAGTACTTAGGGGAGTATTTAGGTATTTGAATCCAGAAAGGAAGCTGTATGTTAGAAGCACTTCGGAGAGGTTAGGATTTAATTTAGAGCTCCAGTTCAGATCTCCACTCCAGCCGAGGCAGGATTTCATGTACACTTTCTCATCAGCATTTCCTATTCACTAGCCTGAACACTTCCTCAGCATGCTTTAAGTGTCAGTGTTGGGTACAATTTTCTATTTCACACATAAGTAATAAGGCATGTAACTGATGGTGTAAAAATAATTATAGGAGCATTCTGCATCTGGCTAGTAGTGCTCAAAGAATACTGGAGAACATTGCAGCCTCCCACAGAACTCAGATATTTTAACTCATGTCACACCAAATGACCAAGCTGGAAAATCTTTCCTATTATAAAAATTATTGAGACTTAATTATTTGCACAAGCATCTCAAACATAGAATGAACACAAACATAGCAACAGATTAAAATGTACTGTCTGTGAAGTGTGTTAAAGCAAGTACTTGCATTTTCAGAACTAGTGACAGCCTGATTTTCAGAGGGCATGTGTTTGGGACTTCCTAAAAAAAATTAACACCTTTAGGACATTCCCAACCATGTTCCTAAATATCAGAAGTGAAATATTTGGACAGTGTCTTGCTTAGTCAGGAAACCATCCATCAACATCCATAACTGAAGAAAAAAGGTTAGCAAGCATACCTTAAAGAGCGAGTAGTCACAACCAGGCATTAAATTACTAGAGAGCTGGATATGGTTGTATAAACTATTGGAGGGAAAAAAGCAGGATTAAAAACTAAGCATTATTTTAAGGTACAAAATTCTTAAAGAATTTAAGACATATGACCGAACAAAATACAAAAATTAAAAAGCATTAAAGTTATTTCAGAAGCAACCCTATTTCCTAAGTATTTTTCAGCAGTATAAAAGCATTAGCTTTAAGATGTTCTGGGCTTAAAGAAGCAGAATGGAACTGGTTTATGAACATTTGCTGGATTCCTATACAACAGTATTTTCCAGAAATACCAACGCTTCTTTTAAACCTAATTCTAACAAAGTTATTAGAAACGTAATTCACTGAACTTTCATGGCAACAAGTCCTGTGTGCATGTGTATTCTGTACATATATATACATGGAATAAGGATAATTGTTTATATTTCTAAGGCTATTCTCTCTGCAGAGAGAGGTTTTAGGAGAAATATTCAACTTTGTTATTTAATACAATACTCTAGGCATGAAGGCTGTAGGCCTGAATGCAAATTGAAATAAGGACTCAAGAGGCAAGAACAGATGACTGAAACAACAAAATATAAAATATATACTCCAAATTAAATTTACAACTATGCAATTCAGAGAAAAAAAAAAAAAAAGGAGTACATCTCCTCCTCTAGCAAGATAGATGCTTTTTTTCCCTGCACTGTTAAGGTCAGGCTTCAGAAGAAGGCCTGCACATACCACAGTAACCTGTAGTCCAAGACCAACTAACATTCAGGCATGGTCAGCACCAAAAAGGAAATGAATTACTGCGATGTTCTAACAATTAGAAATCAGGCACAGGAATTTACAAAGCCAGTTACAGATTTACCAGCTTCCCTCCTTTAAGTTTACCTTAACCTTAATATTTTCTCCCCAGAGCAACACAGCCATTTCCCAATCTGACCACAATGGAGGCATAACTTCTCAATTGCTTGTGACTGATTTTATACCTTGACTGCAGACATCTAGATTAAGCACTTTTAACTACCCAGACTATCTTGGTTATAGGAGCTTAAAAAACTTACCCTTAACCAACTTTAATAGTGAGCTTCAATTTAGCCTCCCATCACATACCCCAAGACTGCAAACTACTGTTCACTCAACCATCAGTCACCCCCATAGTAGGAATAGGAAAGCTGGTTACAGGTACAGAATCCTATTCCCCTCTCTGAGGACTGCACTGATAAATACTTGTTCAACATTTTCAGTATCTTTGTTTCTTTCCTGTTGGTGCTAATGGGTCACCGATGGGCCTCATTATTCCACTAAGAGACACCATCTCTCCCTTACTGTTCACATCCAAAAGAAGCACCCTACCACTCAATGTAGCATGAAACACCAAGAAAGATCAAATATATAATGCATTTTTTTCACACTCAATTTCATGCCACTTGCATTTTCTCCACATTTCATCATTATGGCAGGCAAAATCTTCCAAGTAAGCCACCTGAATTTGACTGAAGCAAGTGTTTGGAAAGCACAGGCCTACCTTCAAAGGCTTTGTTCTTGCTGTTTGAGTCTAACTGCTTTCGCAGACCTTCAATTTAGAATGAAGGTAGTTTCTTCTGTAACCTCTAATGAACTTCTTTCAAGGATGCCATTAAACTGCATCAATCTCCCAAGTACTATGCTCCAGATTCAGGCACTCTTGAACATCTGAAGTTAGCCAGCTGCCTGAGAATTTAATCAACTAGCAAAATTTGGGGCCGAGGAAGTGACAATCAGTTAGCTACAAGAATTTACAAGTTCATGTTACTATGAGATAGCTACTGCACAAATACAATTTTCTACATGTATGTCATGTACATATGAATATAAGCAGTGTTGCAGTGTTAACAGCAAGACAATGTGCATTTAAAGGACGAAAAACTTCTCAGATCACATTTTCTTCAAAGGTTACATTCTACCACATTCTGAAGAATGGGGTAGACCTCACCTTCAATTTTGCAAACATTTCAGATTACACCCAAAAAGTTGCAGTTAATGGAGTACTTTGGTTTTTTGACTTTGGCATAGGCTTTGCCAACATATGCCAGGATTATTATGCAGATTGAAAAATCTTTACTTACGCCCAAAAATCTTCAACAGTATCAAACTTTGAGATAAGACGAAGATTTGCTTGCCAAGTTTTGCTCTTGTCATTTTTAAAAAACCAGAGTGCCCATCTAAAGGAAAACAAAATAAAACAATAGCATCTAGAAATTAAAGTATATTAAAAAGATAATTCATTATTTGTATTGTTATATCCAAACTAATAGCAAACCTTAAGATATTATCAGCATGGAAGTCAGTTTTCATCAATAAGCTACATGAGAAACYCAGTTCTCAAATCCAACTCTTTGCAGATCAACAATATTTATGTTCCCATTACAAGAATCATGGCAGACTTGATCAATCCATTTAGGTAAGTATTTTAAATAGTTTTGGAACATTTCTAAGACTGTAAACCTCTAAGCCTCAAGATGCTTCTCCTTGCTGCCACTGCTAAACTGCAATCCCCTACCACAAATAACTGATTATGGTCTAAACCAACACCAACTATTCAAACTAGGAGCACAGCTCCCTTTCCAGTAATTTCCTCGTAAAGGTTACAAAAGCTAACTATATCACTCCAAAGCTACACATGACATGAAAGTTTCCCAAGCACTCACATACCAGGAAAGCATAAATTTTAAARGGGAAGCTGCACTAAGCTTACTAATGGCAACAATCTTAAAAAAACCACCAACTTTAACTGTTTCAAGTTTTTAAATCTGCATATACAAAGACAAGACTAAATGAAAAATTTTCCATCCAATTTTCTTCATCATTATCTCCGCTGAGCACAAATCTCAACACATATTACAAATTGAACCTTTCACACAAAGATGCTCTTTCTGGATCTAAAAAGCATTGTTTAAAATGCTGGAACAGGATACCTGATGAGGCATTTAATGAAACAGGCTTATTTTTCATTCTGATAGTTTCAGTAGTGTTGAAATCACTCAGGTTAGCACTAGAGTAGTTTATCTTCTCACAGCAGAGTACTTTAAGTTGCCAGGTGTCAATCTATTGTTTTGAGACCTCTTCTGACATTTCAAACCCTGTTTTAAAAGTTTACTACTTTCCAGTAACAGCCCCACTACCACTTGTCAAGGAGCATCAGCACCAATTTAACCAAAGCATTTAGAGGAAAAAGAGGAAGGATGGAAGTTGAAAGACAACAAGGGAAAATGGGATGCACACAGCAACACAGCATAGCACTACAGTGCAGAATGGTTTCCCACGCTTGCTCAAAACTCAGAAAAAGAGTAAGGTGCCACTGGGTAAAAGGTTCACTTTGGGGCAGCACCTACCTACCAACATTAAGTACTGAGCACTCCATATCAGCTTTTCAGCTTACCTGGAGAAAATGACTTCCTAGCTGCTCTTTTTGAAGTACATGTGTGCTGCTGGAGTAACTTTTGTGCACATTTAAAGGAATTCAACCTGTAAGCTTATATCTTTACTGCAGAAAGGTAGTTCAAGTCGAGGTTTTCAAGTACAAAGCTTCTTGGTAAAGTCCTCATTGTCTCTATAGCTCAGTAAAAAGCTGAGTAGTAGCTTTTAAAGCTTTTAAGACATACCTGTTTCTGCACACTGCACACAGAATTTAGTAAGAGGGCTTTGATTTTTCAGTAACTTTTCTTAACTATACTTTTAACTACTGCTCCATATTTTTCTTGTTAAACAAGAAAATTTAAGTGCCCAACAGTTTTTTCTCATAGTGACACATTGGTACAAATGTGTGCATTTGCAGTTTACAGGGTTTCTTCTGCTGTGCTTCCCACAGATAATGAAAACAATATTACTGTAGACACCAACCACTCATATGATCAAGTCTAATAAGCTCTTTGGCTGATTAACACAGCTTCTACTACTTTCAGTTCCAATAGGAGAAAAAAAATGGTAAGATATGAAGGAGTAAGACTCTGATAAGAAATAAGAATGAGAAGTCTTTACCACCGGCACCTTAATTGCCCAAAGTACAAGGCAGAATGGAAGGTTCTCCAGTTCTGCTTGGCAGCAACTTCAGTGTCAGTCTCTCAAAACACACCATATAAAAGCAACAAAAGCTCTGCTTGCCTCCAACTAAAAGCAAAGCCATGCTCTTTCCAATTACTTGGCTGCATTATGAAAATTTGCAAAGATTTTCAGCTTCTGTAAAAACACTACATGAAAAGGCTCTAAATTACAACAGGATCAGATTCTATTTCCTCTGCAACCTCACTGCAAAAAATCTTCAAAAAAATTGAGAACTCTCAAAATGCTGCTAGAAAAGCATAAGGTAAACAAGAGAGCTGTAAAGCCACAGGCATTCTTCTATCATTGGCAAAATTACAATCATGCTTCTGTACTATTTACCTGTTTTGTAGTGGATGCTTAATATACTGTTCAGGGCTGGCAACCTCTTGACTAGGTGCTGGCTCGGTTTTCTCCTCTTCTGAAGGCTGAGGGTTGGGAGTGGTTTCCTGTTTGAAGAAAGGAGTTATTAATACGTTCCTTCTCAATTTTTATTGAAGTAATTTAGTTCTTTGAAGTAACTTTGAGAAGGCTGAAGCCAGGAGTTCCTCTAATTCACCCTGGATTAGGGGCCCAAATTACATCATGGAAGCACAATCTGCATCCCTTTATTCTTCAACATCTGAACAGGTCCTACAATAAATACTAACTGTAGGAATTTACATTCTGCTCTTCAGTGATTTGCTTCCTGTGTCATTTGTTTCCAGAATGGTTTACTTAACATACTTGTCTTATTTTGAAACAGTTGAGAGTTATTTCAGAAATACACAATATGCTATGTTATCTAGAATATGCACATCTAAAAATTAATTCCCAGAATAATTTCAGAGGGAAAATGATTTTTTTTATCAGTTTCTGACAAAGCATCATTGGAAACAGATGTACAGGCCCTGTTTATTTAGAAAAATCTGTTATTACAAGTAGGAGACATGCCTACAATTCTCAGGTCTGAAATCAGCTATTACAAGCAGCCCAAAACCAAACCAGTAAGTAGTTATCTTTGTATTTGCAACTTCACTACTAACAAAGCTTCAGGCACCAAACAGCAGAATTTAAACACATATCAGTTCTCAAACTTCAAACTGAAATAAATGTAATTACACATGTTTACCACAGATTATTATTTTTTCAAATCTCTAGACACAGTTCTAGAGATGTCAAATATACTTTAACACAAAGAAGCAAAATAATATATTCCCTTTGCATGCAAACCCCCTCAAGCTTGTCATTCAGTTTGAGAAGCCACTGTGTCAGGTTTGTAATTCTAATGCCATTCCTTCAAACCAGGGAACACAAAGCTTTATTGTGAGGCCAAGCGTCCCCGCCAGTTACCACCATCTCTCCCTAATCTGCAATCTGTGCTAGAATATTACAGAGACAAGGAATGAGGGCTAGAGCTCATTCCCTACAGCTAACACAAAAATGACTGTACAGCTGACCCTGTGAAAGAAAAAGCACTTCAGTAATGTAAACAAATACTAACTACAGCAGACCCAAAGACTCTAGACATTCCTAAATGCAGCAATACAAAAGTAGTACTTAAAAATTAATTTTAACTTTGTGGTCTTAAGAGAACAAAGCAATGTAGGGGTGGATTAAGTAATGGTAGGTCATCTAATCAATGGAACAGTTTACTCCAGACTTCCACATTACTCAGTTTATCATCACCAAAGCTGCTGAAAAGTGGAATGGATTTGAAGTGATAACATAAACAAACACTGTTTAACCTTCACAGTCCCAGCTGGCAAACTCTTCTGATAACACCTAAAGATCTGCCTTAATAGGGATTTTCTTTTCATTATCAATATATTTAGCATTATTAAGCATGATATTACATTTTACTTCAGAGAAGTTACACCTTTATGCTTGAAAATAACTAAGTGTGCTTTAGTTTAACAGCTCACCTAGAAAAAAATCTCAGTTCAAAAGCTCATTTACATCATGTTTAAGAATGCTTTCATATGCTCCCACATTCACAGTGAAAAGACTGAAACACGAAGGCCTAACAGGGGCAGTGACAACTAGGATAGTGTTTTGATTTACACAGTACAAGGGGCAGATAGTACTATTTCCTGCCTCTTAATAAAACTAAATGCTTTCTCAAGGTTCCCTAATGGGGAACATCACTGACAAACCCACAGAAGCAGTGTTGAACAATCTGTCAAATCTCCTTTAGTATAATACTATAAAAAGCTAAACCGATCTTCCAAAAGCTCAGTAAGTGCTTCAAATTCTATCTAGAATAAAATTTCTAGTGTTAGCCCCATTTACTTTTAAGTTGATGGGATCAAATATACATCTTCCCCTTTAATCACATACAAGAACCCCACAGAACAAATTAAGATGGCCAATGCACAAAGGCTATAAAATACACCAAAGAAGCATTTCAGTATTTCCTCCTCCAAGTTATCATTTGTATTATACTACAAAAAGCCAAGTACAGACAACTACAATTTAAGTGTTGCCTCTTCAGGGGCTTCGAACTAGGAGAGTTAGAAATATTACATGTGCAAATACAATGAGCATAAAAGAAAAATCTTGTTGATATTTTGGAAGTAAACTAAGCACTAGGTTTTGTGATAAAGTTTGCTTTCACTCGCAATACTCTGCAGTTGTGACATCTAATATTTACAAGTGATCTACAAATGCTCTTACACTAAAGATTTTTACATCAAATAGACTCACTCTTGACGAACACAGAGTATCTTCCAAAAATAGTTTCAGTTGAGAATCTCATTCATGTTTGCTCAGCAAATAGCTTTCAATATACAAAAAGCTAATCCTAAAGTCTCCCTGGTCAGTCTTCCAGACTATATAAACTGGAAGGATCAATACAAAACTACTAAGCACATGCAGGGCTATGCCATTTCATAACTTTTAATACAAGACAACATCAGAAAGCATTAAGGTAGCACCTCCAGACAATTAAAAAAATGCAATGAGTCTCAACACCTGCCCAGTATACCAATGGTCACCCTTCACATAACTACATGAAAGTCCATTCCTGGGCAAATGGAAGACATCTGACTCAGCACAAACATTTTAGTTAAGTCACCACAATAACAAGTCCCTTAAGATATTTTGAAAGCTACCTAGCATTAATGAAACTCAGACTAACAATTATTCAAGCTCCTGTCCAAAACAGTACATGACAACTCACCTCCGAGGCCCAGCTAACTATGATCTTGACCCAGGATTATGCCACTCCCCTCAAAAACTAACCCAGCCAGAACAGATTTTTTTTCAGCACCAGGCTGCCCATCARGGACAGGCACAGCTGTACACACCAGAAAAAACCCTGGAAAAAGGTGTAAAGTTGGAAGCAGAGCTTTCTACCACAAAACAGTTTTCTGGCTGGTCTCAGACAGAAGTCTAAAGCAGCTTGTTTTCACTACCTTTTATTTCCTACTGCCATCAAGGAAAACAGAAAAAGGATCATATTTGGCTGGTTAATCATAYCAGTTCCCATTTCCTTTCATTTCACCTTTATCTCACTATTCTGACCACCAAGCTAAAGTATTTGTATAGCAAAGCACTTTTCATTATTAGTCAAAGTATGTAAGTTCACTAATTGGCATTCAAAGTCCATTTCTTGTACCCAACCTCATTCCAGCTACTGAAATTCTACCCCAAACCACAAGCATGCAGGTTTTAAAAGATTCTATAAATATAATATGAATTCAAGTGATATTGTACACATTTTACCAATTCACACCTTGGAATCTTGCAATTGCTACACTATTAACTTAAGTCAGACTGTCTCCACAAGCAGTTTCTGGACTACTAAATCTAAAATCCTTCATAATACTTCACTATTGCTCATAACTAATGCATTCTTTAACCTAAAATCGACTTTTTGTCTACTAAGCTGCCACTGGGTTTGCTGTCTTTAAAATAGATGTAATAAAATAGGGTAGTATTACCAGATAAACTGGAAAGCTTCATGTGGCCAATCCTACTCCTCATACACAAGACAGCACATAATTAAAAGTGACATTTATTCACTACCCACATGTTTTTTTGATGTAGGAATCAGCTTGCAGAAGTCCATGAAACATTTGCCTACCCAGCATTTAATGACTGTGCATATCTGCACGTTACTTGGATTCTGACACTTGCAGATTTAATTGGTGTTATTTATTCTTTCTCCACAGCACGTAATGACCAACATATCAAAGGAAGGTGTGCATGTCACCAGAACAGGAAACAAATAGCACTTACAGTAAAAACTGCTTAATCAGGTTTGTCTATTTAGGAGAACAACTAGCTTGACTAGGTTTCACTGAGTGTTTTCAGGTGCTGCCCAGACCACATTCACATCATCTATAGAAGTTGTTTAGGAAGTCCAGTTGAGAGAGCACAACATTTATGTCCCAAAAGGACATAACCTAGCACTATTATGCATTCTTGGTGAAATTTAAGAGAATCAATTAGTGGAAGAGGCTTCCAAAGTTTTCTTGCATTAAACCAAAATAAGTTACATTTGAGAGTTTCCACCTTCTTGTTTAGGTTTTCCAACAGAATGGGAAAACTGCACATCCCAGTTATCAGATGTCTAGGGGGAAAAGCATGTCAACTATCTGCTGATCCTTACGCTTCTTGCAGATAACTGCTACTACACTACAGTTAGGGTAACAATTCACAAGGCACAAAATCACAAGCTATTTATTTCAAAATATTCTGGACAAAAAAAGGATTTAAACAAGTATTACGTACTGTAAGAAAACAAACCAAATGATGATCTGATACGCAACTCTGAGGAACGAATATACAGAGGTAAAAATCGTACATAGTATGTGTAATACCAAGTGGAAGAGAGGTACCAGTAGCCACCTGTTACCAATTAAACAGTGTTAAATAGCTTTCCAGACACCAGGACAGAGAAAAATTTTCTAGGCATGACATAACAAGGCCTAATACAGAGCAACTATCCTAACTGCATACATTATTACTTAGACCACCACAGATTTTTAGAAGGGCATTCCCTATTAGAACATAAACATGGGACATGATTTTAACTGAGTGACATCCCACCACATTAGAACAGAAGCGCAACACAAGTACAGGAGGACAGGAACAAAAGACTGAGGTAGAACAGTCACACACTTCCTCCAGGGTCAGCGGGGCACACTGGTTTGTTTTTTTAGGAAATATAATCTCAGGTTTTAAAAGATGCAAAGAATATTTACAGCCCTTTTAACTTCTGAAAAATGAGTTACATACGCTTGAAAGTATCCATCAGATTTTCAACATTTAACTCACAAACTTATGACTAGAATTAGCAAACAAGTTACAAGGTATATCAAAATACCTCAGTATCTTTGTGTTTTTTCTAGCTGCCTAAGCAGGCTGCCCTTGTGCTACCACTTCTCACCCCAGTTTGCAGTCTGCTGCTGCCTTTGCTACTAGAACATGAAATCTACCCATGGGATAAGATCACTTTCCACATCTAACATTGTTAGTTCTAAGGCACTCAGACAAGAAAACAAAAACTTCCCAAAACTGCTGAGGAGAACAGTTCAGATGACTCAAGGGACAAAACACCTCTAAATCTCCCCACACACTTTTACACAATAGACACAAAAGCACTCCGAATTACTGTGAGTAGTATATTGAGCCACTCATACAACCAAGCATAGAATTTTACATCAGCTGAAAAATTAAGACACATTCAATCTTCAGAAAGGAATTTAAAACAAAATTGTATAATGTACAGATGCTCAAGAGGTCAGTCTTCAACCAAAAAGATAAAGTACTGGACATACTACTGGTATGCCCAATTATTGTAAAGCATGTAATGTACACAAGTACTATGATAAACAGCACTGAACATGAGAAAAACTGACCACTATTTAAAAGATTATTCATTTGAACAAGTGCTCTGCACATTTAGAAAAAAAAAGACTTTTAAACAGTTAAATTTTTTCCGCCTTACATCTACTATGTAAGAATCAAGGACAACTGTCACTTTCAGGCAGCTAACAGAACACTTGTATTACATAGCACACTTAACTCCGTAGATCACACACTTAGTACCTTCATAACGTGAACATTTTAAAGAGGAACAGGTTTTAGGACTTTAGGAAATGAGTGACTGCTTTAAGTTTCTAGGTTAAAAATAGTCTCTAAAGTTATGTTTAACCTTGACTTTACAGTACTTCAAAAGTGAAAGACAAATTTGTTTGAGGAAAAAGTCACATTAATTCACTTTTAAAATCTGCATTTCTCTTTCACAATGCAGGCTCTCTACCAAAATCCCTCATTTGATTCTCCTCTCTATCCCCCCAAAATTCACACTGATCTTTACAAAGCTGCCAAAAGGGTGACATTTTCTCATCAAAATTTCCCATATACCTCCACACCTGCAGGTAGTATCAGTAAATGAAACACAACTCAGTCTCATATGCTATTTTTATGCATTACCTTGAAATAAGCCTGACATTTTATACGGTGTGAAATGTAATTTTTTAAAATTGCTGTCAGAAAAATATTTACCTCAAAAGTTGTCCAACATCTTCCTCCTCTTAGAGGAAGCTTCGTATTCAGTCAGAAATGTAATTTACAATTCAAAAGTTTATGATAGACATTCTCAATTATTAAACAGCATGCTAGATACATTTATCCTGCATCCTTTCAGAAAAATGCAATGAGCAAGCAACTGTGTTCACAATACTACAGCTGAATAGTATACTAATTTCAACCATAGCAGGTCACTGACTACATTACAGCAGAAATACCTAGTAAAGTCTAAAGTTGAACATGGCCTGCACTTAATTTACATGCTAACTGTCTGTCAATAAATACAGAAGAAATACCTTTCAGCCTACCTTGAATTTTAGGAGTTATTTTGAACTTTCGAGAATTTCAAGGCCCTACACCACTTGAGATAATGCCGTTTCATTTAAAGAAAGTTTTGAGTCCTACCTATTGATGATCAGCTGTTTAAACAAGCGTTTTTCAAATTATACGTAACTGAAGTTTCACCCATGTATCTTAAAATGCGGAGTTAAATTCACAAGAATTGCATTTGCACAAGTATAATGATAACTGTCATGAAGCAAAAAAAAGAAAAACACCAAACCATGATGCCCATTTCCAATTTGAATGATGAGGGATCAGATGCTCACATGTAAGCTACTTCCACACGATTTATACACACCTAGAAGTTACAGGCTTTGTGTGGCTACATTTTAAAGTCACCTTTGGTAAACTACTGTTTACTAAACCATTACTATTGGTTTTGTTGTTGACTTTGTGGACTTTTGCACAGTGTTATCTGATCACATTTAATCCTCAAAGGCTACAATATGAGCACACTCTAACAGGATACTCTTCTGCATATTCTCACAATTAATCTAGAATAGTCTTAAAAGAAAAACAATCTGGATAGCACAAGAAAAACTGAGAGTTTTAACCTGTCAGTGTTGCAGAGGCTTAAGTTTTCCCTGCAGTGGAGAAGTAGACCACTGTGCAACAGGTCTATATTTACTTAGAATAAGCTTGCTTTTCTTAGCAGCTTCCATGGGACTCTTTCCAGTACTCTAAACTCAAGTTTCAATATTCCTAAAGAGTTTCAAACATTTTTTCCAGCCTCTTAACAAGACTTAAAATGTATGTTACATTTGAGAGCATGGAAGTACTAGAAACATCACTGATTTTAGTAGGATCCTACCTTTAAAAAAACAAAAAGACACATTCAGTAGTGTTTTGCATTTCCTGAGACACATTTTCACACTAGGGAAGCATCACAGATGACATCTCTGCAAACCTAGGCCCAGACTGTAAAGGTCTGCAACAGAAAGGCTTCCCTATGATCAATCCCTAACCACACATACAATTAAATTGTTCAGTTGAAAAGCACGTAGTATTTCCACAACATTAAGCATCTATGACCTCAGTCACTATGCAAGTCTAACTTTAAGCTTAGGTAGGAGAAGTGTGAGCCACCTAAAAGGACAATAAACAAAAGTTTTATTATTTAAATAAATTTGAAAATAAGCAAGCATAGCTGATATTTGTTTCCTGAAGTCAAACATACTTCAACTATGGCAGAACATTCAACAGCAGCATTACTTAAACTGTTGTGAGTGTTGCCCTATCTGCCACTTTCACTGGCTCAGCACAACTGTTTGTCACTGCATGGTGAACTGGATCTGGGAAACCAGTCTTGCTGGGAAATGGCATGGCTAAATCAATTGTTTATTTTTGGCTAAATTAGGCCCCAGATCTAGCTCAACATGCAACCTCMCGCTTATGCAAGAACAATGGAGAGAATAGTGCAGAGACAGGCTTACACCAGCACCACAGCCAAGAAAGCCACAAACCCATGCCTTCAGAGTCATTTCAATCTCCAGCGGCCATCAGTATTACAAATTATCTATCACAACCCCTGCTAAGCTCCATGGTCATCACAAAACACTGAGCTGACAGGAAGCTCTCATCTTCAGATATGTGGGCTACAGCTCAGAAAGATCAGCTTTTGGATGGGAAAACAAGTGTTTAACACTGTGGCTGGAGAACACGGGAAGGGTGCTGCTGGTGGTCCAGCTCACTGTCTTAACAACTGACATTCTTCCTGTTCAGAACTGCTAGTCAAGCAATTTATAAATGCTGACCAATTTCAATCTCTTCCTTATAAGTAAAGGTGGGGTTTTTTTGTTCATGGAAGAAAATCATAAGAGGAGGATCAATGTCCCTTACACAAAAGGGTAAAATTAATCTTTATTTAAAAACAGTGATTTTCAAACTTAAACACTTTTTGTCTAAATGTTACAAAGCCTCTCCAAAGTACACACTGGCTATTTATACATAGTTGGTAAGCAGCAGCAGGAAACTTAGCCTTCCTTAAGTTTCTCATTTTCCTGAAACCCCAATACACAGTCTTCTGCTGTCCACTCCTCACGATACACAAGCATGTGGGATTAGAATAACAACTATACTTGGACCACTTCCAGCTGCTTCAGTTCTTTAGCGAAGTGCAGGCTGGGACAATGTTTATAAAATAGAGCAAAATATCATAAACATAACTTAATACCTAGAAAAAGGTACTTAATTATCATGAAAACTGTAAAAAAGCTTGAATAAAAATATCATTTTGATCCAGAAAGATGACATAACCGGAAAAAGCCAATTTCGCTTGCAACACGCCTCGAGTCTTACCAGTCACACTGTTTTCTTGTTTCAGCTGCCAAACTCCCGAGCAGCGCATCTGCTAACTCACAGATCCTCGCCCCAGGTTAGCGACCCCGCGCCTCCTAATCGCAAGGCTCTCGCCGCAAGCCCTGCGTGTGCCTTGAAACCAGACCTTCACCGCTCCCCGCCGGCCAGGAGGGCGCTCGCCGGCCGGCGAGGAAGAGCCGCCCCGTCGGTGACCGGCAAGTCTAACCCGCCGGCCTCTCCGGGCGGAAAGCAACATGGCCACCCCCACCGCGCCACATGCGCCGAGCGCGGCGAAGAGCCGCCCGCCAGGCGCCCGGGCCGGCTCCGCTCGCCGCCGCCGCCCAGGGCTGCTCCTCGCCTCGCCTTCCGGCCCCGCGT